>CAWUFW010009008.1:600000-827027 GCA_963921515.1 Calotriton arnoldi
CAGCTTTCTCAATAATGGGGACCCGGTGTCAATTTTGTAGACTCCCACAAGGGTTCAAAAACAGCCCGGGGTTATTCTCAGCAAGGGTAACAGAGTTACTACAAATTTATGATAATGAGGCATTGTCATATGTCGATGACATCTATCTGACAGACGATGACCTAGATAGGCACTTGAACAGGGTAAGTACCATTATATTGGGCTTCGCCTCTGAGGGCTATAAATTCAACTTTAAAAAATCCAGAATTGCCCATCTCAATGTCCTTTTCCTAGGATATGAGCTTTCAAGTGAAGGCAAGAGCCTGGCAGCTAACTTTTAGAAAAGCGCGCGCTGCTCCAACCTCCAAAAACGCTGTAAAAATTACAATCCATCTTGGGTTTCCTAAATTTTGGAAGAACTTACATTCTAAATTACGCAGAAAGGGTTAAACCTCTCTACGAATTAATCAAACCTGATTTTTCAACTAAACATTGGACACAAGAACACACAGAAATCCTGCGTTCACTCCAAGCTAACATGTTAGCAACAAATCACTTACAAACACACGTAAATCAACGCAATTTGGTGATCCGAATAATTTCGGGTCAATGCGGATTCACCTATTTAACATTTAATAAGGGTGAAAATGTACCAATAGCATACAAATCACATTTGTATAAACAAGCAGAAATGCGCTTCACTTCAACAGAAAAAATACTGACAGCAGTTCAAACCGCTGTAGCAAAAGAAAGAGCCCTAGCTCAAGGGAAACGCATTATTGTCGTAACTCCAGTACCAGCCTTAGAGGCGGTTACAAAAGCGAGCATTCCAAATGCAAAAGCTTTACATCCTAGATGGATACAATGGGTTCATTCTCTTGCTGCAACAGATGTTGAATATGCTTTTGATCCTGATTTAAAAACACAAGCGTTCCTGCAATATGAACATGAATGTCCTCTGTCCACTGAAATTTTGCCTCTCGATCAGTACGAATTTATAATTTATACTGACGGATCAGCACAACCCTCTACAGGGAGTAAGCAAGCTTACAGTGCAGCGTGCACAATCGTTAAAGGTCGCATGCGCGATGGTAACTTCAGACCAATGGTCACTAAAATTCAATCTCTAGGAGATTGTACAGCTCAGCGAGCTGAGCTACAAGCATTCAAACTGGCACTTGAAAATACAGATCGCGAATTCCCCACACTTATAGTGTGCGATTCCTTTTACTGTGTTCAGTCATATAATGAATATATACAGAATTGGCTTCAAAACGGATTCAAAGATGCAAAAGGTGGCACAATAAAACATAAAACACTTTGGGAACAAGTAGTTCAGTTAAGAAACGAACTACCAAAGGCTCACGTAATACACACGCTGAGTCATCAACGTGATGGCGTTCACATTGCAGGGAATTCATTGGCTGATGAAGCCGCAAAGGGGGCTGTTCAGACGGCTTCCGTAGCTGCGATCACTCGAGAATAGACAGTGAGATATTGTTGGCTGTCAATGCTTCAAGCAAAGGCAGTGGTGCAGCGTTACCAAAGAAATTTCCACTCAAGTACTCTTATGTAATTGATGCAAACAATGTTCCTTTTGCTCGAATCCCTGGAGTGGGGGATAGGGTAATTCCAAACATGGAACGTATATTAGGACTGATCCTAGCAGCACATGAAGGGATAGCCTCTGCCCATGCAGGTGTTTCTGCAACAGTAGCTTTACTTAAGCAAAGATATTGGTGGCCTGGCATTAGGAAACAGACCAAGAACTATGTTTTGGAATGTGAAATATGCCAACAGATGAAAGTCTCCACAGTGAAAAGTCCTGCACAGACACCCCTGTTGATTTCAGACAAACCATTAGCTTGTGTTTACCTGGACCACTGCGGTCCCTTGCAAAGGGACGGTAACTATAAATATATAATGGTCGCAGTGGATTTGTGCTCAAGGTTACTATGGATGTGGCCTCAGCGCTCGACTGACACTCGAACTGTTATAAAAGATTTGCGAGTCTTTATCGGCACATACGCAATTGGCACACTACATTATGACCAGGGCCCTGCGTTTAGCTCTCGGGCTTACAAAGAAGCCATGGCCATTTTGGGTGTAGCATTGCGGTACTCCTCTCCGTTTCATCCTGAGGGAAATTCTGTTGTGGAAAGGAAAAACCGGGACATAAAGCAGTCTATAACAGCTAGAGTATTAGGTTCGGGTGATGGGTGGGTCAAACATCTTTATGGGGTCCAAAGCTCAATAAATAATTTGCCAAGAAGTTCTCTAGGGGGGGTCATTCCATATGAGGTCCTATTTGGGACAAGAATGTGGGTTCCTGATCTTGAATATAAAGGCACAGTGGTGGAAAATAAACCCTTTGATATCAAAGATTCTTTGGCTGTTTTACAGGATCTAAATGAACTAAGATTGAAACAAAGCAACGTGTTCCTGAAGCCAACCACCACTGGGGAAAAACCTGCAGTCCCAGCAAGGCCTGTCTGGACCCCAAAAGTTGGGGATCTAGTCAGAGAGAAGATTGCGGACAAGATGGAATTTGGACCTTCTTTCAGACAACCAGTAACTGTCCTAGCCTTCCACGGAACAAGAACAGTACTTCTGCCACCCCTTGCTGGAAAAAAGGAGAAAAGATTTGTGTCAATCGACCTCATCAAACCACAGTATGTGGCCAATACTAAATAGTAGGCCTCGTGGACTCCAACCTAGTAGCAGACGCACTCCTCTCGCTACTATCCAAGAGGTTCAGACTGAAAGACTCATAACCATTGAGAATTCAGCAGTAAGAAATGAAGGACTAAGCAACAATGCTATGGAACTCATCCCTCTTGAAACTCAAGTAACAGTTCGTCCAGATACACCTGTCTACACCAATGTAGCAAGTGAGCAACTGGTTCCAGCGATTTCAACGAATCCTGATGCAATTCCAACAATTGACCGAACTGCTTCTGGCTACTTCATGAACTTTGATACGTTTTCTGAGGATCCTAGTGAACCTGAAACGACGCCAGCCCTAAAAACTTTCAAACAACAAGTACAAGACCTTTTTCATTTCCTGAAAGAGGCTTATCTGGTTTCACCATGGATTGAACTATGGATTATTTCTGGAATATTTTTCTTTCTGCTTTGGCTAGCTTTGGTTATGACTATCAGCGTGCTTATAAATGGCAGTTATATCCATATGGACACTGAAAGTAAAAATGTGAACTTACTTTTAAAACCACACCAATTTTCCCATCGTGAAGCAAGAGACTTGTCAGCAGTGAACATCACAGCCGTTCCTATACAGGATGGTATAGTTTGGGACAAAACCGATTTCGACATATTTGGCCCGTCGGAACTTTTGAAAATTCCACATTTATTTAAAATTTCATTAAGTGACTTTATTACATCCAGTACCTATTCTGATGATTGGGACATTAAGACTGTTAATGACGTGATGTTTGATCTAGAAATGTCTGCTGCGTTCTCTAACAATGAAAACTTAGAGGGTTCATCAGACTACGAACAGCTTTATTGTTACAACCACTATGGTCACCATTTCTTGCATAAATCTGCAACACCTAGAAATGTGTTTATGTTTAACCAATGGGAACATTGTCCTACACCACCAAAGGGTAGTTTGACAACGTTTGCAAATAAGTTTCCATATTTTTCAGGGTACAATACATCTGATCCAGAAACGTTTTACTATAAAAATGTAAACAAAACAGGACAGAAAATTATGTTAACTAATACAAAACAGATTTATTCTGCAGCCTTTATTACCCAACTGTCTAGACAAGGATTTGACTTTTGGAAAGACACAATCGACACAAAATCTGTCTGGGGTTCTAAAGATTGGCAAGTGCAGGGGATAGAAGCTTTGTTTAGAGCCTGTATCATCTCACAGCAAATAATGTTTTTGAATGACACTGTACAACAAACGTCTTGCCTTGGTTTAGCCAAGATAAAAGACATGAACACCATGTACCAACACCTGCAAGTAATAGCACTGCACAGGGAGCGGTCACAGTAGACACAATACTACAAAACAACAGAACAGATCCTGATTGGAAAAAATGGTTGCTCTGGCCCACAGACACAAACATCTGTCAAGAAATATTCCTGAATAGAATACAGGGCCTTACTATCCATAGGCCAGACCCACGTTATGTTCAACAACAACATCCGGGGGTAGTAACAACATACAGTGTAGGAAAATTGTGCCTCGACTGGTTACAAAAATCTACACTCGAGGATGAAACAACACTTATCTTTACTTAAAGAAGACGCAGACCTTAGGGATTTCTTGCTAGGACCAAGAAAACCGCGTCAAAAACGTTTCATATATGCCGGCATTTATGCTGCTTATAATGAAATATGGAAGGTTTCACAGGCAGAGGCCGCAGAAAGAGTACGTGAGTTTGATCGTATTAACGTAGAGAAATCTCTCACTGTGGTCGACAATGGGTTAACAACTTTGTCATCCAGAATTTATTCACTGGAAAACATTGTATCCTCTGCTATTGACATACTGGAACAAGATTTAGCCATGTTACAACAAGGCCTATCACAGTTACGTTCTATTATGTTATTAGTCTGGACGCTGCAATCCTTGCGTGCAGGCTATGTGCCTTGGCGTTTTATCAACATGTCGTCTCTGTTTTCAGAATACAATCTAACGGATAAACAGATCGAACTGGCACAAAGGGGAGCAAAGTATACAGTGCTGAGCATTGAAAAACTGGAAAAATTACCATTTACGGTAGCAGAAAAACCAGCTACAGAATGGCTTATCCATGGCAAAATAACTCTGCCTGTCACTACTTTTCATTTTCAGTATTGCCTCAAACAAATGCAAGCACGCAAATATGAAAGGTTGGGTAAAGAATACAGTAAGACCTCCTGGGATTTACCTTACGAAAACAGATGTTGGAGTGGGGATCGTGAAGTGTTTCTAAGCGGTACAAACTGTGAAAATGCACTGAGCGGTTCACTCATATGTCAGGACATTCTTCACACGGGGCTTGTAATGGTTCTGTGGCAAACTTGTCCTGACACCTGCAGGGTACACCAGCTGCTGTGATTAATCCAACATTTGGCCAACTTTCTAATGGGAGTTACCTCATGTTGAATGATCAGAGTTGTTGTGGCATGTTGCCAGGAATCCCATATCTGGTAACGGTTAGCTCCAGGGTAACTTGTTGTATGCAAGTATTGTTCACCCCAATAAACACAGTCAGGGAGTCGCCTCTATGGCCTTCATTGAATGTTTCTTTTATACGTTTTGATACTCTAAGCAGAATGAAAGCCATGCTTTTGCAACAGACCGTGCCTTTGACCTCGGCCAAAGAAACTTATGATCTACAAATTGCAAGGACTTCGTCTGAGATAGAGGCTCTAATTCGTACAAACTTCCCTATACATTTCGTAGAAATGATGGGACATATCTTAAACATGTCTGATACGAGCGGGATTGTACATGTATGTAAGACCATCTGTTCAGGACTGTTAACACCTTTTCAGGCAGTCCTCGGAATCATTCCAAACCTCGCACATTAGGTGTTTGGTGGTGTGCCGTTAATTCCAGCACTGGTTGTGGGAATTCTGTTTTTATTCCTACTACTACGCTATGGCAACCCTATCGACCAGCGTCACTCCCAGCACCTTGGAGAACGCTCTCCTAGAACGGAAGTGCTGTGAGCGCATAGTGCAACTTTTGGGCATACTTCGTCTACGGGAACTTAATACAACATGGTTTCTGTCATTTAGACCAATCTGGCAAGATTGCATCTTACCTGTTCTATGCTGCCTGCTTTGCGGTGAAGAATGCGTGCTAGACATCTGTCTAACACTCCCATCAGTCATGCCAATGGATATCGATACTCTGCTGGACCCGATAACGGCCCATGCTCTGTGTTGTCCCCAGAGGCTACCAATCCTGATGACGGCATTCACTGAGATCTCACAGACACTTCCTGCTGCTGCTGAGGTACGAGATGGATCAACAGGCACACAGGTACCACAGGTAACAATGGACGAGAACGTTGCTGCAGCATCCTATGCTGAAGGCGATGCTCCACATCTCTGTGCAGTTAACCTTCTAAACGAGGTGTTCCAACTGTCACCATCATCGGTAGACGATCTTTTGTCTACAGCCGTAGATGATTTCATGTTTACACCAGACCCTTACACTGACTTTGATTCGGCTCACAGTGTACCGGGAAAGCAATGAATTTGGCCTCCATATTTTCAAAACAGAACTAAACTTGGAACTCTTCCTAAAAATTGAATTTTTTTTTCTTTTTTCTCTATTTTTGAAAATACATGGCAATTCAGTCTGCTTACAGTAGAACTATTCATATAGAACGGACTTCTTTGAATACTTCCAGAGACACATTGTCACCTTACTTTACTACAATTTTATTTAGTACCATGTTATGAAATGGCTTTCATTTTTGAAATACTTGTCAAACATTTCGTCATATGTATATATTTCTGTTTATTCAGTCATGTTGCATTTTATTTCCGATATATGCTTAGAATGGAAAAATGCTTTAAAATGTACAGTACCTATTGCATTACATGTTTAGCAACAGTTTTTTTAAAACTTCTTTTAATATGCTTTTAGAAATGTTTTTAGCAACATGTGGTACTCAGTTTAATGTTTAGCATTTCATGTTTAGCATTTAGTACTATCGTTCATTCGAAAGTGGAGTGGGTGTTGTATTCCGCTTTAGGTGTCCGTATATTGGTTTTCCTGAAACATGTCCCTATATAGGCACAATTCGCATTGCCCTTACATAGGCATAAGATCCCAGTCCTTATTTAGGCATTAGCCATGCTATCCAAATACAGGCATGGTCACCTACATCCGTCCGCCCCAACGTCACAACGAGTTCTTAGAAACCAGACCCGTAAGCTCTTGGGAGTTCCCTAGCACAGGATTATTGATTTCTCCAAGAACTCATTTATAATGCATGAACCGCTATTCCTTAAGGGTTCATTCCTGACGTCTTCCTCTGCCTGACTTTACGTCAATGCTAACATTCCAAGGCACCTACCAGGTATAAATATACCTTCCCTTGCCCAAGCAAGTAGGATGAGAACTCGACTTTAGAGGAGCCCGTGTCCCGGCCTGACGCACTGACAAGAGACGCTGTGATCCCTGCTCGCAGAGAATCCAGCTTCTAGTGTTCTGACTCCCTTCGCGGGGTGTTAGAGTTCGAGACCTGGAAAGAGATTCCCACCTCTCTCATTCTCAAGGTATGGAGCTGACTAGAACCTAGAGGGACTCTTGGCATACTAGACTCTTGGCATACTAGACTCTTGGCATACTAGACTTAGCATACCATACTATAGAATACATCACCTACTTCTTACCTTGTACTACACTTAGGTTAGGTACACTGGGGTAGAACTAGTTAGAGAAGCATCTTATGAGTACTCGCATTTTTAGCTTATGTTATTTATGTATATGAATATATGTGTCATAGCTAAAAGATAATGCTAGCACAGTATTATTTCCTTCTACTGCTTTCGCTGTACATAATATATCTTGCATACTGTCTTATAATTGTAACAGCTCATATCTCTTACACGAGAAACAAGACTGTTCAATAAATCCTTTTATTGAAACGCCCGTCTATTCTTTCTGTGTAACTCTGAAGAAACTAAGCATGCACGATTAGCTGAGTGAAACTGTTATCTGTTGTTTCCACGATTCTGAGAGTGTTCTGATTCTAAAGGGAAACAAAGTTGTCATGTTTATGCGGTTGCCAGAAACTACTCCTTCTTGTTTACAAGGAGTTTTTAGTGGCCTCTGAGTTAGCTGGTACAAAGTAATTAAGTTTAATATACTCGATAGGGACATACTGACCTCAGTCCTATGTCAAATCTATAGGGTATATTATTCCAATGCGCAGAGCCTATTAGGGAAATAGGAACTACACTACACATGGCGGGGTGTAAGTTATAGTTAGTGCTACTAACTATAACTTCTGAATTACTATCTTTTTTAGTTCAAAACGTTAACATTGTCACTGAGAAATTTACCTAACTATAACGTTACTTTTCATATTATATTACTTGATGTAATATAATATGTTTATATGTACATATTATATTACTTGATGTAATATGTGAAGTCATAAACATTGCTTTGCGGGTCGTACGTTATAGTTAACACAGGTAATGTCACGATTCACTCCCTGTGCTCTGGTGCCCACCACCAGGGGGCCAAATAGTGGGGCTTTTCAGTGGTCTAATAAGCTTCCAGACCCTCCCCTTCATGTAGATACTGACTTCCAGCCATTTAGATTCTACTTGCAAATTGCGATCCATTCCCAATCCATGCCGGGTTTTGTGGAAGCCAGCCTGCTCATTCTGGAAACTCCATTACCTAGAATTCCCTATTCACTGCTCCGTCTCCACCCTTGCCGGCCCAGGATGGGTGGAGGAATCCAGTTCACCTGTGGCTGGCTGCTGCTAGCCTGCTCACACCTGATGCATATGATTACTGTGAGCTCTTTTAAGACCCAGCTCCCTTCAGTCCAGTGTTAGTCATTGTAGCTGTTTTCCGGTGAGACCGATCCTTGTTTCCTGAGCCTTTGATAATCCTTGATTCCTTAGCTATGGTTAATCCTTGTTCCTTGATTCCTGAGCTATAGCTATTCCTTGTGCCTGAATTAGCACTGCCTGCAGGGCTACCTTGTTTCCTGAGTCCCTGAGCTATTGCTATTCCTTGTGCCTGAATTAGCACTGCCTGCAGTGCTCCTTGTTTCCTGAGTTCCTGAACTATAGTTATTCTTTGTTCCTGTGCTTCAGCTATTTCTTATTCCTGATTTGCACTGCTTGCAGTGCTCTCTTGACTCCTTGTTTCCTGGGCTGTAGCTATTTCATGTTTCCTTGAACCAGCACTGCCTGCAGTGCTACCTGGACTCCTGAAGCTTTAGTAATTCCCTGTTCCTGAACCAGCACTGCCTGCAGTGCTACCTTGACTCCTGAAGCTTTAGTAATTCCCTGTTCCTGAACTAGCACTGCCTCAGTGCTACCTTGACTCCTTGACTCCTGAGATTTAGTAATTGCCTGTTCCTGAACTAGCACTGCCTGCAGTGCTACCTTGACTCCTGAGTCTTAGTTCATTTTCCTGTTCCTGCCCCAGCACTGCCTTCTATGCTACTTTGTTTTCTTGATTCCTGAACCTGCACTATTCTAGTATACCCTTGTAGCCTCCCCTTCTGTATATCCTTTTCCAGTCCCTGCCTTTCTTCCCATTTCCTTGGTTCCAGCTCCTAGTTTGCTGTCTTTCTATTCTGCTGTCTTGCTTCTGTTACCGTGTATGTTTGTTACCTGCTTTCTGCCAAGTGTGCCCTGTGATTTCTTTCCTTTCCTGTTAAGCACTCCTCCTTGCTAGCTCCTTGTCTATCGTGCTTGTGTTTAGTTCTACCCTCTTGCTGTTACTGCCTTGCGTGTTCCTGTTTGATCGCCAGGATCCGTGGGCACAGCTGACTACCTAGGTGGTGTTTCTTGTTCACTGTGAGTATTGTCTTTGAGTTGCATTTATAACATCACCTTTGGTATCAGCTCCACAGATCCTATCTTTGCATGCATATCCTATATGTGGGTATTTGCAGTCAGTATCTGTAACAGCAATTGTGGGTGAGGAACTTACTGAGCTTCAGTCTTACCGTGTGGAGCTCCCGAGTGCTTTACCCCACATTCCCTTTATTGTTAATGTTGTTTCATATATATGTCTTGCACATTCGTCCTGGGTGTAGTTATTCTGAATGCTAAATCCCCTCATGAGTGCCTGTCCTTTCTGAGTCTTAGCCATCTTGTTCCTTTGTACAGGCTTCCCTTTTGGATCCCTTTTCTCCTCTAACTTCCTGTGTGATCCTGGGCAGCGCTGTACTCCTCTCTCTGTGTACATTTTCTACCCCGTTCCCAGTCCTTGCCCAAGTCCCTGACTGTGTCCCCGACATAGTCCCGGACAGAATGACCAACCCACATTTCCAGGGTCCCTTGTGAGGTTTCTTTGCGATCAGTTAGCTACCATTTTTCTGTTGCATTTATGTTTGAACATCTTGAAGGTGTGTCATAATGAGAGGTTTAAGAAAGAAGCACACCAGTACATCATTTAAGTTTGTGCAGGGCAGTTCACCAGTGCCCACCAATGAGAGGCATTTAGTGTCTATTTTACAATTTGAGAATGTTCACCCTAGTCCTGAAACAATGAATCCTCTTATGAGAAATGGACATTTACGTTCTGAATATTTTACTCATTGGCTCTCAAACACCTCTTTGCCAGATCCTGACTTAATCTTCTGTTCTGATCCATATTCAATGTCTGTTTCAGCATTGCAAAAGGAGAACGATACCTTACTCTGCCTGCTGAACAAGAATTCTGATTCTCTCATGTCTGCTGTAAGTGGTTGTAAAATACAATATTCAACCACACAACCAAAGAAAGAGCAGATTAATTTCATAACCTCTGTTCTCCATTTAAATAATGATATCTAGTCTTGTAGTCCAGTAAAGATCACAGTCCCGGATACTAAAGAGACCTTGTTAAATACCACATTCAAAGTAAACAATAATCAGTTTAACAAAAAAGAGAAAAGACCTACTAGAACACAGGCGGCTAATAGCCAGTTTGAACAAAATCCAAGTTGTAGCTCTGTTGCTTGTTGTGAAGTTGCCAAGTCTACCACTGTCCTCGTAGAGAAAGATCTGCAGTCTTCACAGGATATAATTACATCGAAGATTCTTGAATTAAAGCGAGAGAATAAAATGTTTCAGACTGTTAAAAAATTATAACCCATTGTTCAAGTAGGAATCTAAAACCCTGGTACAAGACTACTTTTCAGCTTCTATGTTAGCCTCCTCAGAAATGGAGAATGAAACCTTGCGCACTATTTTGCGGTCCCCTCAGAGCTGGTCCAGTAATTGTGTAAATAATACTGTGGCTGATCACTCAGATTCCACTCAGAATAGCCATAGTACCATGTCTCAAAGTGCAGTTAAGGAAAGTATTTGTTTGAATTCTGAATTTTCTAACTCCTCTGTTTTGTCTTCTAGTGCTAAATTACATCTAGGTGCTACATCTGAGATGTGTCCCTCCAGTTTTGAGGAACCCCAAATTCCAGGCAAGAAACAAAACATCTCTTTGCTTTCTTTTCCTGGTAGTGAGGTCAGTTCTATCTCAGAGATAACCCATAGACAGGCCATTGACATACAGACAAAACCTGAACCATTGACCCACATATTCCCTGATGTGACAATGTCCTGTGACTCAGACCATGCTCTTGATTTAACTGCTGCAACTGAAGTCAACCTCCTCGCTGAGATGAAACAAAATCCTGACCCCTTCTTTGCTGTTTTGCCATCAAGCACACCACATATTGAAAAGTCAGGAAATTATAGTACTGTATGCTCTGATGCACCTGTACCACCTTCTAATGCAGAAGAAAATGAAAAAATGTCCAAAGGCCAAGTGATCTCTTACCCGTTTCCTCTGACTAAGACATGTGAACTGCCAAATGGTAAAGGGAGTCTGGTCATCAGAGACTCTAAGATAAGCAGTACTCTTAGCCATCCCAAAGAAAGCGCTTCAGTGTGTTTTAATGAGCCAAGGAACTGTGAAGATTTCACTATTGACAACAGGGAATCTACTGTTCACGGGCTATCACCATTCCAAGAATTTAAAGTCTGTCATCCTTGTGCCTCTCTGCTATCAGCTTGTCTGCTTTCAGAGTCTCCAAAGTCCCCAGCCGGCCTGCTGCTTTCAGAGTTTCCAGAGTCCTCAGCCGGCCTGCTGCTTTCAGAGTCTCCAGAGTCCTCAGCCGGCCTGCTGCTTTCAGAGTCTCCAGAGTCCTCAGCCGGCCTGCTGCTGCCTGAACTTCAGCCTGCAGCCTTCCTGCCATATGAGCCCGAGCCTGCAGCCTTCCTGCCATCTGAGCCCGAGCCTGCAGCCTTCCTGCCATCTGAGCCTGAGCCTGCAGCCTTCCTGCCATCTGAGCGTGAGCCTGCAGCCTGCCTACCATCTGAGCGCGAGCCTGCAGCCTGCCTGCCATTAGTACCGGAGCCTCCAGACTGCCTGCATTCAGAGCCCAAGCCCTCAGCTCACCTGCCTAGTAAGTCAGAGTCTCCAGGCTGCCTGCCTTCAGAGCCAGAGCTTCCAGGCTGCCTGCCTTCAGAGCCAGAGCTTCCAGGCTGCCTGCCTTCAGAGCCAGAGCTTCCAGGCTGCCTACCTTCAGAGCCAGAGCTTCCAGGCTGCCTGCCTTCAGAGCCAGAGCTTCCAGGCTGCCTGCCTTCAGAGCCAGAGCTTCCAGGCTGCCTGCCTTCAGAGCCAGAGCTTCCAGGCTGCCTCCCTTCAGAGCCAGAGCTTCCAGGCTGCCTGTCTTCAGAACCAGAGCTTCCAGGCTGCCTGTCTTCAGAACCAGAGCTTCCAGGCTGCCTGCCTTCAGAACCAGAGCTTCCAGGCTGCCTGCTTTCTGGCTTTGAGCCTCTATCTTGCCTACTTTTTGACCCTGTGCTTCCAGTTTGCCAGACTTCAGAGGTCTCAGTACGTATGCATTCAGAGACTGAATCTCCAGCATCAGAGACAAAACTCTCAAAATGTAAGCCTCAAGGGCCTGGGTCTCCTGCATACCTGCTTCCAAAGTCGCCTGCATGTGAGTCTTCTGTATGTTTTCCTCCAGGGCTAGAACTTCAGGTCTGCTTCCTGTCACCTCCTTCGTCTTCAGCCAGTTTGCCTTTGACCTCTGTGCCTCCTGCCAATCCATTCCCTGCTTTTGACCCTACAGTCAATCTGCCTTTGTTTTCAGAGTGTTACTCTAGCCTGCCATCATCAGGACTTCAAACACCTTTGATTCGGGCTTCTAAGCCCCTGTTACTGGATTTGGACTCTTGAGGTACTGCCTTCAATAGTGCTGTTAATTTACAGCCTATTATCCTACCCTACAGAACATCACAGTTTTCCTGTAGTCCTCTGGTATCTTGCACTACATCTCTGATGGAAATGGACTTATTTCATAGCAGCAAGGGCTTTGAATCCAGTCCCAGAGTCCGGGAGCCGGTCATTGGAGGGGGTGTACTGTCATGATTCACTCTCTGTGCTCTCGTGCCCACCACCAGGGGGCCAAATAGTGGGGCTTTTCAGTGGTCTAATAAGCTTCCAGACCCTCCCCTTCATGTAGATACTGACTTCCAGCCATTTAGATTCTACTTGCAAATTGCGATCCATTCCTAATCCATGCCGGGTTTTGTGGAAGCCAGCCTGCTCATTCTGGAAACCCCATTACCTAGAATTCCTTACTCACTGCTCCGTCTCCACCCCTGCTGGCCAAGGATGGGTGGAGGAATCCAGTTCACCTGTGGCTGACTGCTGCTAGCCTGCTCACACCTGATGTATATGATTACTGTGAGCTCTTTTAAGACCCAGCTCCCTTCAGTCCAGTGTTGGTCATTGTAGCTGTTTTCCGGTGAGACTGATCCTTGTTTCCTGAGCCTTTGATATTCCTTGATTCCTTAGCTATAGTTAATCCTTGTTCCTTGATTCCTGAGCTATAGCTATTCCTTGTGCCTGAATTAGCACTGCCTGCAGTGATACCTTGTTTCCTGAGTACCTGAGCTATAGCTATTCCTTGTGCCTGAATTAGCACTGCCTGCAGTGCTCCTTGTTTCCTGAGTTCCTGAACTATAGTTATTCTTTGTTCCTGTGCTTGAGCTATTTCTTGTTCCTGATTTGCACTGCTTGCAGTGCTCTCTTGACTCCTTGTTTCCTGGGCTGTAGCTATTTCATGTTTCTTTGAACCAGCACTGCCTGCAGTGTTACCTTGACTCCTGAAGCTTTAGTAATTCCCTGTTCCCGAACCAGCACTGCCTGCAGTGCTACCTTGACTCCTGAAGCTTTAGTAATTCCCTGTTCCTGAACCAGCACTGCCTGCAGTGCTACCTTGACTCCTGAGCTTTAGTAATTCCCTGTTCCTGAACTAGCACTGCCTGCAGTGCTACCTTGACTCCTGAGCTTTAGTAATTGCCTGTTCCTGAACTAGCACTGCCTGCAGTTCTACCTTGACTCCTGAGCCTTAGCTCATTTTCTTGTTCCTGCCCCAGCACTGCCTTCTATTCTACTTTGTTTTCTTGATTCCTGAACCTGCACTATTCTAGTATACCCTTGTAGCCTCCCCTTCTGTATATCCTTTTCATGTCCCTACCTTTCTTCCCATTTCCTTGGTTCCAGTTCCTAGTTTGCTGTCTTTCTATTCTGCTGTCTTGCTTCTGTTACCGTGTATGTTTGTTACCTGCTTTCTGCCAAGTGTGCCCTGTGATTTCTTTCCTTTCCTGTTAAGCACTCCTCCTTGCTAGCTCCTTGTCTATCGTGCTTGTGTTTAGTTCTACCCTCTTGCTGTTACTGCCTTGCGTGTTCCTATTTGATCGCCAGGATCCGTGGGCACAGCTGACTACCTAGGTGGTGTTTCTTGTTCACTGTGAGTATTGTCTTTGAGTTGCATTTATAACATCACCTTTGGTATCAGCTCCACAGACCCTGCCTTTGCATGCATATCCTATATGTGGGTATTTGCAGTCAGTATCTGTAACAGCAATTGTGGGTGAGGAACTTACTGAGCTTCAGTCTTACCGTGTGGAGCTCCCGAGTGCTTTACCCCACATTCCCTTTATTGTTAATGCTGTTTCATATATATGTCTTGCACATTCGTCCTGGGTGTAGTTATTCTGAATGCTAAATCCCCTCATGAGTGCCTGTCCTTTCTGAGTCTTAGCCATCTTGTTCCTTTGTACAGGCTTCCCTTTTGGATCCCTTTTCTCCTCTGACTTCCTGTGTGATCCTGGGCAGCGCTGTACTCCTCTCTCGGTGTATGTTTTCTACCCCGTTCCCAGTCCTTGCCCAAGTCCCTGACTGTGTCCCCTACATAGTCCCGGACAGTCCCTGACAGGTAACTGTAACTGCTGAGTTGTTTGTGTTGCTAATAATTTTAGCCCCATTTGACAAATCTCCACAAAACTTTCCAAAAGGTGCAACGTTTTGACTACTTTGTGCATGGAAAGTTTTGGGGTCATCAGAGAAGCAGGACCGAGAATAAAGGGGGGTCCCAAATCACAAAATCTCTATGTATTTTCCATAGACTTCTTTAAGAAGGCCTACAACAAAGACTGCTGAACAGAATTTCAACAAGTTTGGCAGGAAGCAAGATCTATCCCGGTGTGCAGATTGTGGTTTTTGTGTTTTGGTGTAAATCCATTCAGTAGTTATTTAGAAATTAAGGGTCAAAATATTTGTATACCTGGATGGTTAGGTGTTTGGTGGTGTGCCGTTAATTCCAGCACTGGTTGCGGGAATTCTGTTTTTATTCCTACTACTACGCTATGGCAACCCTATCGACCAGCGTCACTCCCAGCACCTTGGAGAACGCTCTCCTAGAACGGAAGTGCTGTGAGCGCATAGTGCAACTTTTGGGCATACTTCGTCTACGGGAACTTAATACAACATGGTTTCTGTCATTTAGACCAATCTGGCAAGATTGCATCTTACCTGTTCTATGCTGCCTGCTTTGCGGTGAAGAATGCGTGCTAGACATCTGTCTAACACTCCCATCAGTCATGCCAACGGATATCGATACTCTGCTGGACCCGATAACGGCCCATGCTCTGTGTTGTCCCCAGAGGCTACCAATCCTGATGACGGCATTCACTGAGATCTCACAGACACTTCCTGCTGCTGCTGAGGTACGAGATGGATCAACAGGTACCACAGGTAACAACGGACGAGAACGTTGCTGCAGCATCCTATGCTGAAGGCGATGCTCCACATCTCTGTGCAGTTAACCTTCTAAACGAGGTGGTCCAACTGTCACCATCATCGGTAGACGATCTTTTGTCTACAGCCGTAGATGATTTCATGTTTACACCAGACCCTTACACTGACTTTGATTCGGCTCACAGTGTACCGGGAAAGCAATGAATTTGGCCTCCATATTTTCAAAACAGAACTAAACTTGGAACTCTTCCTAAAAATTGAATTTGTTTTTTCTTTTTTCTCTATTTTTGAAAATACATGGCAATTCAGTCTGCTTACAGTAGAACTATTCATATAGAACGGACTTCTTTGAATACTTCCAGAGACACATTGTCACCTTATTTTACTACAATTTTATTTAGTACCATGTTATGAAATGGCTTTCATTTTTGAAATACTTGTCAAACATTTCGTCATATGTATATATTTCTGTTTATTCAGTCATGTTGCATTTTATTTCCGATATATGCTTAGAATGGAAAAATGCTTTAAAATGTACAGTACCTATTGCATTACATGTTTAGCAACAGTTTTTTTAAAACTTCTTTTAATATGCTTTTAGAAATGTTTTTAGCAACATGTGGTACTCAGTTTAATGTTTAGCATTTCATGTTTAGCATTTAGTACTATCGTTCATTCGAAAGTGGAGTGGGTGTTGTATTCCGCTTTAGGTGTCCGTATATTGGTTTTCCTGAAACATGTCCTTATATAGGCACAATTCGCATTGCCCTTACATAGGCATAAGATCCCAGTCCTTATTTAGGCATTAGCCATGCTATCCAAATACAGGCATGGTCACCTACATCCGTCCGCCCCAACGTCACAACAAGTTCTTAGAAACCAGACCCGTAAGCTCTTGGGAGTTCCCCTAGCACAGGATTATTGATTTCTCCAAGAACTCATTTATAATGCATGAACCGCTATTCCTTAAGGGTTCATTCCTGACGTCTTCCTCTGCCTGACTTTACGTCAATGCTAACATTCCAAGGCACCTACCAGGTATAAATATACCTTCCCTTGCCCAAGCAAGTAGGATGAGAACTCGACTTTAGAGGAGCCCGTGTCCCGGCCTGACGCACTGACAAGAGACGCTGTCATCCCTGCTCGCAGAGAATCCAGCTTCTAGTGTTCTGACTCCTTCGCGGGGTGTTAGAGTTCGAGACCTGGAAAGAGATTCCCACCTCTCTCATTCTCAAGGTATGGAGCTGACTAGAACCTAGAGGGACTCTTGGCATACTAGACTCTTGGCATACTAGACTCTTGGCATATTAGACTTAGCATACCATACTATAGAATACATCACCTACTTCTTACCTTGTACTACACTTAGGTTAGGTACACTGGGGTAGAACTAGTTAGAGAAGCATCTTATGAGTACTCGCATTTTTAGCTTATGTTATTTATGTATATGAATATATGTGTCATAGCTAAAAGATAATGCTAGCACAGTATTATTTCTTTCTACTGCTTTCGCTGTACATAATATATCTTGCATACTGTCTTATAATTGTAACAGCTCATATCTCTTACACGAGAAACAAGACTGTTCAATAAATCCTTTTATTGAAACGCCCGTCTATTCTTTCTGTGTAACTCTGAAGAAACTAAGCATGCACGATTAGCTGAGTGAAACTGTTATCTGTTGTTTCCACGATTCTGAGAGTGTTCTGGTTCTAAAGGGAAACAAAGTTGTCATGTTTATGCGGTTGTCAGAAACTACTCCCTTCTTGTTTACAAGGAGTTTTTAGTGGCCTCTGAGTTAGCTGGTACAAAGTAATTAAGTTTAATATACTCGATAGGGACATACTGACCTCAGTCCTATGTCAAATCTATAGGGTATATTATTCCAATGCGCAGAGCCTATTAGGGAAATAGGAACTACACTACACATGGCGGGGGTGTAAGTTATAGTTAGTGCTACTAACTATAACTTCTGTATTACTATCTTTTTAGTTCAAAACGTTAACATTGTCACTGAGAAATTTACCTAACTATAACGTTACTTTTCATATTATATTACTTGATGTAATATAATATGTTTATATGTACATATTATATTACTTGATGTAATATGTGAAGTCATAAACATTGCTTTGCGGGTCGTACGTTATAGTTAACACAGGTAATGTCACGATTCACTCCCTGTGCTCTGGTGCCCACCACCAGGGGGTCAAATAGTGGGGCTTTTCAGTGGTCTAATAAGCTTCCAGACCCTCCCCTTCATGTAGATACTGACTTCCAGCCATTTAGATTCTACTTGCAAATTGCGATCCATTCCCAATCCATGCCGGGTTTTGTGGAAGCCAGCCTGCTCATTCTGGAAACTCCATTACCTAGAATTCCCTATTCACTGCTCCGTCTCCACCCCTGCCGGCCCAGGATGGGTGGAGGAATCCAGTTCACCTGTGGCTGGCTGCTGCTAGCCTGCTCACACCTGATGCATATGATTACTGTGAGCTCTTTTAAGACCCAGCTCCCTTCAGTCCAGTGTTGGTCATTGTAGCTGTTTTCCGGTGAGACCGATCCTTGTTTCCTGAGCCTTTGATAATCCTTGATTCCTTAGCTATGGTTAATCCTTGTTCCTTGATTCCTGAGCTATAGCTATTCCTTGTGCCTGAATTAGCACTGCCTGCAGGGCTACCTTGTTTCCTGAGTTCCTGAGCTATTGCTATTCCTTGTGCCTGAATTAGCACTGCCTGCAGTGCTCCTTGTTTCCTGAGTTCCTGAACTATAGTTATTCTTTGTTCCTGTGCTTCAGCTATTTCTTATTCCTGATTTGCACTGCTTGCAGTGCTCTCTTGACTCCTTGTTTCCTGGGCTGTAGCTATTTCATGTTTCCTTGAACCAGCACTGCCTGCAGTGCTACCTTGACTCCTGAAGCTTTAGTAATTCCCTGTTCCTGAACCAGCACTGCCTGCAGTGCTACCTTGACTCCTGAAGCTTTAGTAATTCCCTGTTCCTGAACTAGCACTGCCTGCAGTGCTACCTTGACTCCTTGACTCCTGAGATTTAGTAATTGCCTGTTCCTGAACTAGCACTGCCTGCAGTGCTACCTTGACTCCTGAGTCTTAGCTCATTTTCCTGTTCCTGCCCCAGCACTGCCTTCTATGCTACTTTGTTTTCTTGATTCCTGAACCTGCACTATTCTAGTATACCCTTGTAGCCTCCCCTTCTGTATATCCTTTTCCAGTCCCTGCCTTTCTTCCCATTTCCTTGGTTCCAGCTCCTAGTTTGCTGTCTTTCTATTCTGCTGTCTTGCTTCTGTTACCGTGTATGTTTGTTACCTGCTTTCTGCCAAGTGTGCCCTGTGATTTCTTTCCTTTCCTGTTAAGCACTCCTCCTTGCTAGCTCCTTGTCTATCGTGCTTGTGTTTAGTTCTACCCTCTTGCTGTTACTGCCTTGCGTGTTCCTGTTTGATCGCCAGGATCCGTGGGCACAGCTGACTACCTAGGTGGTGTTTCTTGTTCACTGTGAGTATTGTCTTTGAGTTGCATTTATAACATCACCTTTGGTATCAGCTCCACAGATCCTGCCTTTGCATGCATATCCTATATGTGGGTATTTGCAGTCAGTATCTGTAACAGCAATTGTGGGTGAGGAACTTACTGAGCTTCAGTCTTACCGTGTGGAGCTCCCGAGTGCTTTACCCCACATTCCCTTTATTGTTAATGTTGTTTCATATATATGTCTTGCACATTCGTCCTGGGTGTAGTTATTCTGAATGCTAAATCCCCTCATGAGTGCCTGTCCTTTCTGAGTCTTAGCCATCTTGTACCTTTGGATCCCTTTTCTCCTCTGACTTCCTGTGTGATCCTGGGCAGCGCTGTACTCCTCTCTCTGTGTACATTTTCTACCCCGTTCCCAGTCCTTGCCCAAGTCCCTGACTGTGTCCCCGACATAGTCCCGGACAGAATGACCAACCCACATTTCCAGGGTCCCTTGTGAGGTTTCTTTGCGATCAGTTAGCTACCATTTTTCTGTTGCATTTATGTTTGAACATCTTGAAGGTGTGTCATAATGAGAGGTTTAAGAAAGAAGCACACCAGTACATCATTTAAGTTTGTGCAGGGCAGTTCACCAGTGCCCACCAATGAGAGGCATTTAGTGTCTATTTTACAATTTGAGAATGTTCACCCTAGTCCTGAAACAATGAATCCTCTTATGAGAAATGGACATTTACGTTCTGAATATTTTACTCATTGGCTCTCAAACACCTCTTTGCCAGATCCTGACTTAATCTTCTGTTCTGATCCATATTCAATGTCTGTTTCAGCATTGCAAAAGGAGAACGATACCTTACTCTGCCTGCTGAACAAGAATTCTGATTCTCTCATGTCTGCTGTAAGTGGTTGTAAAATACAATATTCAACCACACAACCAAAGAAAGAGCAGATTAATTTCATAACCTCTGTTCTCCATTTAAATAATGATATCTAGTCTTGTAGTCCAGTAAAGATCACAGTCCCGGATACTAAAAGGACCTTGTTAAATACCACATTCAAAGTAAACAATAATCAGTTTAACAAAAAAGAGAAAAGACCTACTAGAACACAGGCGGCTAATAGCCAGTTTGAACAAAATCCAAGTTGTAGCTCTGTTGCTTGTTGTGAAGTTGCCAAGTCTACCACTGTCCTCGTAGAGAAAGATCTGCAGTCTTCACAGGATATAATTACATCGAAGATTCTTGAATTACAGCGAGAGAATAAAATGTTTCAGACTCTGTTAAAAAATTATAACCCATTGTTCAAGTAGGAATCTAAAACCCTGGTACAAGACTACTTTTCAGCTTCTATGTTAGCCTCCTCAGAAATGGAGAATGAAACCTTGCGCACTATTTTGCGGTCCCCTCAGAGCTGGTCCAGTAATTGTGTAAATAATACTGTGGCTGATCACTCAGATTCCACTCAGAATAGCCATAGTACCATGTCTCAAAGTGCAGTTAAGGAAAGTATTTGTTTGAATTCTGAATTTTCTAACTCCTCTGTTTTGTCTTCTAGTGCTAAATTACATCTAGGTGCTACATCTGAGATGTGTCCCTCCAGTTTTGAGGAACCCCAAATTCCAGGCAAGAAACAAAACATCTCTTTGCTTTCTTTTCCTGGTAGTGAGGTCAGTTCTATCTCAGAGATAACCCATAGACAGGCCATTGACATACAGACAAAACCTGAACCATTGACCCACATATTCCCTGATGTGACAATGTCCTGTGACTCAGACCATGCTCTTGATTTAACTGCTGCAACTGAAGCCAACCTCCTCGCTGAGAAGAAACAAAATCCTGACCCCTTCTTTGCTGTTTTGCCATCAAGCACACCACATATTGAAAAGTCAGGAAATTATAGTACTGTATGCTCTGATGCACCTGTACCACCTTCTAATGCAGAAGAAAATGAAAAAATGTCCAAAGGCCAAGTGATCTCTTACCCGTTTCCTCTGACTAAGACATGTGAACTGCCAAATGGTAAAGGGAGTCTGGTCATCAGAGACTCTAAGATAAGCAGTACTCTTAGCCATCCCAAAGAAAGCGCTTCAGTGTGTTTTAATGAGCCAAGGAACTGTGAAGATTTCACTATTGACAACAGGGAATCTACTGTTCACGGGCTATCGCCATTCCAAGAATTTAAAGTCTGTCATCCTTGTGCCTCTCTGCTATCAGCTTGTCTGCTTTCAGAGTCTCCAAAGTCCCCAGCCGGCCTGCTGCTTTCAGAGTCTCCAGAGTCCTCAGCCGGCCTGCTGCTTTCAGAGTCTCCAGAGTCCTCAGCCGGCCTGCTGCTTTCAGAGTCTCCAGAGTCCTCAGCCGGCCTGCTGCTGCCTGAACTTCAGCCTGCAGTCTTCCTGCCATATGAGCCAGAGCCTGCAGCCTTCCTGCCATCTGAGCCCGAGCCTGCAGCCTTCCTGCCATCTGAGCCCGAGCCTGCAGCCTTCCTGCCATCTGAGCCTGAGCCTGCAGCCTTCCTGCCATCTGAGCGTGAGCCTGCAGCCTGCCTACCATCTGAGCGTGAGCCTGCAGCCTGCCTGCCATCTGAGCGCGAGCCTGCAGCCTGCCTGCCATCTGAGCCCGAGCCTGCAGCCTTCCTGCCATCTGAGCCTGAGCCTGCAGCCTTCCTGCCATCTGAGCGTGAGCCTGCAGCCTGCCTACCATCTGAGCGCGAGCCTGCAGCCTGCCTGCCATTAGTACCGGAGCCTCCAGACTGCCTGCATTCAGAGCCCAAGCCCTCAGCTCACCTGCCTAGTAAGTCAGAGTCTCCAGGCTGCCTGCCTTCAGAGCCAGAGCTTCCAGGCTGCCTGCCTTCAGAGCCAGAGCTTCCAGGCTGCCTGCCTTCAGAGCCAGAGCTTCCAGGCTGCCTGCCTTCAGAGCCAGAGCTTCCAGGCTGCCTGCCTTCAGAGCCAGAGCTTCCAGGCTGCCTGCCTTCAGAGCCAGAGCTTCCAGGCTGCCTGCCTTCAGAGCCAGAGCTTCCAGGCTGCCTGCCTTCAGAGCCAGAGCTTCCAGGCTGCCTGCCTTCAGAGCCAGAGCTTCCAGGCTGCCTGCCTTCAGAGCCAGAGCTTCCAGGCTGCCTGTCTTCAGAACCAGAGCTTCCAGGCTGCCTGTCTTCAGAACCAGAGCTTCCAGGCTGCCTGCCTTCAGAACCAGAGCTTCCAGGCTGCCTGCTTTCTGGCTTTGAGCCTCTATCTTGCCTACTTTTTGACCCTGTGCTTCCAGTTTGCCAGACTTCAGAGGTATCAGTACGTATGCATTCAGAGACTGAATCTCCAGCATCAGAGACAAAACTCTCAAAATGTAAGCCTCAAGGGCCTGGGTCTCCTGCATACCTGCTTCCAAAGTCGCCTGCATGTGAGTCTTCTGTATGTTTTCCTCCAGGGCTAGAACTTCAGGTCTGCTTCCTGTCACCTCCTTCGTCTTCAGCCAGTTTGCCTTTGACCTCTGTGCCTCCTGCCAATCCATTCCCTGCTTTTGACCCTACAGTCAATCTGCCTTTGTTTTCAGAGTGTTACTCTAGCCTGCCATCATCAGGACTTCAAACACCTTTGATTCGGGCTTCTAAACCCCTGTTACTGGATTTGGACTCTTGAGGTACTGCCTTCAATAGTGCTGTTAATTTACAGCCTATTATCCTACCCTACAGAACATCACAGTTTTCCTGTAGTCCTCTGGTATCTTGCACTACATCTCTGATGGAAATGGACTTATTTCATAGCAGCAAGGGCTTTGAATCCAGTCCCAGAGTCCGGGAGCCGGTCATTGGAGGGGGTGTACTGTCACGATTCACTCTCTGTGCTCTCGTGCCCACCACCAGGGGGCCAAATAGTGGGGCTTTTCAGTGGTCTAATAAGCTTCCAGACCCTCCCCTTCATGTAGATACTGACTTCCAGCCATTTAGATTCTACTTGCAAATTGCGATCCATTCCCAATCCATGCCGGGTTTTGTGGAAGCCAGCCTGCTCATTCTGGAAACTCCATTACCTAGAATTCCCTACTCACTGCTCCGTCTCCACCCCTGCTGGCCAAGGATGGGTGGAGGAATCCAGTTCACCTGTGGCTGACTGCTGCTAGCCTGCTCACACCTGATGTATATGATTACTGTGAGCTCTTTTAAGACCCAGCTCCCTTCAGTCCAGTGTTGGTCATTGTAGCTGTTTTCCGGTGAGACTGATCCTTGTTTCCTGAGCCTTTGATATTCCTTGATTCCTTAGCTATAGTTAATCCTTGTTCCTTGATTCCTGAGCTATAGCTATTCCTTGTGCCTGAATTAGCACTGCCTGCAGTGATACCTTGTTTCCTGAGTACCTGAGCTATAGCTATTCCTTGTGCCTGAATTAGCACTGCCTGCAGTGCTCCTTGTTTCCTGAGTTCCTGAACTATAGTTATTCTTTGTTCCTGTGCTTCAGCTATTTCTTGTTCCTGATTTGCACTGCTTGCAGTGCTCTCTTGACTCCTTGTTTCCTGGGCTGTAACTATTTCATGTTTCTTTGAACCAGCACTGCCTGCAGTGTTACCTTGACTCCTGAAGCTTTAGTAATTCCCTGTTCCCGAACCAGCACTGCCTGCAGTGCTACCTTGACTCCTGAAGCTTTAGTAATTCCCTGTTCCTGAACCAGCACTGCCTGCAGTGCTACCTTGACTCCTGAGCTTTAGTAATTCCCTGTTCCTGAACTAGCACTGCCTGCAGTGCTACCTTGACTCCTGAGCTTTAGTAATTGCCTGTTCCTGAACTAGCACTGCCTGCAGTTCTACCTTGACTCCTGAGCCTTAGCTCATTTTCTTGTTCCTGCCCCAGCACTGCCTTCTATTCTACTTTGTTTTCTTGATTCCTGAACCTGCACTATTCTAGTATACCCTTGTAGCCTCCCCTTCTGTATATCCATTTCGTGTCCCTGCCTTTCTTCCCATTTCCTTGGTTCCAGTTCCTAGTTTGCTGTCTTTCTATTCTGCTGTCTTGCTTCTGTTACCTTGTATGTTTGTTACCTGCTTTCTGCCAAGTGTGCCCTGTGATTTCTTTCCTTTCCTGTTAAGCACTCCTCCTTGCTAGCTCCTTGTCTATCGTGCTTGTGTTTAGTTCTACCCTCTTGCTGTTACTGCCTTGCGTGTTCCTATTTGATCGCCAGGATCCTTGGGCACAGCTGACTACCTAGGTGGTGTTTCTTGTTCACTGTGAGTATTGTCTTTGAGTTGCATTTATAACATCACCTTTGGTATCAGCTCCACAGACCCTGCCTTTGCATGCATATCCTATATGTGGGTATTTGCAGTCAGTATCTGTAACAGCAATTGTGGGTGAGGAACTTACTGAGCTTCAGTCTTACCGTGTGGAGCTCCCGAGTGCTTTACCCCACATTCCCTTTATTGTTAATGCTGTTTCATATATATGTCTTGCACATTCGTCCTGGGTGTAGTTATTCTGAATGCTAAATCCCCTCATGAGTGCCTGTCCTTTCTGAGTCTTAGCCATCTTGTTCCTTTGTACAGGCTTCCCTTTGGATCCCTTTTCTCCTCTGACTTCCTGTGTGATCCTGGGCAGCGCTGTACTCCTCTCTCGGTGTATGTTTTCTACCCCGTTCCCAGTCCTTGCCCAAGTCCCTGACTGTGTCCCCGACATAGTCCCGGACAGTCCCTGACAGGTAACTGTAACTGCTGAGTTGTTTGTGTTGCTAATAATTTTAGCCCCATTTGACAAATCTCCACAAAACTTTCCAAAAGGTGCAACGTTTTGACTACTTTGTGCATGGAAAGTTTTGGGGTCATCAGAGAAGCAGGACCGAGAATAAAGGGGGGTCCCAAATCACAAAATCTCTATGTATTTTCCATAGACTTCTTTAAGAAGGCCTACAACAAAGACTGCTGAACAGAATTTCAACAAGTTTGGCAGGAAGCAAGATCTATCCCGGTGTGCAGATTGTGGTTTTTGTGTTTTGGTGTAAATCCATTCAGTAGTTATTTAGAAATTAAGGGTCAAATATTTGTATACCTGGATGGTTGAGTGAGTGAGAGGCTGGAAAGACTCGAGCAGGAGTGCCAATTTAAAAAATGGAGTATTCTCATTGGCCGTGGGAGCTTTTTATTGCTAGGGCCAAATTCCTCCCGTGTGAGTCAGACTTCCGTGGGAGCAAGTGCTCTGATTGGCTGCCAGCAGCATCAGAAAAATGTTGCTCACTACCCCCTGGGTGGCTCCCAGGGGTCTATAATTTGACGGGGAGACGGGCCGTGTGCCCCCTCCCCTTCTATGGTGCATTTCAGCCCCAGGGGGGAGCTCCCCAGGACTTATAATCGCTCAGGGAGGGAGGGCCACTCGCACCCCCCATTGTGTTTTGGCAAATTTCGGCCTCAGGGTGGGCTTTCTGGGGCCTATAATGGCTTAGGGTGGGGGGGTGGGCTCAGGTATTTGGAAAGAAGCTGCAGCATCTCTTATGCACCTGCCATTTCCAGGGTACTCAAATCTGTGTATTTTTTTGCATTTTATTTTTGGTCTGCGTCCATACACCACACGCATGGGGAAAATCGGCATACCTCTATTGAGGTTTTGTGCTTTTTCCAGTTGTGCTCGTCTTAGGGGGAACAGATTTAGAGTTATTTAATTATAGGCAGAGATCACTTTAGGAGACAGTACTCTCTTTTAAAAGATCTTGTGCACTCAAGTCCCTTTCTCGAAGGAAGGTGGGCACTAGCTAAATATTGCCACATGATCCTGGTTCTGTGCTTCCCACATTTCATGGGTAGTTCAACAAAAAGAACCAGCCGTATGTGTATAGTACATCTTGAATGAAATGATACTGGATCATTCAGTACAACACATCCTCTACTAACATATGACTCCTGAGTGTATTATAGTAGTAGTAAATGTGACGAACTCCTACTGCTGTATGATTTTATTGCTACCTATCTTCCACTAACGTCACTAAGGCCACCTAACTCTTCGCCCTGAAACCTATTCCCTTACGATTTTGATTTGTGCAAGTACTTTGGACCCCTAAATTCCTTAGATGGTTTTCCTAACCGGAACCCTCCAGGGGCAACCTTAGATCTTGTGAAAACTATGCTGTAATGTAAGAAATACTTTCCCAAAATGACACAATGAATAAGAAGGTCCCCCAGAGTCTAATGGAGCCTAAAGAAGTTAGAATACTTAAAATGGATGCTATTAAAAATAGTACAAAGACTTTTCCACTAACCATTGCTGCTCATACCACAAGCGCTGACTGACTGGATAAGTGACCTGCTAAATTGGCAGGAGAATGGTAGAAGTGTCTCAGACCCTCATTCCTTTGCTTCTCATATGAAGTCTGTCTCGCAGAAGGGTAAACTTCAGAGAGATGCTGAGATTGTTGTGGGGCACCTGGCAGAGCAGTCCTCATGGTGGTCTTTAAACACTCCTGTTACTGAAGGACAATTCGTTTTTAGGGTCGACCTTGACAGCACAGCTGTCTGCAAAGCATATTGTTACTGTTTTTCAAAATATACATGGACTGGGTTTTGGCTCCACACAGAGGAATATTACCTTCACCCTCACGCTGTTGGCTATTTGGTGCTTGTTGTTAATCTCCCATAGGCATTCAATGCAGAAAGCAATCCTTTTTTGCTACTTTTTCCCAACGTTGGCAAAGCTAATAGGGCAGGCTTTACTATTATAAACTGTGATTGTAGATGCAATGTGGGTAAACATCATTTATAAATGCCTGTTTGTACACACGTTGGCACACTGAAACTGGAACTGTTGGCTTTGCAACTGCTTATTGTTTTATGTTAAAGCAATAAAATAAGATCTGTTTAGTAGAAGTATCTTCAAACCTCTGCAAACTTAGTTTTGTTTCACTTCAGAGCCATTTTATGCCTCCAGTTTCTTTTAATTTGATGCTTTCCTCATAATTGTAATTGTATTGCCTTATTTGTTTTGCGTTTCTTCCTCCTTGTTCCCCGTTTTTATTCTGTGCCCTGTGCCCTTTGCCTTCTGTTTGCTTCGCCGTTCCAGCCCCCCAGTCGCCCATTCGTCTGCTCCCTCCTCCCAGCTGCCTCCTCCCTCCCACCTCCCCTTCTTATGGCAGCCGCTGTGCGGTGAGGAGAGCGACCCTTGTCCCTTCTTAGGCAAGTCGCTCCCCACGCCGCACAGCACCGCCTGTGTGTCCTGCCCCTAGCCCCAGCTGCCGCTGCTGAGGAGAGTTCGAGGCCCTCCTCCACCCGCAGGCTGCCACCTGCGCCTCATCCCTGGTGGCCAGTGGGAGGCCGTAGGTAGGTTTTGTCTTGCTGTAATTGTACTGCTTCCCATTTGTTTTTTGTAACTGTAATTGCATTATTTGTTTAGTGTTTCTTCCTCCTTGTTCCCCGTTTTTATTCTGTGCCCCATGCCCCTTGACTCTGTTACCTCATAATTGTAATTGTATTGCCTTATTTGTTTTGCGTTTTCTTCCTCCTTGTTCCCCGTTTTTATTCTGTGCCCTGTGCCCCTTGCCTTCTGTTTCGTTCGCCGTTCCAGCCCCCATTTCCCGCCGCTGCATCCCCCGCAGCCCCGCCCCTCCAGTCGCCCATTCGTCCGCTCCCTCCTCCCAGCTGCCTCCTCCCTCCCACCTCCCCTTCTTATGGTGGCCGCTGCGCGGTGAGGATAGCGACCCTTGACCCTTCTTAGGCAGGTCGCTCCCCACGCTGCACAGCACCGCCTGTGTGTCCTGCCCTTGGCCCCAGCTGCCGCTGCTGAGGAGAGTTCGAGGCCCTCCTCCACCCGCAGGCTGCCACCTGCGCCTCATCCCTGGTGGCCAGTGGGAGGTTTTGTCTTGCTGTAATTGTACTGCTTCCCATTTGTTTTTTGTAACTGTAATTGCCTTATTTGTTTAGTGTTTCATCCTCCTTGTTCCCCGTTTTTATTCTGTGCCTCGTGCCCCTTGACTCTGTTTCCTCATAATTGTAATTGTATTGCCTTATTTGTTTTGCGTTTCTTCCTCCTTGTTCCCCGTTTTTATTCTGTGCCCTGTGCCCCTTGCCTTCTGTTTCCTTTGCTGTTCCAGCCCCCGTTTCCTGCCGCTGCATCCCCGCGGCCCCGCCCCCCAGTCGTCCATTCGTCCGCTCCCTCCTCCCAGCTGCCTCCTCCCTCCCACCTCCCCTTCTTATGGTGGCCGCTGTGCGGCCGCGCCGTTGGCGCGCCTAAGGCAAGCCCATCTGCGCCTATCCGCGCCTGGACCGCGCCCTGCGCCAAAACCCCTGGCCCCCGCGAACGCCACGACGCCCGTCTCCGCTATGATGCCAGCACCCTCCACGCACTCAACACAGGACGCCCACACACCTGCTTCCTGGCCGCCCCGAAGCGCACCCAAGGACCCTTCTCCTGCCGGAACTGCAGCTTCACCAGCATCCGACCCGCTAACCCTCCGACCAGGAAAGAACCCAACTACCTCAGATGCATTCTTCTCAACACCCGCTCCGCCCGCAAACACGCCGTTGAACTCTGGGACCTACTCGACTCAACCTCCCCAGACGTCGCCTTCCTGACAGAGACCTGGCTGAACCCCTCCTCGGCTCCTGACATCGCCATAGCCATCCCGGACGGCTACAAGATCTCCCGCAGGGACCGCACCAACGTTGTAGGAGGAGGAATCGCCATCGTCCACAGGAACACTGTCAGAGTCTCGACCAACACCGACGACACCCTCAGCACCGCCAAACACCTGCACTTCCAGATCCACACCCATCCCAACACCACCCTCAGAGGAACCCTCGTCTACAGACCCCCCGGACCCCGACCACAGTTCAGCGACTCCATCGCCGACTTCGTCAGCACACGCGCCCTCGCCTCCACAGACTACATCCTCCTCGGGGACCTGAACTTCCACCTCGAGAACAACAACGACACCTACTTCACCACCCTGATCGACAACCTCGCCAACCACGGACTCAGACAACTCGTCACAACACCCACCCACTCCGCCGGCCACACGCTTGACCCCATCTTCTCCGCAAGCTCCCCCGTCTCCTTCAACCACACCACCGAACTCCACTGGACCGACCATCGCTGCATCCACTTCACCTTCCGGAAACCCACCACGCACCACCGCACCCAACAGTTCCCCCGCCGCTGCTGGAGCAAAGTCACCGAAGACCAGCTAACCACCACCCTCGCCCGGAGCCCACCCGCCCACCCCACCGACCCCGACACCGCCGCCCGCAACCTCAGACAGTGGATCGACGACTGCGCCAACACCGTCGCCCCGATCAAGAAACCCTCCAACAGCCACACCAGCAAGAAAGCCAGCTGGTTCACTGAAGACCTCCAGGCCTCCAAGCAAACCTGCCGAAAGCTAGAGAAGAAATGGCACCGTGAACGAACACCGGACAGCTATGCAGCCCACAAGAACGCCACCCGCAGACACCATCACCTCATCAGATCCGCCAAACGGGCCTCCTTCAAAGACCGCCTAGACAACAACGCACACAACAGCAAAGAACTCTTCAACATCATGAAGGAACTCTCCAACCCCAGCTCCAACACCAACGACATCCCTCCTTCGCAAGACCTGTGCGACTCCCTTGTCACCTTCTTCCATCGCAAGATCTCAGACATCCACGACAGCTTCACCGCCACGACCGCCCGAAAACCACTAAGACCTCCGCCCCCACGACCACCATCCGCACCAACCCCCTGCTCTCCTGGACCAACCTAAATGACAACGACACCATCAAAATCATGAACATCATCCACTCCGGATCTCCATCAGACCCATGCCCACACCACATCTTCAACAAAGCCAGCACCACCATCACACCCCATCTCCAGAAAACAATCAACATCTCCTTCAAGACAGCAACCTTCCCGGAGAGCTGGAAGCACGCCGAGATCAACGCCTTACTCAAAAAAACCAAGAACTTCCGGCCCATCTCCCTGCTCCCGTTCCCGGCGAAGGTCATCGAGAAGAACGTCAACAAACAACTGACCCGCTACCTCGAGGAGAACAGCATCCTGGACCCATCCCAGTCCGGGTTCCGCAGCAACCACAGCACCGAAACTTCCCTCATCGCCGCAACCGATGACATCAGGGCCCTGCTAGACAACGGAGAAACCGCGGCCCTCATCCTCCTGGACCTGTCAGCCGCCTTCGACACGGTCTGCCACCGAACCCTACGCAAACATCTCCACAACGCTGGGATCCAAGAGAAGGCCCTGGACTGGACCACCTCCTTCCTCTCCGGCAGAACCCAAAGCGTCCGCCTACTCCCTTTCCGCTCCGAAGCCACCGAGATCATCTGCGGCGTACCCCTGGGCTCATCCCTCAGCCCAACACTGTTTAACATCTACATGGCACCGCTCGCCCATGTCGCCCGACTGCATGACCTCAACATCATCTCCTACGCCGACGACACCCAGCTGATCCTCTCCCTCACCAAGGACCCCCACACCACCAAAACCAACCTCCACGAAGGAATGAAAGCCGTCGCCGAGTGGATGAAGAACAGCCGATTGAAGCTAAACTCAGACAAGACGGAAGTCCTTATCCTCTGTTCCACCCCCTCGGCCTGGGACGACTCCTGGTGGCCGTCCGCACTGGGAACAGCCCCAACACCCACCGACCACGCACAGAACCTAGGGTTCATCCTCGACTCCACCCTCTCCATGACAAAGCAGGTCAACGCTGTCTCATCCTCCTGCTTCAACACCCTCCGCATGCTCCGCAAGATCTACAGGTGGATCCCCACCGAAACGAGAAGAACGGTCACCCTGGCCCTCGTCAGCAGGAGGTTGGACTACGGAAACGCCCTCTACGCAGGAGCCTCGGCCAAACTCCTGAAACGACTTCAACACATTCAGAACGCCTCTGCTCGCCTGATCCTCGACATCCCTCGCCGCAGCCACATCACACCCCACCTGAGAGACCTGCACTGGCTCCCCGTCAACAAGAGGATCACCTTCAAGCTCCTCACCCATGCGCACAAGGCACTCTACAACACTGGACCAGCATACCTCAACGGACGACTCAGCTTCTACACCCCCAACCGCCAGCTTTGCTCCGCCGACCTCGCCCTCGCCACAGTCCCACGCATTCGAAGAACGACCTCCGGATGCAGATCGTTCTCCCACCTCGCCGCCAAGATCTGGAACACCCTCCCCATCCCCCTACGGCAGACCCAAGACCTGCTGACCTTCAGAAGACTCCTCAAGACCTGGCTTTTCGAGCAGTAGCAGCATTTCCCCCCCCCCCCCAGCGCCTTGAGACCCTCACGGGTAAGTAGTGCGCTTTACAAATGTTCTGATTGATTGATTGATTTTGAACTTACTAGAGTATGCCCTTGATAGAAATTGAAAATCCTTTGATTTCTAGAGGTTGTGCTAAATCTGGAGCGAAATTTCATTCACCACATTTATAGAATAGTAGAGGAGATTCCAGTGGATTCTTGCTCAGTTTTAGCACTTGCTTCGGGGAGGGGAGAATTTTTCATTATCATGTAACTGTAATTTGGGCCTTAGTGTTCCTGTAACCTATTGCGAGAGAAAATGCACCTACTCAATGATGGTAGTATATGCTTTAATTGTGTGGTACCAGGAGTGGGGGATGCAGAGAACATAAATGGCCAAGGGACTGCTGGAGGGTTCCTACTGGGGGGGATTTGGGGGGTTCGCTGGCCGGGGAGCAAGATGGGGGAAAAAACCTATAAAAAAATCTGTCCTCTTCACTAAAGTTGTTTATGTTAATGTGGATCCAACCAGTAACTATCAGTAGGAGGGTAATAAAACTGCCCACTTAGAATGTTAACAGTCTGAGGGTTAAGAAAAGGCAGAGGTTAATTTTTGAGTTCCTGAGAGGGACTGGTGCACAATTAATCGTAATACAGGAGATGCATATGGCGGAGGAAGAGTTGAGATCTCTGGCAAAAGCTATACCTGTGTGGAGGAGGTGATATGCACCCCACAAACTGGGTGCATCAAAGGGGTCACACCACTGAATAATATTAGGTTTGAGACGGATGCAAATGGGGGGTGGATAATTGCTTTGATATAGTGTGGTTACCAATGTTATCTATGTGTGGGGTATTATGATCATAATCTAGATGACCCAGCTGCCCTTGTGCAATCACTAGGCAGACTGTTAGATAATGAAACCCCACACACTGGCGGTGGCAGATTTCAACATGCTCCTGAACAGCAACATAGATCGGTCCTCCTCCCGGCCACACTGCAACTTTCCTAGGTGTGCGAAGTGTTTAAAAAATATAACATAAGATTTAGGGTTTGAGGATGATGTCTGGTGGGTAAAAATTGACATAAGAGGGTTTATTCTTTTTAATTTGAAAAGTACAGGCATAGCTCTAGGATAGACGTTTTTTTAATAGATGGGAGGGTGTTGGAGCAAGTGAAGAAAATAGTTTATTTTCCATCTTTTATCTCAGATTATCGATAATAGAGTTGGAGATGTATCTGCGAGACAAACAGATGGGGAAGAGATGGACGACAGAGAGGAGATACATTATGATACCAGAGATATTTCATGTTTTGCAGAAGTGTTGGACGAGGTGAAGGAAGCAGTATATTGGCTGTATTTCATCTCAGATCATGCAATAATAGAGCTGGAGATGGAAGATGGATAGGAGAAAGATTATGATACCAGAGATGTCTCAATTTTTGCAGAAGCCCACACAACTCATATTCAAAGAGAATCTAGCTATTACAACTATATCTGTAGTGTGAGATTTGTATAAGGCATACATGAGAGGTATGATTACTTTCTGGTCTGCACAAGACATCACGTACAAGAGGCATGAGGAGATTATGCTGCAAAGGGAGACCAATAGATCGGAGGAGCAGCTTGCGAGGCAAGCTAATGTTCTGTGTTATAGTTCCATTTTAGCAGACCTAGTTAAAACTAAGCTAGAGGCAAAAGGAAATTTAGAGAGGAAGATATGGACACAATGGCATGCTAAGAATTTGCAGTTGCATGAATATGGGAAAATGGTAGGAAAGATGTTAGCATGGAAGAAAGTATAGGGAAGGCGTTTCGGGGTTTCTTTCAATCACTGTTCAGGTGTGACTCAGTCCCCACTCTTCATGCAATTTAGAGCTGGCTAAATTCTAACCAGTTGCCCTCACTCAATTTGGATGATCAGGATTTTTGGAGGCAGGAGGTAACTGAAGATAAGATTGCGGCAGTCATTAAGAAGATTAAGGGGAAGTCAGCAGGGCCCAATGGTAAACCTGGGGAGGTATATAGGTTGTTGGTAGTATATCTCCTTCCAATCATGAAGGAGTTTTTTAACAGCATCCTGATTAACGGGCAAGACCTGCTGGCCTCTTGGGTTGAGGCCTATATAGTTGTATTCTTAAAACCTAACAAAAATCCTTTCAAGTGTGACTCTTACAGGCCTAGCGTCTTGTTAAATGCTGACTATAAGGTCTTTGCTGGGAGGTTGTCATTGGTGGTGGTTAAGTTGGATAGTAGTGACCATAAGGGTTTTATCCTGTGTAGGTAGTTGGAGGAGTTGACTCACCAGGTCATTGGGACAATCGACATAGCTGTCTCACAGTCTTTTCCACCTGCTATAGTGGCAGTGGATGCTGCTAATGCTTTCGACCAGGTGTGTTGGGATTATTTATGGGTCTGCCTATGGCACTTTGGTATCCCCCCCAGTTTTTATTGATACCGTAAAGGCGTTATATAATAACCCCACAGCAAGAATCTGTTTGAATAATTGTCTGATGCCGAGTCTATTGATAAAGAGAGGGACAAAGCAGGGATGCCCCGTCACATTTTTACTTTTTGATTTATATATTGAGCCTCTTGTGGAGAAACTCAGATCTGAGGAAGTCATTATCCTGTTTGGAGGGTTAGGGTTAACTAAGAAGATAGCATTATACATGGACGATTTGTTGCTTTTAGCAAAATGTCCTGAAACAGCAGTCCCAAAGTTAAAAGAAATAGCAGGAAACTTTGGGGTAATCTCTGTCCATTTGATAAACATACATAAAACAGAGGTAATGGTCTGGAATATAGAAGGACATCCAGTGGATGTAAGGATTGTGGAAAAAGTGATATATCTAGGTATTCAACTTTATTCTGACTTGACCTCAATCCCTATAGAGAATTTAGCCAGGCTAACAGATGAAGGTAAGAAACTACTGGTGAAGTGGAATCATCTTCCGTTAATGATTTTCACTAGAATAAATCTTGTAAAAATGTGCATTCTGCTGAAGATCTCCTTTGTTTATAATGACATTCCATTGTTGACCAATTTTAAGGTGACCCATAGGTTGTATTCATGCATAAACAGTTTTGTATGTCCTCAAAGCTTCCAGAAACTCGTGGAAGAAATTAAGGGCTACGAGAAAGAAAGGAGGGTTGTAACTCCCTAACTTGAAAATTACTGTTGGGCTTATGACTCAAAGCTTTTAAAACTCTATTTAGCCAACCCAAACTGTTGGAAAGAGAAAGTATGTTTAATGCTATGACCTCTTCCCTGAGGGTCAGCAGTAGGTTTCTCCACAAGTTTGGTTCTCCAAAATGTCTTTAAAAAATGAGTCTTAAGGTGTTGGAGGTGGCAGCTAGAGTGTGGGTGAATGTCAGGGACAGATGCAGGATCTACTGCAACTCTGAAGTGTCTTTTAGATGCATAGAGCCACCCTATGTGGGATGTCAACATCAATTTGAAGGGTGACTTGATTAGTTCTGATGGTCTGCGATCTTGGGACTCATAAAATATAGCAAGGGAGGGATTTGTCAAGTTTCAAATACAATCAGATCTCTTCATGGTTCTCAGCCTTAACAGGCTGCAAAAGGAAAAAGGGGGTTCTCTTGAAAGATCTTCAGGTACCAGTCTGCCAAAAGGAGGTGGCAAAATGGTACGCCCACATGTGTGACACAGAGGATATGGAGTTACCTGCCTTAAAGCATGTCCATTGATGCTTGCTGGACACCGAGCTTCAACTGTTAGGGCAAGTATGAGAGGATGGCCTGGTATATGCTGTCCACTAATGTAAGAGGGCACCTTGCACCAGTCCAGACAACCCTATGGGGATTTGAGAGGTCTCAGACAACCTTAGAAAGCTATCCAAGTGGTAGCTGTGGAGAGCAGCCTTCAGGCTTAGTCTTGAAGGAGTGTAAAGCAGCTTGTTTTACCAGAATGCAATCTTATAGTATAGATTAAATTAAAGAGAACCACACAAGATATTTATAAAATTATGTATTTATTATATAATACTCTCTAGTACGTTCCAGTATCTCCTACACGGAGATATACACAAAGCACACAATACTAAAGCAAAGAAATCACAGTAAATAGCACTAATACACAGTGGGCCCCGGGGGGGGGGACCAAACCATATACTAAGAAAGTGGTATAAAAAACCACAACTCGTGTCAGAACGATGTCGAGAGGATGTAGAATTGCTGGGACCCCAAGGAACCACCCAAGGTGAGTAGATAGGGACCCCGGAGAGTGCGTGTGCAGTGTAGGAACACAACTGGTGCTCCGTACAAGTCTATGTACAAGTCGCGGTTGGAGTTTTAAAGATTAGGGACCCTTCCCAGTGGACCTCGAAGAAACCCTGTGGAAGACAGGAGGTTGGAGAACCACTCCACTCATGGATACTGAAGTACTCAATCCCAGGGAAGCCAGGTGCATAGGTGTGAAGTGGCATCGGAAACCGCCGTCGAACTCAATGGAGGACTTCGAGAAAGTGCTGCTGCTGGAAGGGAGAAGAGTGTCCGTTGGAATCCAAACGTGGATTCTTGTCGAGGAGTACCTAAAAGCAGAGGGGACAGAGTCTGGGTCACTTGAGAGTGACCAGGGGCTCGGTAGACGAATGCCCATCGATGTCGGGTGCTTCAGGATAGTTGACGATGACCTTGACTAAGCTGCGGGGACCAGGCGATGTTGAGTATGACCAGGAGCCGGATGCAAGCTTTCCCACGAAGGATGTCGAGTGCTGAGGAGTCGGTGACTGGCGGGAGCACCAGCAAGCCTTGGCAAAAGCAACCAATGCAGAAGGTCAAGGAAGTGTACGGTTCAAACCAGCAAGGTCCAGGAGACTCACCACAGCCAGGGGAGTCGGAAAGCCTGGAGCAACCAGGGGAGCCCAAGTAAAGCAAAGTTGACCCTCAATTGGACCCACAGGCCGGAGGCACAGGAGTCGCAAGAGGACCTCGAGCAGCTTCACCAAACAGGCCACGGAGCACTCGGTGGGAGGTGTTTGAAGATCTTTGGAGGAAAAGTTGCCAGAGGTGGAGGCTACTCGGAGCCCAATGCATTTGTCAAGGAATTTCCAACAAGCACAGGCACTTGCAAATATACGCTGCACACAGTGGTTCGGGTATTGCAGCCCCCACGAGGGATACCGACCTCAAACTCGGTGAGAGGGCAGCTCGGGCCTCGAGGGACGTAAGAACCCATGTCCTGAATAGCTGGACCCTTCAGAGTCCGTAGGAGCTTGGGATCAGCAGACTGATCAGCAGTGTTGCGGTGCCTGCGAATGCAGGGTAGTGACTCCTTCACTCCAAGGGAGATTATCTTCAGTTGTCTTTGATGCTCCACAGGTCCTGCACGGATCCTGTATGGTGCACAGGCACAGACAATGCAGCAGACTGAGAGGGCTACGAAGTCAGGCCCAAACGAAGTCCAGCGAAGTCCAGAGTGCCCAGACTGTTGAAGTGCAGTGGTTTCAGTTCTGAACCTTGTCCACGATGAATCGAAGGTCATACAGCCAAGTAAGCCCTTAAGTACCCATGGGAGAGGGTTGGAAAGAATTTCAGGCGCTTTGCAAGTGCACCCACCCAGCCCTAATACACTAAATCCTTTCTGGGAGATGGTCACACCTCCCTATGACAGGATGCCTATTGTTCTGCCTTCCCCTGCTCGAGCTTGGCTCAGCAGCAGGAGGGCAGAAACATGTCTCTGGTCGAAAGCAACCATTTTGTGCTGTCCGGGTCAAGAAGGCTGGTACCGGGAACATGGAGATCTTAACGGAGAGCTCTCCTGATGGGTGGAATCATACCTCCCACACCGGTTACCGGTGTGGGAGGTATGAGTCCAACATGTTTGATACCAAACATGATAGAGTTGGGTGCAGCTGTTTTCGAGATGGTCATCACGAGGTTGCGTAATGCCCCTCTATATATAGTGTATGGCTGCGTCACTGACAACCCGGGAGAATGGATTCTGTAGGCTGCAGGGGTGTGCTGCTCATGCAGAGGCACCCTCTCACTTAGAACCAAGCACCCTGCCCTCAGGATTGTAAAGGCCTGCTATAGGGGTGACTTATAGGTTTTAAGTGCAGTGACCCTTAGATATAGTAAACTTATATCTTAAGTAAGTGGTGCATGCACTGACTTACACAGGCTGCAATGGCAGGCCTGTAGGTCCATTTTGAATGGTCTCTCATGAGTGGCATAATACAAGCTGCAGCCCATGGGAGACCTCTGGGGTACCTATGCCCTGGGTACATGGGTACTATATACTAGGGACTGACAAGGGTACCCCAGTATCCAATCTGGGGAGTACCTAAGTACATAGCATAAGAGTTTAGGGAGAAAGCAGATAGACTGGGGTCCTGATTAGCAGGATCCCAGTCAGACTAGTCAAAACAGTATTATATCTAGCAAAAAGTGGGGGTAACCATAAGAAGCAGATCCTGCTTTCCTACACAACCCCTCCCCCCCTAAACATAAGGAAATGAGACTAACCTTGCCCAGTGAGTCTTCATTTTCTAAGTGGAAATATCTGGAGAGTCCATCTGCATTGGCATGGTTACTCCCAGGTCTAAGTTCCACTGTATAGTCTATCCCCTGTAGGGAAATGGACCACCCCAAAAGTTTGGGGTTTTCACCCTTCATCTGTTTTAGCTATAAGAGGGGCTTATGGTGTGTCTGAACAATGAAGTTAGTGCCAAACAGGTATGGCCTCAACTTCTTCAGGGCCCAGACCACAGCAAAGGCTTCCCTCTCTATAGACGAGCAACGTTTCTCTCTGAGTGTCAACCTTCTGCTAATAAAAGCTACTGGTTGATCCTGACCCTCTACATTCAGTTGTGACAACACATCCCCTACCCCCAACTCAGATGCATCTGTTTGGACAATACATTGCTTGGAGTAGTCAGGACTCTGCAGAATGGGAGCAGTGCACAAGGCCTGCTTGAGATCATCAAATGCCTTCTGACAGCTAACTGTCCACTGAACGTTCTTTGGCATTTTCTTGGAGGTGAGATCATTCAAGGGAGTCACTATAGACCCATATCCTTTTACAAATCTCCTGTAATACCCAGTCAGGCCAAAGAAAGCTCTGACCTGAGTCTGGGTAGTTGGAGCAACCCAGTCCATTATGGTTTGGATTTTGCTCTGTAATGGTTGAACCTGGCCTCCACCCACAAGGTGGCCCAGGTACACAACCTTGCTCTGCCCTATCTGGCACTTAATTGCCTTGATAGTGAGGCCTGCTTTTTGCAGAGCCTCCAAAACATTCTTCAGGTGGACCAGGTGATCCTCCCAGGTGGAGCTAAAGACAGCTATTTCATCAAGATATGCTGCACTATAGTCTTCCAGACCTGTGAGAACTTTATTCACCAGCCTTTGGAATGTGGCAGGTGCATTCTTCAAGCCAAAGGGCATTACAATGAATTTCTAATGCCCACTAGGATTGAGAATGCTGTTTTTGGTTTGGCATCCTCAGCTAGTCTGATTTGCCAATAGCCAGCAGTCAGGTCAAATGTGCTCATGAACTTGATTGAGGCCAAAGTGTCAATGAGCTCATCTGCCCTGGGAATTGGATGAGCATCAGTCCTAGTGACTACATTGAGTCCACACAAAACCTCATCTCTCTCTTTCCACCCTGGGTGTGAGGTTTTGGTACCAGGACCACTGGACTAGCCCAAGGGCTATCTGAGGGTTCAATCACTCCCAACTCCAGCATCTTTTAGACCTCTGTCCTAATGCAATATCTGACACGGTCAGGCTGCCTGTAGATTTTATTCTTAACAGGTAGACTCTCACCTGTGTCCACTTCATGGGTACACCAGGTGGTTTGACTCTGTATCAAAGAAAACATGTGCCTATATTGATTGAGGACCTTCCTGCAATCAATCTGCTGTTGGTCAGTGAGGCTGCCTGCCAAAGCTACACCATCTACTGACCCATCATCGGGGTTCTGAGAGATAAGGTCAGGGAGAGGGTCACTCTCTTCCTCCTGTCCCTCATCAGTTGCCATGAGCAAGCCCACATCAGCCCTGTCTACAAAAGGTTTGAGCCTGTTCACATGGAGCAACCTGTGGGGGTTCCTGGAAGTGCCAAGGTCCACCAGATAGGTGACCTCATCTTTTTGCTCAATTATGGTATGGGGTCCACTCCATTTGTCTTGGAAAGCTGCTGGGGCCACAGGCTCCAGCACCCACACCTTCTGCCCCGGCTGGTAAACAGCCAGGACAGCCTTTTGGTCAAAGCTTTTTGCAATTCTTGACTTGCCTTAAGGTTTTTGCTGGCCTTCTTCATGTACTCAGTCATCCTGGAACGGAGACCAAGTACATAGTCCACAATGTCTTGTTTGGGAAGTTTGAGAGGTAACTCCCATCCCTCCTTCACCAAACATAATGGACCCCTAACTGGATGCCCACACAGAAGTTCAAAAGGGCTGTAGCCAACCCCCTTCTGTGGGACCTCTCTGTAGGCAAAGAGAAGGCAGGGCAACAGAACATCCCATTTTTGCCTAAGCTTTTCTGGGAGGCCCATGATCATGTCCTTGAGGGTTTTGTTGAAGCTTTCAACTAACCCATTGCATTGTGGGTGATAGGGTGTGATTAACTTGTCGTTCACTCCACACTCCTTCCACATTGGAGTTATGTAACTGGACATGAAGTTTGTTCCTCTGTCAGTTATAACCTCCTTAGGGAAACCCACTCTGGAAACAATTCCCAGGAGGGCCTGGCCACCACAGGGGCTGTGGTGGTTCTAGTGGGAATTGTTTCTGGGTACCTAGTGGCATGGTCCACCACCATTAGAATATAACTGTGCCCAGATGCTGTTGGAGGGTTCATGGGACCAATTATGTCAATCCCAACCCTTTCAAAGGGAACCCCCACCACTGGTAGTGGTATGAGGGGGGCCTTTGTGGCACCACCTGACTTACCACTGGCTTGGCAGGTGGTACAGGAGTGACAAAACTCATTGGTGTCCTCAGATATGTGAGGCCAGTGAAAGTGAGGGACAAGCCTGTCCCAAGTCCTACTTTGGCCTAGGTGTCCTGCTAAGGGAATGTCATGTGCCAATGTGAGTAGGAAGCCCCTAAACTTCAGAGGTCTGACCAACCTCCTGATGGCACCAGGCTTAGGGTCTCTAGCCTCTGAGTAAAGGAGTCCCTCATCCCAATAGATCCTGTGGGATCCACTAACACTCCTAGCAACCTCAGCAGCAGATTGCTGTCTGAGGGGTTCAAGAGAGGAGCATGTTTGCTGCTCCAAACTCAAGTCTGCCCTGGAAGGGCCCCCTGACCCCAAGAACTCAACCTGATCAGGTTCAAGCTCATCTGGGTCAGTTCCTTCACAGGGACTGAGATCATCTCCCTCAGGAGACTGATCCTCACTCTGAGTTTGGGGGGGGAGACACAGCCTTACCCCTCCTGCTCCTTCTCTTGGAAGGCACCTGGTCCATTGTTCCAGGATCCAGGGCCTGTTCAGTGGTTGTCAATTTGGCCTGTGACCTGGTCACAGCAAACACATCTGCAGAAATGCCCAGCATTGCTGCATGAGTCCTAAGTTCCACTTCAGCCCAGGCTGAAGTCTCAAATCATTGCCCAACAAACACTCTACTGGTAGGTCTGAACTTACCACAACCTATTTAGGGCCAGTTACCCCTCCTTGCCTGAAATTAACAACTTTCAAGGAATGGTCAGTCCTGACATTGTTTGCATTGGACCCTGGGTGCATTTTCCCAAGTATGATTTGGTCAGGGGACATAAGATTCTCTGTCACCATAGCAACACTTACAACTGTGTCCTTGTATGCCATGACCTCCTTACCATTTATCAAAGGCTGTTGCTGTACTTGCCCAGATTACTGGGACTGACAAGTAAGGTGGCAAGATCCATGCCACCATCACAGATAAGCACAGCCTGAGTTGGAGTTATGACAAGGCCAGAACCCATCTCAGAGCCCAAGGTTAACCCTACTAATCCCTTGTTCCCTGTACCACCACTTGTACTTGTGCTGGGGGGCACACTTGCCTTAGGGGCAGTGGTGGTAGGAGGATTTTCCTTGGCTTTTGGACAATCAGCATCTCTTGTCCAATGTGTCTTCTATTTACATAGATAGCACCAAGGTTTCTTTTTGCCTTTACCTTTGTTGGATTGTGACTCCCCCCCCCCCAGATGCAGGTTTTTGGGGCCCTGATGAAGACTCTTTCTCTTTAGCTTTGTCCCCACCCTTATCCTGAGTCTTAGAAGAATCTTGCTTCTTCTGGTCACCACCATGGTTCTGATTTTTCTGCTTCACCCTGGTTCTGACCCATTTATCTGCCTTCTTTCCCAATTCTTGGGGAGAAGTCAGATCTGAGTCCACCAGGTACTGATGCATTAGCTGATTCTGGCAATTATTAAGGATTTGCTCCCTCATAATCAAATTGTACAATCCATCAAAATCATGCACTTTGCTGCCAAGCAACCAACCTTCCAGAGCCTTGATAGCACTATCCACAAAGTCTTCCCAATCTTGATTCTGTGTCTTCTGGGTGTCTCTGAACTTAATCCTATACTGTTCAGTGGTTAAGCCAAACCCACCAATGAGAGCACTCTTCAAAAATGAGTAATTGTCAGCATCCTCTTATCTAACAGTGAGGAGCTTATCTCTACCTTTGTCAGCAAAGGAGAGCCACAAGATAGCTGCCCACTGCTCTTGAGGGACCCTCTGAACTTTACAGGCCCTCTCTAAAGCAGTTATCCATTTATGGATGTCATCCCCAACATGGTAGGGAGGGACAATCTTGCTCAGGTTCCTAAGATCAAAGGAATGTTCCTTAACTCTAGGGACATTGTTGCTGCCACGATGTGACTCTAGTCCCAACTTTTGTCTAGCTCTCTGGACTTCTAGGGACTCTGTGTCAAGGGCCAACTGCTCTTTCCAGAGCCTAAGCCTAGCTTTCTCAAGTTCAAGAAGTTAGTACTCCCTATCAAAAGAGTGGTCCCTCTTGCTAGATACAGAGGTCCCTACAGACTGTCCTGCGTGATTAAACTCTGCAGAGGGAGATCTAGATCTCCGTGGTAAACTCTGCACTCTTCCAGGAGGAATGAAGAGCGGGCCCTCAAGGCCTTCTCCATTTTCCTCATGAAGATCTGAGCTGTCCAGGTGGTAGCCATCAGGTTCCCCCTGGTCAGGGTTAGATTCTAGGTCAAAAAGGAGTTCCCCTTCAGCCCTCTCTTCATACCCTGGCCCACCCACTCTGTCCTGTTCAGGAGTCTTCTTTAGGTCATCTAACAGTAACACCTCTACCAGTCGTTGAGTGTTGGCACTCCTCCCTGTCTTCAGCTTCCTAGAGGCACACAGTGCTTTCAGTTCTTGGAACGAAAGTTCACTGTATCTAGAAGGCAGAGAGCCACTGGCATCTCCTTTAGTTGACATACTAAGTGTGGTGTGAAGTGGTGTTGCACCTACATAACCTAGTAGGAGCTAAACTCTCTTAGGTTGGAGAAAGGGTGTGCTAGACCCTTAACTTACCCAACCCCAGGTTCAGTAGCTTGTATTATATGTGCCTAGTACTAGTGTTTTTTCAGTTAATCAATACAAAGATTTATCCGGTAAAACAATGCAGGCTTTAAACCCAACCGCTGCACACCAATGTGAGAGGCTGGCCTGGTATATGCTGTCCACTAATGTAAGTGGGCACCTTGCACCAGTCTAGACAACCCTTATGGTGATTTAAGAGGTCTCAGACAACCTTAGAAAGCTATCCAAGAGGTAGCTGTGGAGAGCAGCCTTTAGGCTTAGTCTTGAAGGAGTGTAAAGCAACTTCTTTTTTACCAGAATGCAATCTTATAGTATAGATTAAACGAAAGAGTACCACACAAGGTATTTATAAAAACATGTATTTATTATATAATACTCTCTAGTATGTTCTAGTATCTCCTACACGGAGATATACACAAGCAAACAATAGTATAGCAAAGAAATCACAGTAAATAGCACTAATACACAGTGGGCCCCAGGGGGGGACCAAACCATATACTAAGAAAATGATATAAGAACCACGACTCGAGTCAGGACGATGTCAAGAGGGGGTAGAATTGCTGGGACCCCAAGGAACCACCCAAGGTGAGTAGATAGGGATCCCACGGAGTGCGTGTGCAGTGTGGGAACACGACCGCATGCTCCGTACAAGTCTATGTGCAAGTCGCGGTTGGAGTTTTAAAGATTACGGACCCTTTCCAGTGGACCTCGAAGAAACCCCGTGGAAGACAGAAGGTTGGAGAGCCACCCCACCCGTGGATACTTAAGTACCCAAGTTACCTATCCCAGGGAAGCCGGTGCATAGGTGTGAAGTGGCATCGGAAACCGCTGTCAAACTCAATGGAGGACTTCGAGAAAGTGCCACTGCTGGAAGGGAGAAGAGTGTCCGTTGGAATCCAAACATGGATTCTTGTCGAGGAGTACTTGAAAGCAGAGGGGACAGAGTCTGGGTCACTTGAGAGTGACCAGGGGCTCAGTAGATGAAAGCCCACCGATGTCGGGTGCTTCAGGATAATTGACGGTGACCTTGACTCTGCAGCTGTGGGGACATGGGGATGTTGAGGATGACCAGGAGCTGGATGCGAGCTGTCCCACGAAGGATGTCAAGTACTGAGGGGTCGGTGTCCGGTGGGAGCACCAACAAGCCTTGGCAAAAGCAACCCACGCAGAAGGTCAAGGAAGTGTACAGTTCGGACCAGAAAGGTCCAGGAGACTCACCACAGCCAGCAAAAAGTGGGGTAACCATAAGAAGCAGATCCTACTTTTCTACAGCAAGTATCTTTGAACATACTTTATACTGCAGTCTGCTCAGCCTCCTTTAAAAAAAATCACTTGTTTACCCTTCACAGAGTCTACTGGACTCAGAAAAGAATGACCAAGTGGGTGAAAAGCCCTGTGTCAAGTTTCAGGAAGTGTGGTGCCCCAGCTGTGGACAATGTTCACATGTTCCCCACATCCTTGAAACTATCTTCCTTTTGGGGTGCTGTAAGTAAAATTGTATCCAAAGTGTTTGGCCAAAGACTAGAGGTAAGCCCAATAACAGTAATGTTTGATATAAATACGGAGACTTTGTAGAAACTGCATGCTAAAGAGAGGATGTTGCTGTTTTATTTAATGGTGCTTGAAAGGCATATCATGTGTAAAGTTTAGGTGGAGGAGACCCCACCAGAGGTTAAGGACTGATTAAAGGAGTTAAGAAGTGTTGCTACCCTTGACCACAACTGCTTCTTGTGTGAATGGGTGAAGTTTTGGCAGCCGTTAACTCTGTGGCTAGAGAGTAATTGGTATAACCTATGAAGTCTGATGATTATCTCACAATTCCCTGTATTGATTAGGCTCAGTGAAGGGGATTTGTTTCTTTTTTTTAATTGCTGCAATGTGGACAAATGCTGTATGTTGCTGGAGGTTGGTTTAGTGCCTCCCTTCCCTCTGGTGGGGGTGCTGTAATGCACAGTCTATTCATCATGTTAACAGTGATGATAAGGAAAGGGAAAAAAAGTCAATGACATTGGCATTCCATTGGATGTTTTGACTTCCTGGTTCTTGGGAGTTACGACAGGCAGAGATCAAGGACCTTATTTAGAGTATGGAGGATAGCCTACTGGTCCACCAAGTACTCCTCTGGAGAAAGACAATATGCTATAATTCAATATCCTCGCCAGGCTGGCAAGCATCTCTGTGCCACAGTAGTGGGAGTTTGTAACTGAAAAACAAAAGAAATGAATGGCCCATAGGCACTGGGATTTTTCTCCCAGCACATGGAGGTTATTTCTCTTGCTTCTTGTTCAGGATTGCTAGCCTTTTCCTAGCAGTCCTGAACTGGAAAAATGTATGTCGGAACAACTGCCATAAATAGTGCAGACATTCTATATAAAGGCTAAATTGGCTGGCGGGCAAAAGTTTCCACCAGTGGAGCCTGCTGACACTTCTCGTAGGGGTGGGCGAAACTCGTGGAGTTTCATTTTGTGGAATTCTGAAGAGTTACATGAAAACTCTGTGAGTTTCCATTGAGTTCCACGTGCGATCGAAATCAGCACGTCATGCTACTTTGCACTGATTTTTAGTGTCAGTACAGCACCATGCGGTGCTCCAGGAGGTGCTGCTTCTTTGCTGCTGCTCAAGTAGATTTTGTATTCGAGAGGCAGCTTTCTCATTGCAAATGGTCGCGACCGTCCACGTTCAGAAAATCTCTCTAGGGGATGGCAATTCTCACTCATACTTGCCAACTTACCATTGGCGAGCCATGCGAGAGAGAAAACTCCGCCACGCAGTGGTTGACGGAATTTTGCCTGAACTCTGCACTACAAGCATAACGAAATGTGGGCAAAACTCTGCCAGCGGAGCTGAATTTGTTGCCCACCCCTATCCTGCAGCAGAAACCTGGAGCTTCCCTGACTCTAAATAGAGTGGGGAAACTCAGGTTTAGAGGGGTATGTGTGTCATTGACTTACTATGCTGCTCCCACTCCTCCAAACTCTAAATGACGCCCAAAGCCATTGTAGAGTCTGTTAGTGAAGTAAGCAATTAATTCTTGCCAACCAGGGACTGCTTCGGGCACACCTTTTAGAGGTTTTCATTCCAGTGAATTTGTTTTATATTTTAAAAGTAGTGCTTTCCCACATTTTCAGACGTTTTCAGTTCTTCTTTAATACTATCTCCTGCGTGACATCCATTATCGTTATTTATGTTATTCAAGTTATCATATCTTGCTTTATTTTAAGCTGGGTGATTGCCATTTATTAATACCTGAATGGTGTGCACTCAATATTCGTGTTACTTTGAATTTAACATAGTTTGTTTTTTAATATTTATTTTTCTTAACTGTATTGAACTACTTTGATTTTGAAATTGGTCCCATTTAATCTGAATACACATTTATTGGATAATCTGGACATATTTGTAACTTCAAAGACCACATCCTTAGTCATTTGCAGGACTATATGAAACTTCTTTGTTAAGGAGTTTTGGTGAATGATAAATTCCAATCCCTTTCAATCCACTAGTGTATGCCAGCGGACACGACAGCGGTACCACACCTGATTTGTTTCATAAAAGGAACTATTTTAAGAGTTATTCAAATTAGTTTATTCACATTTTAAGGTAGAAAACAGTGGATATTATTCTCTAAGAGTTGCATTTTTGTTTGATTAATTTTGGAGAAGTAATCACAAAATATTGTGTGAGACTGTAAAATTAGGTTAAATTTCTACATAATGGAATTATTAGCTATCTTTCTTTTTACATATACTTGAACTTTTACTTGCACGTCACTGACGAGATTAGCCAGGAAAACCACTGTTAGGCCAACTGTTAATTAATATTTACTGCGGTTTGACCCAAAGTGAGTTCACCTCAAAGATGCTTCAGAATTTGATTGTGTCACGCCAACATTTATGGTTCATGTTCAAGATAGTTGATGGATCCCAACCCCAAGCAATGTTGTAGAAATTAACCACAGGCAAAATGTGATTTACACCAGAGTAATTTTACATAAATTCCTGCATTTCACATTACAATTGTTACAGAAAATGCTCGAGATTATGTCATTATGCTGCATCGCTTAACTGAGATTTTGTTTGGTGACCAACTGTATTGCAGTAGTACAGAAACAGCAAAATAAACTGACACAAGGGAGAGTTTTTTGCGACACACATGGTTTTGTTTTTCTTTAAGTAAAATACGTCCTCACATTAAAAATTGGACACGAGGATGTACTTCATGTGACTAAATAGGAAAAAAATGCTGGATTAGAATTAGTAATTTAGTGTAACTTTTTGGTATTTTACATAATTTCCACAAACTAAACTACGCAAATTATGCCCATGCTTAGTTGACATCTTTCACCATTTTACTGATTATTATTTAGATATATAGTTTCATGCATTAGAATGTGCAATGCTTTCTACTTTATCTTTTTGGTATGGCTACAATGGGTTGGTTTTGGAATTTTTTTCGTTACTCAGTATTGCATCATAACCTGTTAACACCGAAACCCCCAGATTACACATATGCACTTCCTCTCACCGTTGGGGAGTCATAGGTTTAAATATTATCACCCATGTGTTGAAACATTCACATGAAGACCCTGGGGTCTTTTTTGGGAAAATCAGAAAATCATTATGCATTAATATCCACATAGCACCTGAGTGTTTTGCAGGACATCCTCTTGTGACTCCATTTTGGAACCGATTGATCTCCTGTGCACTCTGGAACACTTGATGACACATTTAACATTGAAATAAAGTCCACTGAAAAAATATGTTCTACTCCTGTATTCACACTCTCCCACTGTCTCACACATCCAAGCTTCACCACCATTGGTTTCTTTTGCTAAATCATTGGGTTGCTTAATAGAAGTTCACCTAACAATGTAGCATTGTAAATTTATTAAATCTGTTTTTAATCATTGGCTCTGTTGCAGACTTTAGAACTGTAGTATCATAGGTCTTATTGCACACATACTGAGACAATACCATACAAGCTGTCCTACAGGATGCCTTCCCTGGTCATCCCTGGCTTTGACAAAATCTATCTCCTTTGGTGTAGTAACTTGCCTCACCTATTCTTAGTACAGCCCCGCTATGAGCCACATCAGTTAGACATTTGGGCATGATTCTTTATAAGGAACTGCTTATGGGCCCTCAAGTCGATCACATTGCTTCCTGTTGTTTTATCACAGTTTAAATGCGGAGGAAAATGTCAAAATATCTCCTGAAAAGTCCTGCAAATACATAGTCCAAACATTATTATCTCCAGATTGAATTATGGCAGCATACTATATTTGGGCATATCTTCTAGATTCATGACCCAACTGCAAATGCAAAATGTGGCAGCAAGAGCCATACTCAATCTCCGCTATCATGCTTATGTAGCCTCTCATCTTCAAGCCCTACACTTCCCTGGCTGTCTTTCAGGAAACAAAGTATTTTTAAATCCCTATATCGGACCCCTAAAGCCATTTGGGGGACAAGCCAACGTATTTTCAGAAATCGATCTGCAAATTTGCACCGTAATTAACCTTTGTGTCATCCATAGCTAACTTGCTAGGAGACACATGTATCCAAGTGCTCGCTGCTGAGGCTGTGCCTTCTGTTTACTTGCACCTAAAAGATGGAACAAGCTTCCCACTCAACTTGACAAGAAGTTAACTTGACTTCATTCAATAATAATTTTAAAACGTGGTTGTTCATGGCATCTCTTTGAGGTTGTGTCCTTTGTGTCTGTTTGTACTCCTTCTGGTCTCCAGCCAGGGCACTTTTCTTTGGGTAACAGGTAAGACTATAACATAACACAAGGTAACATAACATATAACGTAACATAACACAACATAGCATAACATAACATAACCCTAAAAACCCACTTCGTCTTAACAGCTGAACTCCTTTCTCTCTGCATAGCTTAGGACTTCTGTATGAATGGATCCATTGACATCTTACTAGTTCCGTATTGAATTAACGTTTCTTCTTATGATGTAATTTGTTTGCTTTGCTTCTTAAAGCTACAATGCCCCGTGGTGATGTTTGCATTATTTAAACATATCTAACAAATAAATAGAATAAATACGTAGATGTATTGAAGGCATGGTCCTGTTATATAAAAAGTACTAAATGGAACACAATGTTTAATACATAACTTCACTTAGGCATTTGATGAGCTGCTTTACACGCTCATCTTTCTGAGTTTTTAACTTGAAATCTCAATAACAGAGAATAGCCTAGAAAGACTTCTTGTGGCATGCTTCATCATTGAGTGAATCAATCAGTAGATTTCAATCAATCAGTAGATGCGTATAGAGCTACTTGCCTCCTGTGATGGTATCCAGGCGCTGTCCAGACCCAGAAACACCCAGTGTGCCCAAGTGGACTCAACCTCTAGAAAGATAGGGATCTGTGTTTACAGATGCCGATAAGGAAATCCGAATTAGAAGTGCTCTCTCTTTCTAGAGATTGAGCCCACCTGGGCACACTAGGGGGGATATGTACAAGGAAGTGGAGGAGAGAGGCGCTAGCCTTCCTGGCTTAACGCCTCATCTCTACTCCACTTCTGAAACTCAAGGCTGCACCATATTTACAAGAATGTGGTGCAGCCTTGCGTTTCCCCCTGCGATGGCGCTAAGTTTAGCAACTTAGCGCCAAAGCAGGCACCCTTGCACCAGAGTGCAAGGGTGTCTGCATGCAGGGGAGGATTGTTTATGTGTAGGAAGGTGTCCCTTCCTACACATAAACAGTCCTAGAAATGCCATTCTGTCATTGTCATGTGTGCTGCTTCATGCAGCACACATGAAAGTGACAAAAATAAAAAAAATTAAAAAGTTTGTTTATGTACAGGAAGGGACACCTTCCTGTACATAAACAAACAATGGCATTTTGCATTTTCCTTGTGTGCTGCACAAGGCAACACACATGAAAGAAGCAAAAACGAGGCGAAATAATGCATTTCTCCTCGTTTCGCCATCTTAAGATCAGTTTTTACCTGGTCTTAATTTTGGCGCTGTCTCCTATGTACACCACCCTTGTACATAGGGGGCAGCGTCAAAATGAATTGGTGTTGCGATGAAAAGCCCACCACAACACCCACTGCCCAACCCTTTCACGCTAACCACAGCGTGAAAGGGGGCCTTATGTACAAGACAGCGTTAAGCCAAGTTAAGTGGCTCAACGTTGCCTTGTACATAAGGCGCAGCCCCTATTGCCACCAAAACGTCACTATAGGTGATGTTGTGGTTGCAATAGGGGCTGGTACATATGCCCCTAGGTGTTCCGGGTGTGGACTTGATGATGAAGCATGCCACGAGGAATCTCAAGTGGGTGAGAGTCCTTTTAAAAACTTCAAGGGATTTTCAAGGTAGGGAAAGTGTCATAGTGGCCCCACTCCACCTTGATTAGTTCCCTTTATATATTTGGAAGTTGAGTGCTTCCACTCTTTGTACTTCTTACTCCCCTTTCTTTTGTGGATCAATATAGCCTAGAATTACATCAAATGTACATCCCTATAACATGAAATTTACATTATGTGTCATATTTCCCATACGTCCCTTACTTTCCATGGTAATCCAATCAGAGGGAATAATGCCATAGAGACAGCACTTCTTGCAAATTCCTGCATTTAGCCATAAATCACAAACATCGTAAACAGAACAACTACAAGCATTAAAACACTGTCATATGATGTCCTTGGTTGTAATTATGACACAAGCTTTACAGTGTTGTCTTGCGATGGTGAGTAGCAGCATATAGACCAATTATTACAAAGTGCGGTAAACATTTTATTAAAGAGGGCTACTGGAACTACAGATCTTAAGTGACCACCAAACACTGTAACAAAGTCTATGACCGTTCTGAACTGCACTATGAATATTCTGTCTTTATGTGCTTTACTTTTTCTTTGGAATGTACAAAATCAACAAGTAAGAGGTATGTACAAAGTAGTATATGTGTCACTCAAAAATCCATTTGTACACGCAAGCTGCTGCTCTTTCACAATCTGCTTGCTCATCAATGGCATATAAGAGATTTTTACAGAAAAGTAAATCACTAACATTAACCAAAAAATAAAGGTAAATAACAGTTTTTTGCAACACCTACCTAGGTAGGGTGAGTTTAACCTGTGGAATAAACAGCCAATTGTAATTCAGTAATACAATACTTCGATTTTTAACATTCCAAACATTTCTGATTTGGATTGACATTCTTCTTTTTAGTTTAAAATATTTATTTTCTATCAAAATTCTGAAAGAAAGGTTTAGGAATATTCCTCCACAGATGTGTAAGGAGAGCTGATGAAACTCGAGGCCGTTGAAGCAGATTTAGGATTGTTGGGCGAGCAGCCGTTGATGGTTGACACCCCTGTAGCACTTTTCTTCTTATGGCTGGATTTTGGATTCTCTCCGTCGTTTGCGTCAAAAACTACAGTCATGCTGGACTCCATTCTGGACACTGTGTACAAGCTGCTCTGTCTGGTGGGGTGAAATCTGGTAGACTTGAGCTCCAGCTCATCATAACTAGACACCTCGATAAATGGACACCAGCGGAAAGCTCTCTTGAATCCAGCCCGGAATCTGAAAATACAGAAATTCAACAGAGTCAGGCTCTTTGCTCCCATAACAGCGATCAATTTTAAAATGAGAAAAACTTTTACAAGTACAGAAAATCCTAGATTTCTTAGCTAGTACGTTGGGTTGACATGTCCATCTTGACTTTTGATATGACAACCAAGATGATGCCATCTGCACCCAGAAGTAATAATGCATTTGCACTTTTAATGTGATATTTTGATACATTTAACCTTTCACATTTTTTTGTTAAAATTCAGAGAATTTTATTCTGAAAGGATTCTGTCAAAATATTGGTCTTTAATGGACACTTGCATCTGTATTCGTTGCATATGCTCCAGAGATTTTGTTGAAAGGATCACGTAAACGTAAGAGTTCTAAATTATTGAAGAACAAATCAAAGTTACACTTACATTTTTTAATTTTCAATGAATTAAGATATTTTATATTTAACTTTGATACCAACTAGATGGCGCAATAGATTTCTCATTAAACATACCCTTAGTATGCACAAAAGCAATGTTTACTATGTTGAGGTGTCACTAAGGATATAAGTGTTTTTTCTATGGATTTGATATCCTTTTGGCTGGAGAGTGTAGTGGTGAGCTCTCAATGGCATAAAGAAAGATTATGGAAAGATTATTTCTGGGTTTTTGACGAGATTAACAAAGATTTGATGGGCGCTTCAAACTTAAAAATAAAAGAACTGCAATTTAGGAGAATTGTGATTCTTGGCAAAATCCCACACCACATCTAAATATCACTTGGATGAAGACTGTACGTAGGGCAAGGGGTGGTCATGGATTAAGGTGCCTGTTACAATTAGTCTAGAGTTCCCTGGCAGTAATCGCACTTTCAATATTAACAATACCTAAAGTTTCCGTAAGAACATGTCCTTTCATTACCGGGGATCACAAGTTGGTATCCTATAAACTGCCATAGAATGGCTCACAAAATCTGGAAATTGGTGTTACTGGACCAGGGCAGACTGAGGGGTATATTCACAAGAATGTGCGATAAACATCGCCAAAATAGCTTACCGCAACTTCTCACATCGCAGTCCATCGTGGGAAAATAACGCCGTGTTAACGTGGCATTCACAACACGGCGATACCGTGCGATATTCGCACGATAACGCTACAAATGTCCGTGAAACAAATACTGCGACGGCGATAAAAACCCAAACCCTAACGCGAAAAATGTTGCGATTCGCCCAATGGCGATGAAACAACCATGATAGCCAGCAGGAGGCCAGCAATACCCACGCGCCATGCGTGAAGAAGCGCCATAAAAGCACCCAAAAAATACACCAACAAGTAAACGAACTGCGGAGCACCATGGAAGCACCTGGACCGAGTGCTGAGGCCAACTCGAACCCCACAAGCACAACGAAGGACCAGCCCGGAACCCCGGGGTCGGGGAAGGGCAAAGAGAAGAGGAAGACGGGGTTCCAGACTGCAGGAAAACCGGATCCACCGCACGGTGTGGACAGAACACCAACAACAACTGTCCGTCACCACCACCGTGTCATTGGCAAGACAAATGGAAATATGGCAGTCCAATGAGATGACTGCGTAGGACTGAACTAGCTGTGGGCACATTACCCATGAACAACATACTCGCAACCCCCCAACGTAGCCCCATGTCCATGTAGGAAATAGGTCTGTGTGTAAAAATGTCAAAGTCGGTAGCAGGCCTAAAGGTGTGTCCACCATCACATGTGACAACAGTACCTACCGTCACATACCTACCCACACCCACCTGGGCGGACACAGACTGTCCAGAATGATCACAGTGACCCACATGCCAAGAAGTCGGACCCCATACCCACATTGGTGACGTCACAGAGCTGCACAGGTCTACCAGCAACTATCCCAAACCACCAAGTCTGGCGCACAGAGGTGAACCTGCCAATAGGGACTCACCCCTAAATGAAATGCGTCATCCAGTCCCACCCTGTGTACGGACAATGCCCAATGAGGCACACAAATTGCCATCCTACCCAACACCCATCACAGTTGAACACAAGTGTGGCAGTGCAGACTTTATTAGCATGTGCGTGTAAGTACGGGCAAGACAAGGGCCACAACATGCAGACCAAGGCATCAGACAATCACAGGCAGCATAGGAATGCAGCCATGTCCACTGTTGTTGTGGGAAATGTGGACTCATCACCAGAATGCAACAAGGTGTTGGGACCTGTGCCATGGGTTACCATTAGTCGTGGCTGCTAGAACGTCGTTAGTCGTCCATGAAAGCGAGCGCAGCTTCCTGTGCAATCAGTTCCAGGAGTACGTCGTTGTCGAGCTCAAGGAACACGAGGGCGAGCCAATCCATCAACTGGTCCGGACAGATGTGCTCCGTCCACGCCGTCTCACCAATCCACAAAACAGCCCAATAGGGGGGCGCCTCAATGTGGTCACTGCACACGAGGAATTGTGCAAACTCCCATGTCCAACTGCCAACACATATGCCAAACATCCAGGCATCCCATGAACGGGAATCCCGGTTACACTCATGGTCGTGGGCCAACAGGGGGGGCGCACACACAAGTCATAATCCAGTTCAGCTACCGTTGCATTGGATAGGCAGACATCCATGGGCCACTCGAATATGCATGTTCGACTGTGGAACCAGGGCTGGACGCAGGTGACGTACGCAAGACGGAAGCTCAGACGGTAACTGATGCGCAACACTGCAAGTGACAGGGCCCCCAACATTTGCAGCATTCGGGCACGGTACAGTCCCACGTGACTGGGGTTGTGCATGTGCCCGTGATGTTAGGCCATTGCGGTGGTGGCACCCGTAGAACCGCCACTCCTCTGACCTGCGGCAGTCATGTGGATGAAAAGCCACAGCTCGGAGCAATGAGTCGTATGGGTGTGCGACGTTAGGACGCATGTGCTGTTGTGTACGTAAGTGTGAAGGCCATTCCATGCAAGAGTACCCCGAGCAAGGGCCTCTGTGTGTGGGGTGTGGATACGTTGGTCCTTCATCACCGCTGTGTGAGGTGTGGGAGTCATCTTCATCTGCTATGATATCTCTCCGAGGGGGTGTCTGTCGCATGCTGTATCCAAGGTCGGAGGTGCAGATGCCCGTCCGCCTCCTGTGTGGAGACAAAGGAGCATTCATCCCTAATGTCAGTCTGACTACTGCTTGCAATCTGGAAATGTGATGTGGTTGACACGCTGCAATTGAGGCTAGGCCTTAGGCCCATGGCGCACCAAAAACGATACACACGGCAGTTGGCATGCATGAGCCAAGAGCCCGAGCGGACTGGCGCACCTTGGACATTCCCACATGTGCGTGCGCACTCCGGCTGCATGCAACATTGCAACATTGCACATCTCGGCCCGTGTTGCGCAGACACTGTGACAGAGACACACGCATATGTACATTTCCTGCCCAGCCCAGCACAGGACCATGCCCAGAGCCCGGAGATGACTCACACCCCTACGCTGGACGTGCGTACGCAAGCCCAGCCGACTCCGTATACGTATAAAGGGTGGGACGACAGAGCTACATGGACCAGTTCTTCCACAATGCCCGAGGGGCAATGCTGCGCCCGCCTGCCATGTCACGTGACGCAATCATGAAGGGACCATGACTTGCGGGGCACAGAGTAGAACTGCGTGCGGCACGGCCCACGTGACATGGGACGGTGACTTTTGTTGCACTGGGTTAGTGGCACCCGGAGCACGTCAGCTGGCACTGGCATACTGCCACGGGTCGGTGACTCACGGGGCACTGAGGTAGGGCCACCTAATGTGCTGAGCGGGTGCGCAGCCTGCGATGATGCCCCGTCCTGGCTGTCCGGGCTGGTGAGGGTTGGTGTGAGCCCTGCAGGACCGCAGTGTAGGGCGGAGCCTGCGTGCGACGCGGGCCTACCGCCACGTGGCGTTGCCTCAAGGTTCACGAAGTTAGTGGCACCTATGAATCTGAGCGGGTGTGCAGCCTGTGTTGATGACGTGTGCACTGTTATGGACTCACCCATTCCGAAATCAAGGCCCAGATCCAGGTGTGTGACCTAGTGGCCCGCGGGGTGGGTCCGCGTGATGTGGAGTCTGCCAAGGGTGCGTGTCCCGGGCTCGGAGCATGCACCGACACGTGGTTGGAGACACACCGGTGGCGGAAGGTGAGCAGTGAGGCCTGGGGGCGCATGAGCGGACAATGTCCACTTGGTGGCGGGAGGGGCTGGGGTGCAGCAGCATGTGTGCACAGGGGCGGGCGAGCGATGTTGCCGTGTGCAATGGTATGTACTCTGCCATTATTACATCTGGACTCCATTGCAGATGAAAGGTCCTGGTGGACTGCAGTGGATACCGGCACGTGGTTGGAGACACACCGGTGACAGCAGGTGGGCTGTGGGGCATGGGTGTGCAGGGGCGGCTGTCTCTCGCTCTCTCATCCTTTCACTGTCTCTCTCTCCCTCTCTCTCTCTCTCTCTCCCTCTCTCTCTCCCTCTCTCTCTCTCTCCCTATCTTTCTCGCTCTCTCTCTCGCCCTCTCTGTCTCTCTCCCTCTCTCTCTCTCTCTCTCTCCCTCTCTCTCTCTCTCTCTCTCTCTCTCCCTCTCTCTCTCTCTCTCCCTTTCTTTCTTTCTCTCTCTGTCCTTTGATGAGCGCATGACACACGTTCTCATCTCGGATTTTGTCTTGCAGGCTGTGACTTTCAGATTGTCCGGAGTGGATCCGCAAGGACTAATCCAATTTGTTGTTTTGTGTTGTGTATTAATAAAGTTTTGTTATGGGAATTTCACAGTTGAATGTTTGATTCTCCTTATTCTGACCACACATGTATGTTTGTTGTTGTATGTGTGCGACATCAGGGTCTTTCTTATCTCGTGATTTTGTGAAGTTGCTGTGGCATATCTTTGTCCGGGGTGGTTGGGCCGGGGGAGGGCCCCGGGGTATGGGGGGGTCCTGGGGGTGGTGGCGGTGGGTGTTGTGAGCCTCTGGGGTCTCCAAGCTGCATGAGCAGTGGCTCCATGGCATCTGTTGTTCTTCAGGTGTGGCTGTGGGCTGGGCTCCCTTTTGTGGTGCAGGTAGTCGTCCTGCTTAACACCAGCAGAAAGCAGGTGTAAAATCCCTGCTGCTAGCGCAGCTTATCGCCTGTTTTTGGTTCGCATCGCGGATCTGGCTGTTCGTTGTGAATGTCGCGATGTGATGTTTTCATGTGTTTTTGCACGGGAACGCCTACTCTGCATCTCATTAGCGTTAGTTGGCGGTGTCAACCGTGGCGATGTTTTTTGCGGCAGCTATCGCTGGATATGTGGCGATGTAGGCAGTTAGCACCAGCTTGCGAATGGGGCGATAATTCTATTGTAAGGTGCGGAAACCTCCGTGCCTATCATACAGCGCACTGTTATAAAGTCACTAAGGCTTCTTCCAATTTTAGAACAGTATAAACACTGAAACTGTTAAATATTCGTTATACGTTAAATGTAGAGGTCCAACATAGGCCTTGTACAATGATCGTGTTTATGATTTGTTTGTATTTGAATCTTTGTTACGATTGAAAATAACCTTTGTTGAAGAGGGTTGTAAACATTCATGTATAAAATGCGTATATCATTGATTAAGTAAAAGAAATACAGTTTCAGTGTTTATACTGTTCTAAAATTGGAAGAAGACTTAGCAACTTTATAACAGTGCGCTGTATGATAGGCACGGAGGTTTCCGCACCTTACATTACAATTTTGACACAGGTCTTGTAGGCTGGACCTTAAGCACACAGCAGCACAATTTTGATTAAATTGATCACTACAGTATATGTAGTTAATATTTAGTAACACAGGTGTGCAGGTTGGCACCCCAATTTTTGCGATAATTCTATTGCCACTTTTGCTGCGCTAAAGTGCCGATAACTCGGTGATAAGTCCTTGTGAATATGCCCCCGAGAGCGCAAACCAGCCCTGGCAATTTAGTCGGACTGGCCTTTTGGTGGGGAGGGAGGGTGCAGGTGGGAAACACTGCTGCTGCCTTTGTTACAGGGGGCCGATATTGCAGCACTGCTGCAAAACCGGCCCCCATTAAGAACAATAGCCCCCCCGCACCGGTCCAGAACTGGCCTCCACCCTTCCGACCCACCAGGAAAATGCCTGGTGCCCACTATGGCCAGTCCGGCCCTGTACTGGACCAGCTTCCACATGCGAGCTCATAATTCAGAGCATTTTACAGAGGACAATCCAGTACTGACCTGGACGATTTGCCCTCGGCTAAAATGCACAAATACCACATCCAAGAATGCCAGACATGACAAAAACACACCACTTGTATTTGACACTAGCCCGCTCATAAGGAGGGTTTAACTCTATTAGTTCATAACATTTGCTTTATTAGAAAAAGAACAAATACTGGGCCCGATTCACAAAACTAACTTACGACAAAATCCTAAACTTACTACCATTTTGGTATTCACAGAATGAACTTACTCATTTTGGTATTCACAGAATAAACTTACTCATTTTGGTATTCACAGAAGACACTTACACATTTTGTGTAACTTACACATTTTGTGTAACTTACTCATTTTGTGTAACTTACACATTTTGTGTAACTTACACATTTTGGTATTCACAGAAGGCACTTACTCATTGATGAGTAAGTGACTTCTGTGAATACCAAAATGAGTAAGTTAATTCTGTGAATACCAAAATTGTTGTAAGTTCATTCTGTGAATACCCAAATGTGTAAGTTCATTCTGTAAATACCAAAATTGTTGTAAGTTCATTCTGTGAATACCCAAATGTGTAAGTTAATTCTGTGAATACCCAAATGTGTAAGTTCATTCTGTGAATACCCAAATGTGTAAGTTCATTCTGTGAATACCAAAATTGTTGTAAGTTTAGGATTTTGACGTAAGTTAGTTCTGTGAATCAGGCCCTCACATTTCTTTATAAAATAACGAGATGAATAAGATGCTAAAACGTCATAGTTTCTGCCTTTTTTGAGGAAGGCAAGTGAAGTGAGAGATTACACTCACCATATTAGACAGTACTCAAACGAATATCCTTGTGCTAGTCACAGTGCTTTCTCTTGGCAGCTCGAAAGCACATTGTTTTGGATCTTTTTCCCTGCGCGCCAGAAGCCACATGATTGAAATGAGTAAACAAAATACACTTTCTCTACAAACACCGAAAAAAGCGCTGGAGACAAAAGTTAACAAATTCAGACTTTGACAGAAAATGTCCTCTAGGGATAGGAAGAGTAATATGCGAGACAAAGAGAGATAATCGATAATATATTGGGAGACATAGGCAGCTAAACACAGGGCCAAAGGGAAAATAAGTGAAGATAGGATGTTGAGTATGCAGGGAGAGGAAACAAGAAACAAAGAGTAAGAACACTTTATATCCCACTTGATGCACAATCTTCAACTTGCTCAGCCCCGGCACATAGTCCCCACCCATTCTTCCACCACGAAACAACAATTCTGTACCCCCGACCACCACCAGATACTGCCTGCACCAATCAAGAATATGACTCTAGCATGTATGCCCCATCCAAAATACTACCTACCGATTCCAAATTGCCATCCCCTGTAACCCACCCACACCTACCCCCAGGAGCATAGTCTGCCCATCCCACACAACCAGTGGCACAGGGTTACATAGCATCTAATCTTTCAGGAGCATACTGCCAACATTGCAAACAAAAACAGATAGATTTTTTTCAAAATGTAAAGTCTGTTATTTAGCATATTGGTAACATCAAAGGACATCATGACAATATCATAGAAAACCGTACAAAAGACTATGGGACATGGATCACCGGAAGGACAATGGGGCAGATTTACAAGCCCCTTGCGACACTTTTGCGCCTCCGTTGCGTCACTTTTGTGACGCAGCAGCGTAACCAATGCGGCCAATTTACAACATGACATATCTAGGGTGATGTTGTAAAGCCCTACGTCACATTATACCTGCTTCAGGTGTAATTATATGCAGGGTTGGCGTTCCAACGCAGGAAAGCCTTGTAAAAGTGACGCATTAAAATCTACAAGATTTCACAGCGCCACTTCTAGGACGCCACTGTGTCAAAACCTTACGCCTGCTTAAAGCAGGCGTAAGGAGTGACGCAGTACAATAAGTATAGGCCTCAACATGCATTGCTGGAGTTGCGTCGTGCTTGCGACACAAATCCAGCAATGCATGACTTTTGGGTCGACAGATGCGTCAGAATTTCATACGCATCAGTCAATCCTTTCGCCATGGTGCGCCGTATTGTAAATACGGTGCATCCATGGTGGAGCAAGGGTATTACAGGGAAACTGACGCATCTCTACAGATGCGTCAGTTTCTTGTAAATCTGCCCCAATGTGTTTACTGACCTAGGAATAAATCTCATCAGGTATGTAAGAGAACTTTGTGCTCTTTTTCCAGACAGCATCACCTATTTGGTGTAGTTAGAATACTGACACCACAAGCAGCTGCAAGGCCTGGATAAGATTTAGGAAGAATATGTTAGATTTCAAGGACTTGTTAGTAATTCTCTTCCCATTCAGACAGCTGGGTTTTGGCCTACATAGTTTCGATTCACAGATTCTTCAGAATCAGAAGGAGTACATGGGGTAATCTGTGGGCTGTAGTTTGCCAAAGTAGTAGCATCTATTTTACACTACCAAGGTTGGCTCCTATTTAGGAGCAGCAATAAGGCCTTCAGTTGGGGTCCAGCATGGGTATTGAGTATCCTACCAACACACCCAGGGGAACACAGACCCTGTGGCAGAGCAGATCCATGCGTGCTAGGCAGGCAAGATATGGAGCAGATAGTGGGCAGCATTGGAAGGAGTCTCACAAACATTCAGCAACCCCAGCTGCACCATAGAGATTGCTTCCCAGAAGATCGAACCAGACCTGCAAGTGAGGCCATGCTGTCCAACCCAGATCAGACCCATGCAAATATGCTCCTGGCTCATGCCGGAGAAAAACTCCTGACCCCATCCATGGAACAGATCCATATGACTAGCGGCACCCTCCCCAATTCTCCACAGAGCAACGAGAACATGGCACATGAGAGTTGGCACAACATATGTTTCAGAGCAAAGCTCAGGCAGAGGAGCTTCAGTACCACAAGTGGAGCTGCAGAAGACGAGTACAGTGTCAATTTTCCTATCGAGTAACAAAGAGGAAGTAAAATCAGAAAGGTTACACAAAGGGGCTGAAGACAGTATAGTGTTAAGTGTAAGTAGGATTAGACCCTATCAAGTGCTCCACCAACCCACTGGAGCAGATTCCATTGCATTGAGGAATGGTCATCATATTTAGAGATGTCCCCCCCATCCTAGTGGGGATGTCTGTGCCTACTGCTGCTTAGACAGATGCACTATAGAAGCCACTGAATGGCAAGTGAATTCTCTGGTGTTTTTTTGGTCAACTCTGCATTTTTGTTTTTCCAAAAACTAAACTCCCAAATTAGGGGTTTGTTTAATCTCCCTGAAATATAGGGAGTTTTCTTCCCTGCTTGCCAAGGCCATTTTTTTTTCTTGAACAGGTGCGCAATGCCTGACATGGCAGACCTAACCATGTAAAATCAATGCTAGTAGTCCAACGTAAATAAGGAGGAACTACAGCCACATTTAACCCTGTGGTCCCTTGGCTGAAAGGCTGATGGGTCAAATGTTTCCGACAGTGGAGCCAATTGAGGCTTTGCCATTATAAATCTGGCAGTTCCTCACTTTTCAAAGAGGCTAGGGGACCACAAGTTTGGAGGGGGAGCTCTGACAATTTATGGTAAAACTTATACTCCATTGAACTTTGAATTATCCCCTTAGGACGGGTGGCTCCAACCTTTTCTATAATGTGAGCTGCTTGTGATCAATGAAAATTGTCCCATATTACTAATAGCTTGATATTGTTTCAGCAGTGACCACATCAAATGCAATCACAATAGTGGCCGCACCGTGACGGATTACTAGTAGTGACCACCCAGGTGTATGTCACAATAATGAGTGACAAAATATCGCAATGGTAATATATATATTATTCAGAACTTTAACTAATATAGGTGTCTCAAACCTTTTCTATAACAAGAGCTACTTCTGATCAGTGAAAAAAGTTCTGAACTACTAATGGCTTTGACTATTGTTGCAGTAGTGATCACATCAAATACAATCACAATAGTGACCATGCCTTGTAGGATTACTAGTACTGACCACTCTTAGTGTGCACACCTTGGAGGATTACTAGTATTGACCACCCAGATCTATGTCACAATATTGAGTGACAACATTTTGTGCCAAAAAAATCATAGCCCAGAATATTACAATAAAATATCATGAAAATACATATGCAGAGGTAAGTAAAGATTTACTATTCTTAACTCCACATCTACATACTTTGAAGATACATATATCTTCAAGACAAATAGAGACAGCATTAAGAATGTAAATAAAAATAAACTACCTTAGAAATACTTATCTTTATGATATTGTGGTAGTCAATATTCTGGATACATTTTTGTTTTTGGCTGGACAATAATTAAAACATGATATTGTAGTAGAGTACCAATCACCCAAAGCATAAGGCAGGGTTTAGTAAATGTAATGTCAGGAAACCTTTATCAATATAAAATGGCTCCACATGACTATGAAATGCCAGCCATAGTACAAATTGCCCACTGGTAAACACAAAATACATAAAAGTTATGCATCTCTTCAACTCGGTCTGAACTGTTATTCAAAGACCAGCTTTAAATATGTTTTGAATTTTAAGACTATCCAAAATGGAGCAGCTAGACTAGTCCGCAACCTCCCACCCTGAGCCGACCTCACACCACAACTTAGGGAACTCCACTGGTTCAGGATACACAAGCGCACACACTTTAAACTTCTCACCCACACCTAGAAAGCTCTCCACAACACTGGCCCTGCTTACTTGAACAGCCGCTTTCACTTCCACCAACCTTCCAGACACCTCCTCTCTGCAGGTCTCTCACACATACATAAAAGCAGAGCAGGGGGCCGCGCCTTCTCGTACCTGACCAATACAGCCTGGAATGACCCCCAAAAACACATCACAGCCTTTTACTCTTTTTTTGACTTTTATGTGTAGCTATGGGCCTGGCTCTTTGAGTAAGCCCTCAGGGAAGGCCTCACACCTGGTGTTGAGCACTCAGAGACCCTCACAGGTGATTATCGTGCTATAAAAACATACGTAACATACCATAACATAACTTAACAAAACATACCATAACGTAACATAAAACGAATCCTGGCACTTCTTTTCTGGCCCGGTTGTCACAGGTACTGTATGACTGATAGAAAGGAGATTACAAAGTGACCAATCTCCATGTAACTTTGCTAGACTTAGAGTGGAGACAGGTGGTAATGCTGCACGTACTCAGGCTGTCACTGTGTGTGTCTTTGTGTAAGCATGTGGCCCTGATACTAGTTTGGCTGCTGGTCACTCTAAGGATACGGAGATGTGTAGCGCTGCCACCTTCAAAATTGATAGAGACTCTGAATTAAATACTGTACTGTGCTGCACTTCAGGGAGCTACTTCCATGGTACAGGTGAGCTATCAGTAGCTCCCAATCTACTTATTGGAGCTCCCTACCAAGGTCTCCTGTTAGTGCTCATGCTACGCTGACATCACATTAAAACAATGAAAGGTGGTGTGTTGAATGCTTTCAAATGTTTCAGTCACTGACAGTCACTTAGGCCTACCTTAAAGTCCATCATTTTGTGCTTACTGCACCACTCCAGATTAGAATCAACCATATGCAAATCAGTGTTAGTCCTGCTTCAGTTAGAACAGTCCAGCCCAGACGGTGAGGCCATGGCCTCTCTGAATTTGGCAATATTAAAACATTCCACCCATCACTTTTTTTGGGATTCAGTTTTCTAAAGGTGAACTCCTCAGTGCAAGAGGTATATCTACAATGAGGCCCATGCTCACTGTGCATTTGGACTCAAGCTGCACCTCGATGATGAGGACAAGATAAGCCAAAACTGGTCTGCATTGCTTGAATTCCTGCCTGGAAGGCACTGGGCCAGGTGGTTTAGGCTGGACTTTTCCTGTTGGAGTAGGACCAACACCGATGTGCATATGGCTAGTCTTTGTCTAGAGAGGTATAATGGTAAAAACAAATGATGAGTGTTAGTTATCACTACCGTAATTTTGTCTACTGTGCAGATATTACAAAGTCATAAGTGACAGAAGTTGGCTGCTTCTAGGGTAGAGTCAGGTCCAGGCAAGTGGTTATTGCAAATGTTCATTTGACCAAGATTTTACTGAGATTTCTAAAGCGCAACAAAGGCCCATGGGCGTCTAGGCGCTGTATTCATGCTAAGCCACAATATGAACTGTTCAACGACTTCTAATTGTGCTGTGTCAACCTAGAGGGTGAACAACCAGATCTTTAGGTCCTTTCTAAAGGGGAAGTGTAACTCATGGATGTGAGATGGTGGGTAAGAGTATTCCAGAGCCTAGCAGCTGTAACTGAGAAGTCTCTGCCTTCCCATATCTTCTTCTGGACTCAGGGGACCGTTACCCAGTTTTGGTGTGCTGAGCGAAGTTTTCTCGCAGAGACATACCATTGGAACATGACATTGATGTCAGCTGGGCTTGCCGCGTAGAGAGCTTTATGTACAGTGCATAATGCCTTAAACCTGATACTCTTCTCTACCAGAAGCCAGTACAGTTCTCGTAAACCTTTCAACACTGAATGCCACTTAGGAATATCCAATGCAATCCTTGCCATCGCAATCTGCACAAGTTATAGTTTTGCTAAGGTTGACTTGTTGGTCTCAAGGTAAAGTGCATTGCAGTAGTCTATCTTTGAGGAGACCAAGGCAAGAGCGAAGTGCTAATGAGCCGGAAGGGGCATAAACTTAAATATCTTCCTCAACATTCTGATTGTCCAAAAGCAGGTTGACACTGTGTGAGTGGCCTGATGGTCCAGTGCCAGCTCGCTATCCAGAAGGGCAGCTAGATTTTTAGCAGTGTCAACTGGAGTGGGTAGGCTGCCTAGCCACCAGGTGCTACTCCAAATCGAAGGTTGACTTCCAAAGAGCAATACCTCCATCTTATCTCCATTTAACTTCAAGTAGTTCTTGGCCATCCAAGTTGCTACTGCCTTCATGCAGAGGAAATTGGCTGCGGTGTCCTTAGTGTCTTTAGAGATGGACACAATTGTGTGTGTGTCACCGGCATATGACACAGCCTTTAGCCCACAAGAGTGTACATGCTTGGCCAGTGGGGCAACATAAAGATTAAACAGTGTTGGGCTCAGCGATAAGCCTTGAGGGACCCCACATAGCAGCAAGAACAGTTCTGAATTGAACTGTTTATTGCCACCCTTTGAGATCTCTCAGTGAGGAGGGAGGACAACAAGTTCAGGGTTCTGTCTTTGATTCCCAGTTCCTGCAGGCGCTCCGTCATCAGGATCAGAGAGATGGTATCCAAGGCCGCAGAAGATCAAACAGGATCAAGGCTGTGGCCTGCCCTGCATCAACTAAGCGTCTGATGCTGTCCGTTGCAGCTCTCAGAGCATTCAAGTTGCAACCTTGTGTGTATTTAAAAACATTTACAGTGCCTTTCCCTCTAACCCCTTTACATTAGGGTTAGGACATTTCACTTTTTGCGGAAACTCTCCATTTCTAACCCCATGCATCAGGATTAAAGAAATCAAAGAAACTTTAAAAACTTATCCTTTTAGTCTGTCAAAATATGAACATTTGGTACATTATCATACACATAGTATGCAACATGGGTAATTCAAGAGTAAGTTAAAAAGCGCAGAGGGGTGTGTGTGGGTGCACTTAAAATGTTTTCCATGTAAATAAAAAAATTGTCAAAAAGACAACCTCTGACGTTCCATAATGTGGAGAATCAGTAGTTTAGGGTTTAGTGTAGTGACACAAGCATACATCAGGAATGTTCTAAAAACATTTTTGTCTGCTGTATGCCTGTCATGTTTATAAATCAGATATGGGCTTGCAATTTTAAGCATGATTAAACATAAGATTTCTTAGGCTGATATTTATGATCAACAACTTCATGCAAACTCCGCTGTCTGCTCGCTTAAATTGGTAACACCGTAGACGCACTCTTATGTCTGCTGTTCAATTGCTACCACAGGTCCTGAAATAAAAAAAACTACTATTCGTGGAAGACCTTCTCTTTGTCCATCATGTCTAAATGCAATTCACTCCCTCTTTCTATTCTATTTTAATCTAATCTATTAAATGAAAGCCTTAAAACCCTGGCGTTTTGCTGATAAATTTGATGCTTGGGTGTTGTGTTAGTATGGTAAATCGTGTTTGTTTCTGTAGTGCCAGTATGCCTTTGGGAGTATGCTATGCTTCACCAATCCAATATACAATACAAACAAGTGATTGTGGGTTGGGAGCTGCTATGTTCTGAGAACCCAAGGTATACACTCCCAATCCAAATATTCCCCACCCACAATGCTATAAATGGTAAGACAGGCTCAACAAATGGACTCCAGTTAGTTCCATACAATGGCCAAAGTGTGTGCTTGTCATAGGTGCTGGAAGCAGGAGTGTGGGGCTGCTGCAGCATCCCCAAAATAACCGTGCTGGAGTTTGAAGGTGAATGAGCAATAACGATGACTTAAAATGCATTAAAATATATTTGTGACAGTGTTCCTAAATTCAACACTAGCACCATACTATACCCTTACCACTGTCCTGCTGAATGGGTGTGGCACTTTTGTGACACTTGTTCTTTGGGTGATGCTCAGATTTTTCAGAATCCCTATGACTTCAGTGATGTGATAGTGTTCCTGCACCACAGGTGCTCTCTGTCCACCTACCATACTACATCAAATATCTGCTGCAGAACAGATATGCTTCCTGCTTCTCCATTCAAGGTGAAAGTGGAATATCTTTGGATAGTCCACCTGTGACGACTAGAAGTCTAGCTACCTTCCTCAAAATACTTTGACTTTTTTAAAAAGGTTTTACACATACCCAGTCAATTCCAAGTTTGGATACTGCCACCATATTACATAGCCTCATTAGACATTACTTTCCTGATTAGACCTATGGATTATTTTCAATTGGGGCCAAAACTTAAAGGGCCTGATTCACAAAGGGCCTCCGCACTCATGGTTGAGGCCCCGCAATCGTGGGGGAATCTCGGGATGGAATCTCCACAATGAGAAGTCTCATTGTGGAGATTCCGCCCAAGTGGCAAGACTTCCCCACGACTGCGGGGCCTCCGCCATGAGTACAGAGGCCTTTTGTAAATCAGGTCCAATCATTTTAACCCACCAGCCTGAATTTAGAAAACTGTTTGTAGGAGAACTTTTTTTAAAATCACTGGCTGAACACTATGTTCACATTTTCACTCATTCTTCTCTTGTGAACTGAGCCATCAGTATTACATACTAAAAGATGTGAAGTATATGTGTACAGTACAATGTGAATACATTAATTGACACAATGATCGAGTTGAGTCCTGATTGCTTGATTAGTATATCTTAACAGCAGAATCATTTATAAACAAGGAAAGGAAAACTTGGCCTCTTTTAAATAGTAGGTAAATATTATATCTCTACCAAATAAATAAATTAATCGAATCTAACAGCACAAAGGATTCCTTGAGAACCACTGTTTCTCTTACTAATGGTGCAGGATGCCTTGACCCCACAGAGAATGTGGTGTCAATGCATATTGAGTGGCATTATTGTTAAGCCTGGATTGTGGAGGAATATCGTCCCTATTTGTAGCGATTACTAAGGGCTCTATTGGGTGTTAGGTGATAATTTGACATCAAAAAGAATGTGAGGCTGTTCTGCCAGGTAACCTCTTAGATCCCCCACCTCAGGTTCTTTGACTGGCACAAGTAGTACTCATCCAGGCACTGACACTCCACCCTCTAGCCCGGGTACAAGGGCCATTCAAGATAAGGGCCCAATTCAAGAGGCACTACTGACACCCATAGGACCAGCTGATAGGGCAGATGATTGTAGAGACAAGGATAATAGTAGACAAGGTCAATGCAGCGCATTATTCTGGATTGTCGCAGGCATACGGACAAAGCTCGTAAATCCCCTATGGCAGGACTTGGTAGGGAAATTTAATATTCTCTGCTTCCAAGAAACTTGGGTGGTGGATACTATCCATATCAACGGTTATAAGACCTTCCACACTGCCGCGGTGCTGTCTGCACACGGGAGACCTAAGGGGGTGGGGCTATGTATGGATGTATCAAACTATGGAAACGCTATCAAGATAACCTTAACAATATCTGAAACCTATTATCAATTTGTCACCTTTCACATCGATAAATATCACTATATTGCATTGATAAATTTCTACAATAATGTTCCGTCTGATCAAATAGTGGGGGTCTTGAAAAAACTAATTAATGACCTCAATAAGTTACATAATGAAAATGCTAAAGGTGTGTTTGTCGTTTGGGGTGGGGATTTTAATACTGCACTGTGCCTGTTTATTGGAGGGGAAACTTGTGGAATACTATCGGTTGACGACAATACTTACCCACACTTTCCGCACTCAATCTATGGGGATTATTTAAATGAGATTTTGCTTTCGTTTGACCTAGGTTTTGCTAACGATCTATGTATTCCATAAGTACCCTTTAGTCAGACGTTCAATGTGAGAGGTATGATTTCGACTATTGATTATATATTCATACCAAATAGACACTCAACAAGATTCGTTGGTTTTAAAACACATAAGAACGTCTTAAGTGATCACTTTCCATTGAGTGTAACCTTTGTTCTCCCGAGTACCACGTTAAAAACCCAGGGCAAATCAGTACATCTGGTTCAGGATATTGCCTTGAATAAAATCAATGGTTATTCCTTATGTTGGTCCAAGGTGGAACCCGTTGAATTCACAAAGAAAATCCTGGTCAACTGTCAAACATCATTTTTAGTCTGTCTCGAGGAAACAGCTCCCCATGCCGATATTTTAGAAATTTACGCACGGATTACCTGAGAAATAAAAAATGCTTTAACGGTGAAGAACAAAAAAGTATAAAAGAAAAACCAACGGTGGTTCGAATCTAGAGGTACAAAAGCTTATACAAAACTGAAACACGCTTTACAGAAACGATCAAGAAATAAAAGTGTGTAGAGGGGAATATAAACAGGCCCCGAAAGCTTGTAAAGGTGAACTGAGAGAAAAAGCATGTTTAGCCCTTCATGAAGCCACACTGACAGGAGATAACACAGGATTCTGGCGGGCTGTAAATGCCCCATTCCTTACAGCTCAAGATATACCTACTATAGAGATTGTTATAGATGAGGGCCAATGGGTGGGACACTACTCAAATATCTACAAACATACACCAGATGAGAAAGACATGAACATCACGCACCTGTTGCAGGGAACAACCCCCCCCCCCCAGAAAGAACTACCCTATAGATCTTTGTTTCGCCCTAGAAGAGGTCAATAACTCAAACAAGACTAGTAATGGAGGGAAGGCACATGGCCCCGATGGTGTCCCCGTAGAACTTTTTAAATCAAATCTATTTCTATGGAGCCCCCTTTTAACTCAGGTAATTGCAGCTTGCTGCTCTTCTGGTTTTATAGAGACATGGTCTGAATCAATATTGGTACCGATATTTAAGAAAGGTGACTGCCAGAACCCTGCATGTTACCGGCCAATATCGCTGTTAGATTCTTTGGTCAAGGTGGTGGGGCATATAGTACTTAATCGTCTCCAGGATTGGGCAGAAGATAATAATATTCTATCTGAGCTACAATTTGACTTTCGGCAGGGTCTTGGCACATATGAACAAGGACTAAATTTAAACATCATACTGGGGAAGTATACACTGGCCTAACAGAGCAGATTATACCTGGCATTCGTAGATCTAATGGCAGCCTTTGATTGCGTAGTACACAGCAAACTGTGGAAGATACTATTTGACATGGGGGTGGAAGCTCTACTTATACACTTCCTGAGACAGCTTTACAGTGATGCGAAAGCAAGGGTCCGTTATGGGGTTAGGGGTGAATGCACAACATCATTTAACGTAGAGGGGGGGTAAGACAGGGCTGTGGCCTGGCACCTTTTCTATTCACACTTTACACCAATGGTTTGGGCAAAGCCTTGGTGGATCAGTGCCAGGACCTGCTACAAATCAATAATCGCCCTATACCGGCCCTTCTGTACGCGGACGATGCAGTGCTGATGGCCCCAACGCAATTGGGGCTTCAAAGGGTGCTGACAAATTACACCGGGTACATGAAAAATCTGTGTCTCAGAGTCAACACTTCAAAAACCTTTATTATGAAGTGCAGGAGAGGTAGCACAAAATGCAGGGATATTTACATAGAGAATAAAAAGTTGGAATTCACCAAGACATTCCCCTATCTAGGCATTCTATTTGACCAGAAGGGGACATAGTCCCAGGCAGTTAAAGCTAGGAAGGCATTATTCATGAAAGCCAAGGCCGCCCTAGCCAATTTTGCAAGGAAATTGGGTAGAATACCCCCTGTTGAGTTGTTACATATATATCAGGCAAAATGTGTTACCACTGCCATATATGGTGCAGGTGTGTGGGGCTATTGTAGTCCTAACCCCATACAGCTGGTTGAGAATGCCTTTTTAAGATTCTTGCCAGCTTTTCCAGGCAGCACCTCTACATATGTATGCCATTCAGAACTGGGGATACCGTATATTTCGGACTTAATAAAAGTCCAACCAGTCCTCCTGTGGCACAGGATTTGGACTTCTACAAAATCTACTTTTAATCGTGAGAATGTAAAAGACAGCCTCAAGCTACAGCAGGCAGTTAATATCCCATGGCTAAAATACATAAAAGATTTTATGAATGATCTTGGACACCCGGAATATTATGAAGACCCTGGCTCCATAATTTCAGTTAACATAAAGGATTTTAGAAGACATTGTATGATGCATCTGGAGGCAAATAGATTTTCTGTAGAAATATTAAGACCATCGGTATAATCCAACCAAATGATACTGGCTACTTACGGTATTCAGCCGTACCTTAAAATTACTCCAGGTGGACTTGATAGATTTGTACTGACCCGTTTTAGACTTGGGAATTTCCATCGATTAATAAGTTTTCCCACTATAAATGATTGGTCTAAAACACCGAGTAACTGCCCATGCGACGACATGTCTCAATAATTGACAATACATGTATTTTTATTCTGTACATTTTATGAAACACAAAGAAGGAGGTGGATTTGACCTACTTTAAGGTTATTGGGCCTGAGACAATGTCGTCCTGCATTTTTATTATTTCTAGATAATGAACATTTTATGAGGTCAATAGCATTCTTTATAAAAAATGAAATTAAATGCGGGAAAACTATTTTAATATGAAATTTTTGAACATGCCTGAATGAATTTGTAGTCTGCTCTTTATCATCAATTATATTTTAGCAATGATATTTCATTCAGCCTCTGATCATGAAAACATTGTGATTTATTGTATGTGCTTTTATGATTTTCTTGCAAAAAATCGAATAAAGCTTTTATTGATTGATTGACTGGCAATGTAAGCCCAATTTTCACAGAGAAATAGAAAAAAATAAACAAAGATTTCAATTTGTTTATGTTTTTTCCACATTTCCATTGTTGATTGGCTTACATACTCCCTCAGCCATGCAAGGGAAGGAGCCTGGGCAGCTGTGTTACACATGGCAGAAGAAGCGGGAGATGCACTTCAGGAGAAAATAAATGTTTCTCTCTATTCTTCAGGTGGGAGGTAGCTGCTTCTCCTACTGTTCTCCCTCTATTCAACAGAACATCTTCTTAGGTTGGGATTTAGCTACTGATGAGGGATGATGGCCCACATGGATGTTGGGAGCTGGCAGCGAATGAATGCTCCCTTTAGGACTAGTAACAGTATCTATAGCCCACAAAGGAGTATTGTGGTTAGCTGGCAGCTTTCAACATTTTATCCAGGGTCCTAATAGTTGTTAGTCAGCATCCACTGCTTAGTCAAGGTGTGGGCATTAAAGACTATTACTCAGTTATGAGAGTTTTAATATTTACCTACCTATTGGAAATTATATTATGTCCTGAGAACACATGGGGGCAGATTTACAAGCGTATTGTATATACAGTGCATCCGTGGTGGCGTACGGGTCTCGTAAGGAGGTCAGGGAAACTGACGCATCTCTACAGATGCGTCAGTTTCTTGTAAATCTGCCCCATGATGATTAGAGCTTTACTGGAAAACAAATCAGCCCTAGCACAAAAATGTTCAAACCAGACCCACACTGCAGAAGGCCGCAATTAGAATGGGGTTGAGAGGCATGGTTAGGTCATGGCAGCCCATCCCGCTCTGAAAGCAGCTCCCGGTCGAGGGAAATGGCACAGTGACTTAATTGCCAGTCCGGTCCTGAAGATGATGCAGTCCCTTCAACATGGGTACTGTGTCCTTGTGTTATTGGGAGCATCCACCTGCAATGCCAGGTAATGGACCTCACACTATTAAAATGGTTGCTGTATTAGTGGAGTTAGATTCCCATATAGATTTCTTGAGTCCCTTTCTTACTTTCCCGTGGAGAGGGCCTCTTGAGGATTGGCCACAAACAACGTAACAGTATATACCAAACAATACAATTCTATTTCAGTGTGTGTGGAAGGATATAAACCTTATGTCTATTGATACGTGAATTAAAGTTTTACTGGCAATGTATTTCCACTCATTATAATGCCCTCAATGGTATTTCCATGCTTTCATGTTGGACACAATCACTCAAATCAGTTTCAAAGGACCATCTTGTATTGTTTGTTCTTTGGGCAGACAGGCCATGTCTATACTCTTCAACTCAGCAAACAATATAATTTGTAAGTAAACTTTTCCCAATCAGCATTTTTGCCATTTTCTATCATGTGTTTATTCTGGACTTTTTTGCTTTAGTGGTCTTATACAGCATATCACTATATGTGTTCAATGCTATAGTAAGAACTTTGTTCTAAGAACTAAGGGGCTCATTATGATGGCGGAAGGACCGCCACCGCCGGGCTGGCGGTGGCGGTCCTTCCGCCATCACTTAGTGATTTACCCACCGCCAAATTAGGATGGCGGTGGGTACCGAGGTGGACGAAAAGTCCGTCCGCCGCTTTTCCACCAGAGGCAATTGCACCGATTGCCTGGCGGATGGAGCAGGGCCACTAATATGGTGGCGGTGCCTAGCAGGCACCGTCCGCCATATTAGGATGTGGGTTTGAAGAGGCCTTTCCATGGCGGCGATGCCGCCATGGAAAGGCTGCCAGGATTGGGTTTGGGGGCCTGTTGTGGGCCCCCCTTGTGGGGGGGATGTCGCTGCACTGGGGGTACCCATGGTACCTCCCCCTCATTTCCATGCACCAAGTGGCAGGCACCGCGTGGTGCCTGCCACCTAGTGCAGGGAAATGCTGTGCAAGTACTTTTGACATTGCGTGCGGTGCTGCAACCAGCAGCACCGCCTGCAATGTCAAAAGCCCAGGATGCGCCCGCCAGTATGGCGGACGCATCCTAATATGTGTGGTGGGACCGCCGCAAGTCTGGCGGGTGGTCCCAGCACCGCTACGATGGCGGGCAGACTGATGTCTGCCGGCCATCGTAATGAGCCCCTAAGGGGCTCATTATGATGGTGGAAGGACCGCCACTGCCGGGCCGGCGGTGGCGGTCTTTCCGCCATCATATAGTGATTTACCCACCGCCAAATTAGGATGGCGGTGGGTAACGCGGAGGACAAAAAGTCTGTCCGACGTTTTTCCGCCGGAGGCAATCGCACCGATTGCCTGGTGGACGGAGCAGGGCCACTAATATGGTGGCGGTGCCTAGCAGGCACCGTCCGCCATATTAGGATGTGGGTTTGAAGAGGCCTTTCCATGGCAGCGATGCCGCCATGGAAAGGCTGGCAGAGATTGGGTTTGGGGGCCAGTTGTGGGCCCCCCTTGTGGGGGGGGTGGTGTCGCTGCACTGGGGGGTACCCATGATACCCCCCTCATTTCCATGCACCAAGTGGCAGGCACCGTGTGGTGCCTGCCACCTAGTGCAGGGAAATGCTGTGCACGCACTTTTGACATTGCGTTCAGTGCTGCAGCCAGCAGCACTGCCCGCAATATCAAAAGCCCAGGATCCTAATATGTGTGGTGGGACAGCCGCACGTCTGGCGGGCGATCCCAGCACCGCTACGACGGCGGGCGGACTGATGTCCGCCCGCCATCGTAATGAGCCCCTTAGTTCTAAGACGTGTTCTTAGATGCAAGACTTAAGTGAAAATGAGTTACAATCACATGTGTCAGGTATCTTCCCTCTATGCAAGAAGACACCGCAAGGCAGTTATTACTTATAAACAGTCTGTTATTAGGTGTGATCTGTAATTTTCTCCTAACATGCTGTAATTGTATATGCCAATACTGATGTCAGTACCACAGTACAAGTCGGCAATCATCTATTGACTCTCTTTTGAACACTGAGGGGCCGAATCCGATTCGGGCCGGAAAACCACCCGACCGACTCGGTACGGGAATATAGTCCGACCGACACGTACCGGCGTAGCCCGACCTGGGAAGTACGATGAAATGCATGTGAATCACGATTGACTCATACGGAACTCAAACCGAACGACCGACCCGGACGGAAACAATCTATCCGGCCGGGAAACCACGCAAATAGAACCGACCGACACGCACCAGGAATCAACCCGAACGAAACGTACCCGCGAACTCCGACCCGCGCAGTACGATGCAATGGGTGCAAAATCAGACCGATTCGCACGGAGCCCAAGCCGTACGACCGACACGCATACAAAAGCCAGCCGAACAAACACAATACTCAGCGACCGACGCGTACGCCGCATATGAAACTTAGCTGAAACACAGCGGGAACGACTCGGAGAGGCGCGCACGAGACAACTGCAACGTCCTACTCGGTCAGAAGAACGTCTCCTACATGTACAGCAATTACAAATGAAAAAATACAAAAAAAGAGGGCCAAACAAGCAATGACAAAGCCAATAAATACAGGGGGGGGGGAATGGAACAAGGACACACCCCCAACTCCACCTACATAAAGGCCACAAATCCCTACCATGATCCTTTGCAAATTCCACTGACCTGCCAGCACAGAACACCATCAGAGAGCAAACACAGACACACTCACAGCTCATCCAACACAAAAGCCACACACCATTAGCACCTCAACAAATAGCACCCTAACACACACCCAGCAAAACCTACACTCACACACCCTCACTTGCACACACACACACATCAATCACCACCACCACCCATCACCATGCCCCTAAAGAAGAATCCAAAGTTCCTAGATAGTGAATTGGAAGTCATGGTAGACGAGATCCTAAGGGTAGAGCCACAGTTGTTTGGCACATTGGTCCAACAGACCCCCATGGCGCAGAAAACCAAGATGTGGGCGAGGATCGTCAACAGGGTCAACGCACAATCACCATGTTTGCACACAAAGGAAGACATCCAGAACAGGTGGTATGATGTGCGCAGGAGGGTAAGGGACCTACTGAAGAAGGATTACCTCCTGAGCCAGCACACTGGCAGTGGCCCTCCTGCCAAACCAGTATACCTCAGGCCCTGGGAGGAGAAGGTGCGGGCCATCCTACCACCAGTGAGCGTATATGGACTATCAAACATCCCAGAGCCTGGTGAGTACACAACTAATATACACAATATTATCTGACAATTCACACACATCACTGTCAAGGGGATAGTCAAACCATGCACCCCTAGCAAATCCACAGCAACCAAAAGATAATCATCCCAAGATGTGTATGTTAGTCAGATAAACACAATACATGCCATGTCATAGTGATATGTAACTGTGTCATGACATGTACAAACCCAATAACAAATAGAGCTAGGCAGTGGCACAAATCTAACCAACAAACAATGTCAGATATTTAGCCACCACTAGAACACCACCTCACAGGGAAGCTCACTGAAAGGAAGGAATCCTGTGTATGCTGGTGAAGTCAGTGTAGCCAAGAGCATGATGGGACTCGTAGTAACAGATAATGGGCAGCCTCACATTTGGTCCATCAACACCACTCTGAACCATGCTCACATCACAGGGAGTGGATAAGGACTGACAAGATGGCTGACACTGGGTACTGCTGTGGGGAGCACAAGGCCCTGCTGGGAACTGTGCAACAACAAACAGCAGAACACCACTGCCTGACATCCTGAAAGCCAACTTGCACTCCCTGCAATGCAAGCATGTTGCATGGTGGGACATCTGGCTGGGTGGGAAGGAGGACTGACAGCACTGACCATAGTTACAAGCAGCTCTCCTCACACACCTCCTCAACACAAACTCCACATAACCCACCTGGGAGAATGCAATGCCTCACACTCCAAATGAAGATCCCACAAAGAACCACCACCCTGGGTAATACTGTGTGAAGCACAGGGACACTCTTGGGACTTGTAGCCAAACAAACGCCAGGACAACACTGTCAGCCTTCCTGTCAGCACAGGCACACTACCCCACAGGGAAGCAGAGTCAAAAGGAAGGAAGTATGGGCATGCTGGGAAGGGGGTGTAGGCAATAGCATGATGGGAGTGGCAGTCACAGCTCAACATCCCCCACCCACATGGCCCAGCAAGCTCACACTGAAGCATGCACACCTCACAGGGAGTGAAAAGCCACCTCAAAGATGTCTGACACTGGCCTCAGCTGTGGGGAGCACAAGGCCCTGCTGGGAACTGTGCACCAACAAACAACAGGACCACACTGTCATCCATCTTGCCATTGCTGTCACACTCACACACAGTGAAGTCCACTCAAAAGGAAGGAAGTACGGGCATGCTGGGAAGGGGGGTGTAGGCAATAGCATGATGGGAGTTGTAGTCACAGATATTGCTCACCCTCACAATTGGCCCATCAACACCACTCTGAACCATGCTCACATCACAGGGAGTGGATAAGGACTGACAAGATGGCTGACACTGGGTATTGCTGTGGGGAGCACAAGGCCCTGCTGGGAACTGTGCACCAACAAACAGCAGAACACCACTGCCTGACATCCTGAAAGCCAACTTGCACTCCCTGCAATGCAAGCACGTTGCATGGTGGGATATCTGGCTGGGTGGGAAGGAGGACTGACAGCACTGACCATAGTTACAAGCATCTCTCCTCACACACCCCCTCAACACAAACTCCACATAACCCACCTGGGAGAATGCAATGCCTCACACATCAAATGAAGATCCCACAAAGAACCACCACCCTGGGTAATGCTGTGTGAAGCACAGGGACACTCTTGGGACTTGTAGCCAAACAAACGCCAGGACAACACTGTCAGCCTTCCTGTCAGCACAGGCACACTACCCCACAGGGAAGCAGAGTCAAAAGGAAGGAAGTACGGGCATGCTGGGAAGGGGGTGTAGGCAATAGCATGATGGGAGTTGTAGTCACAGATATTGCTCACCCTCACAATTGGCCCATCAACACCACTCTGAACCATGCTCACATCACAGGGAGTGGATAAGGACTGACAAGATGGCTGACACTGGGTATTGCTGTGGGGAGCACAAGGCCCTGCTGGGAACTGTGCACCAAAAAACAGCAGAACACCACTGCCTGACATCCTGAAAGCCAACTTGCACTCCCTGCAATGCAAGCACGTTGCATGGTGGGATATCTGGCTAGGTGGGAAGGAGGACTGACAGCACTGACCATAGTTACAAGCAGCTCTCCTCACACACCCCCTCAACACAAACTCCACATAACCCACCTGGGAGAATGCAATGCCTCACACACCAAATGAAGATCCCACAAAGAACCACCACCCTGGGTAATGCTGTGTGAAGCACAGGGACACTCTTGGGACTTGTAGCCAAACAAACGCCAGGACAACACTGTCAGCCTTCCTGTCAGCACAGGCACACTACCCCACAGGGAAGCAGAGTCAAAAGGAAGGAAGTATGGGCATGCTGGGAAGGGGGGGGGGTGTAGGCAATAGCATGATGGGAGTGGCAGTCACAGCTCAACATCCCCCACCCACATGGCCCAGCAAGCTCACACTGAAGCATGCACACCTCACAGGGAGTGAAAAGCCACCTCAAAGATGTCTGACACTGGCCTCAGCTGTGGGGAGCACAAGGCCCTGCTGGGAACTGTGCAACAACGAACAGCAAGACACCACTGAATGACATCCTGAGAGTCAACCTGAACCCACTGCAAGGGTGGCATGCTTCATGGTGGGATAACTGGGCTAGGTGGAGAAGGATGGCCGGATGTCCACCAAATACAACCAATGCTGGCCATGCACACACCTCAACATTCACATTGAAATGCCCCAGGTATGCAGGACAATGTGCTACACCAATATCAACCTCTTACTGTGACAACTTAGGACAATGCAATGTACATGCCCGCATCCAGAGGTACAGTCACAACTGTCAGGTGTGTGAACCATTGATGCCTGTAGAAACATAACATACAATGTGTGTCTCTTCCAAATACAGGTGATGATGATGGGGACACAGCAGCAGGCGAGGAGGAGTCCCTGTCCCAGGCTCCGGGGGACACTGAGCTCACTGGTGTGGAACAGCCTCTGCCCTCCTCGGATGGCGAAGATCTACCTGGCACCTCCGGTGTGAGTCATCATGCAGCACCAGCAGAACCAACATCTGCACCCCCTGCACCCACCCCTCCAACAACTGCCAACACACAGACCACCCCCGCCGACACGGACAGACCAAGGACCACCGATGACAACAGTACAGGGCCCCAGGCCCACCGTGGAGCAACGGACAACAACACCACTAACAACCCCCAAGGGAGCCTCGGGTCACCTGTGCGTGCCACCGCAGGTCCTGCACGTGTCGCCAGGGGTGGTGGGAGGGGTGGTAGACATAGGTCGCTGCTTGCAGAGGGGTCTGGACTGCATGATGACCCACAACTGGCACGCATAGCTGATGCGTACCAGAATAGCACCGGAGAGGTCAGACAGGTAGTGGGGATCCTCAAGGACATACAACAGCAGCAGGCTGCCCATCATGCCCGCTTGGACTCCCACATGTCCCGTGTGGAGACACACATGTCTCGCATGGAGTCCAAGTGGGACACATTGCAAGAACTCACAGCGGTGCATAGGGACATATTGACATGCCTCCGCCAGATTAGCACCAACATGGCCACACCTCCCTGTGTGCCCACAACATCTCGTGCTGCAACAACTGCCACTGCCACAGGGAGGGAGGAGGACTCTGGCGGAGAGTCCCCTGCACCGCAGCAGCCTGCACGTGAGGGTCCCCCCCCAAAGAAGAGGGGTCGTCCGAGGAAGGAAAACTGAGTGGTTGATGGCCACGTACATCCCCCAGGAAGCCAACACCTGTTCTGGAAATTCTCCTTTGTGTGCAAACTTTTCACCCTGTCGAATGCAACACAACTCTCCCACATGACATGGGGAGTCCAAGTTAGACTAATGTATCATATGACTGTGGACTTCACTCAGGACATTTCTGCTACCAAGACTTGCAACTCATCTGGGAACTTTGGATCACAATCCCAATGTACAGCACCCACCATCCTGTGCACTATATACACACACATTTCTGTAAATAAAATCACTAGTACACCATACTTGCCTCTGTTGTTATTCAAATGTGGATACTGTTATGGTGATGATGATCTGCTAAATTACACTGAGTATGCTAACTGCTACAGCAAGTACAACACCGTCATGTGAGTCATGGTGACGTGACACATATGAGGAAGACACACCACTAGGGCTACACAACACAGAGACACCAGGGACATCGGACTCATCGCCTACAGTGATGTTGCCAGGAAATACTGTGGAATGCACAGACACCACACCTATTCAGAGTCTGTGTCAACTAGCCCACAGGTGCAGTAAGCAAATGTCAGTCAGATGTGTGACCACAGACAACGCACATCCCAAAGTGAAGCACAGGTTTATTACACATTTGCAACATGTTGTTTCCACTACAAATGCAAGGTAATCCCACGTGGCAGTGGCCACACAGTCAACAAGTGCAGAAGATATGAAGTCCAGGGGTGTGTGGCACATCACCTGTAGGGAAACTACTGCTGCCACCCTGAAAGCTGAATCATGGTGTCGGGGATCCAAGTTGACCAAAGTACTCAGTAAGCACCCTGTGAAGGACAGACATGACACACAGTTAAAACCACTGAAGAACAGGACAGAACTGCAATACTCATGCCCAATACATGTCACAAGACAAGTACACAAAACCAAGTTAGCATGTCAAAACTGTTGGGGAGTACAGACTACCTGTAAGGGCACATTGCTGCACGCATCCAGTCAAGTAGCACATGGCCACACTCAAACAGCACCAGAGCACCACCCACACATATCATGCAAACTCACATCATTCACATTACATCTCCCTGGATACTCACATTCAGCTGAAGAAGTTGGTGATGAGCTGTGTGCGGACATCACCATCATCATCATCATCATCACTGGCATCGTGGTCCAGGCCAGGATCCTCCACAGGTGGCGGACGTTGGTCATCGTCATCCAGGATGAGAGGCAACTCCTTCCGCACTGCCAGGTTGTGTAGCATGCAGCAGACGATGACAATCTTGGACACCTTTGCTGGGGCATATGGGAGGGCCCCTCCTGTCTAGTCCAGGCAGCGGAAGCGGCTCTTCAGGAGACCAAATGTCCGCTCGATCACTCTCCTGGTCTGACCATGTGCCTCATTGTAGCGCATCTGGGCTGGTGTCACAGGGTTCCTGAGGGGTGTCAGCAACCACGGCATGTTGGGGTATCCGGAGTCACCTACGGACAGACAAGTGCACATTAGCTGAGTTGGAAAAGTGGGCGGAATACTACAGAGCAGAACACACACAATGGTACAAAGTCAGTACACACCGACAAGCCAGGCACGCTGGTTCTGCATCTGTGCCATCATCCTCGGGATGCGACTACTCCTCATCACGTAGGCATCGTGTGCTGAACCAGGGAAACGGGCACACACATGTGTGATGCTCATATCTGCAAGACATACCACCAGAGCATTGATCGAATGGTAATGTTTCCGGTTCCGGTATGCCTGCTCATGTGCCTGTGGTGGTACCAAAGCCACATGTGTCCCATCAATGGAGCCAATGACATGTGGCATCCTCCCCAGGGCATAGAAGTCACTCTTGACGTCAGTGAGTTGTTGACGTGTAGGGAAATAGATGTACTGGTTCAGGCATCTCAACATTGCCTCCAAAACATCGCGTAGCACACGGCTGAACATAGTCTGTGACATCCCACCGGCAGTCGCCACAGTGTGTTGAAAGGTACCGGTGGCAAAGAAGTGTAGGGCTGCCATTACCTTCACCTTGGGGGTCAGCGCCGTAGGGTACGGCCAGCCAGGTTGCAAATGTGGTGCCAAGCGCACTGCCAAATCCTCAATCAGCTGCCTGGTGAAGCGGTACCGTCGGATGCTGTCACGTTCCACCATCGTTGCCAGGTCAGGGAATGGTCTATGGACAGCTGGAGCCCTGCAGTGCATAGGTTGGAGAAAGAAAGATTGTCAGTCACCCCACATATGTGCCATTCACCATACTCAATTTCACATGATACATCATTACGAGACACAAGTACTTGATGTGTGTGCCGTTCTGTTCGGACATAACTCGCACCTACATGGCCATCATCTAACTTCTCAGTACAACATGTGTGGACAACAGGTTCCAGGTTGTGCTATGGGAAACCATTAGGCTGTGTCACAGTACCCATTTACTGCTGTCACGTTCCACACACACACCACAGTGACATGTCTGGACAGATGCGCCACAGGCATCACAGCTCATTGACAGGTAGATTCCCAGTGACCCTGTCTTGCCACAAGGACACTGGCATGACATGGCGTATCATGTACACGTCAGAAAAACAAACATGACTCCCACAGGTAGTGGCCCCTGTCGCCTCCGCAGGACAGACATGGACGCCAGTGACGCACAACATCAAAGTCCATGCACAAACAACGTTGATGTGGAGACTGTCTCCCATCGTGCACATGGAATCAGAGACATCGGAAACACAACATGCACACAGACTGTGGAGGGACATCACTATTGTGGCAATGGGTCACCCTGTGACGTACATGCCTTCCCCCATGGGACCCTGGGGGTATGTGACATGTCATACACATACACAACCTGGAAATGTGACCATACCACATCCTCCGAAATGAACTGTTGCACATCACAGTGGTCATGTGCACAACACACAAAGGACCCTGTCCCCATGAACACATGCACAGCCTGGGTGTGGCTGCCCACAAGTCCCACCACAGAAACCACATGTTAACCCCAATACACAGAAAAGGTAATGCAGCCTTACATGCCTTAGGAAACAGTGTGGACTGGGTGTGGTGTTGTAGGTGTGCCCCTGAGTCTCTGGCAGGTATATGTGGCTGGCATACGTTCACCAGTGACAAGCATGGTGACATATGCGACTGACCTGTACAGGTACGCGTTGTACAGCAATGGACCAATCGGTGTGCCCGGCCGGCCCATTGCATCTGTTGTGAGCGGGTACGCGCTGTACAGCAATGGACCGATCGGTGTGCCCGGCCGGCCCATTGCATCTGTTGTGAGCGGGTACGCGTTGTACAGCAATGGACCGAGCAGTGTGCCCGGCCGGCCCATTGCATCTGTTGGGAGCGTGTACGCGTTGTACAGCAATGGACCGATCGGTGTGCCCGGCCGGCCCATTGCATCTGTTGTGAGCGGGTACGCGTTGTACAGCAATGGACCGATCGGTGTGCCCGGCCGGCCCATTGCATCTGTTGTGAGCGGGTACGCGTTGTACAGCAATGGACCGATCGGTGTGCCCGGCCGGCCCATTGCATCTGTTGTGAGCGGGTACGCGTTGTACAGCAATGGACCGATCGGTGTGCCCGGCCGGCCCATTGCATCTGTTGGGAGCGGGTACACGTTGTACAGCAATGGACCGATCGGTGTGCCCGGCCGGCCCATTGCATCTGTTGTGAGCGGGTACGCGTTGTACAGCAATGGACCGATCGGTGTGCCCGGCCGGCCCATTGCATCTGTTGTGAGCGGGTACGCGTTGTACAGCAGTGGACCGATCGGTGTGCCCGGCCGGCCCATTGCATCTGTTGTGAGCGGGTACAGCGTTGTACAGCAATGGACCGATCGGTGTGCCCGGCCGGCCCATTGCATCTGTTGTGAGCGGGTACGCGTTGTACAGCAATGGACCGATCGGTGTGCCCGGCCAGCCCATTGCATCTGTTGGGAGCGGGTACGCGTTGTACAGCAAAGGACCGATCGGTGTGCCCGACCGGCCCATTGCATCTGTTGTGACCGGGTACGCGTTGTACAGCAATGGACCGATCGGTGTGCCCGGCCGGCCCATTGCATCTGTTGTGAGCGGGTACGCATTGTACAGCAATGGACCGATCGGTGTGCCCGGCCGGCCCATTGCATCTGTTGTGAGCGGGTACGCGTTGTACAGCAATGGACCGATCGGTGTGCCCGGCCAGCCCATTGCATCTGTTGGGAGTGGGTACGCGTTGTATCCCGACATACGCGTTGTACAGGAATGGACCGAACGGTGCGCACGCGTTGGCTGGGGCCTGGCATGGCAACGGACGCGTATTCGAAGCTTCAACGAGTCTGATGCAGTGAATTCAGTTGGCCTGCCACAACAATGTTGCAAAATCATGGGTGTCATGAACTTGGATTTTTGAAGGATGCTGTGGGCGTGTATTAGTGCTGCTAACCCATGGATTGGTCAGATTCAGAAGATGCAAACGACTTGGACCTATCACTTTGGACACATGGGACAGTATCTGCCTCTGCAGCACACATATAATGCTGGCTGTTCCCCTGAGAGCTCACTTGCCTGCACTACATGCTCCAGGACGACATCTGCCATCAACACTGCTGCTGTCTCTGCATCCTCTGGCTACTGCAATGGCACGTACTGTGGAGAGAGCCCCAGCCTTCAGCCTTGAGGAGAACCAGGCCCTGCTGGACAGCCTCCTTCCACAGTACAGCAAGCTGTATGGGAAACCAGGGGAGCAGGTGAGTGTGCTGTCCACTGCCTTACTAATTTTGCATGTTGTCTGACTAGCAGGACTTACAGTGTGCACACCACTGGCTAGCATGCTCACTGAGTAGTTCTGCCCCCCCAAAGTGTGTAGTTACATGCACTGAACAGGTACAGTGCAGTAACAGTGCATTCCAACAAGGTTTACTTCCCATGCAATGGTACCATGTAGTAACTGCTGGCAAACTGTTCATAGCCATCGTTGCACTGCCTGTGTACATCACGTGCCCCAGTGATTGAGACATGTATATCCAACTGTGTGATTCACGTATATGTTGCATGTGTAGTAATAGCATTTTCACTTTGTCATCCTCACAGGTTGATGCCCACCAGAAGCAGGAAATCTGGCTGACCATCGCCCGGGCAGTAAGATCCATGGGGGACTACAAGCGCCGGATCCGCAACTGCCAGAAGAGGTGGCAGGACCTTCGAGGCTGGACCCGGAGGATCGCAAAGGTCCAGCTGAAGCTGTCGCCTCCTCGCAGGAGGGGCGGACACCGGACCCTGACCCCCCACATGCTCAGGATCCTGGGGGTGGTCTTCCCTGACCTGGATGGGCAGCTGAAGGCCAGACAGCAGCAAGGAGGGGGTGAGTCCATGACAGCACTGTGCACTTTGTCTGACATGCTATGTGCCCTCCTCTGGCCTGGTTAAACTTCCACAGTACATCAGTCTTGTGGTCCAGGACCCATGTCCCTCTATTGTGACATGCCCACTCCTCATCTGATACGCATATGTGTGGCCCTCACAGTCAGGAAATTGTGTCACTTGGGGGCTGTGTCATTGCATTTTGCTTTGCTCAAGGTGGGTGACAGCATTTGTTCCGGTGACTATGTTGTGGGATTCATGGGTGGGTCAATTGCTTACACAATGCCCAAGTTCTGACATGTAATCTGGGTGTAACTTTGATATGTGGTCCACTTGCTGATCTGATTCACCACATGTCCCTGGGGTATTTGGCACACCCCCATGCTGTGGGTGGGAAGAATGTTTGGGCCTCAGGAGTATGTATATCAAGTGTGTCACACATGCTTAGACACCTGCCTACTGTCCAGGACTCATCCCTCTTACAGGTGGAGCTGGACAGTCATGCCTACTCCAGGGCATACAATAGACTCTGTACTCCCACTCCCGTGGATCATCTGACATGTTGTGATCAGTGACATGTTCCCTCAGGTGTCTGCCTCTGTGTCATTGTGCTGTGGCTTCGTTGTCAGGACTACTGGTATGTTTGTCGGTTAGGGTTCAGCATGCCATCTGAGATGTGACCATGAGAGACGATACCTCTGTGACTTATAGATGTTTGATCACTTGACTGTGCACACAGGTGTATGCGACTGTGACTTTCAGGCAGCTGTTATTCATTCACAGCACACTGTGAGGTGCTCAGGTTCTGAGAGTTGTGTTTCATGTCCCCCATATGTCCAATTGGCATGACGTGGACAAATACTAGTTCAGATGATGTGGTGTGTGGGGGATGGACATGTGCACTTGTCAGTTACATGACTTGCATTCCCCATGTCCTAGGATTGTGACCCAGTGCAGACTGTTGTTGGCTGGCTGCCATGGCCATGTGACTGGAGACAGTGATGTATGACTTTGCACGCATGCCTGTGTCATGGCATTAAACTTCCTAAGAGTGATCCTGCAGGGGAGTGACATGTGCAACATGCACCCCATTGTGGCATGGACTATCCGGACATGGGTGCATCATGGTGTCTGGTGCTGGTATGCATCACATGCATTTCTATTTAGACTCTGGCCATCCCTTTCTCCGGACACCTGCACTGACTCAGTGGCAAGAGATGTGATGTGTGCATGTTCACACACTTCACCGTGTTCCCTGCCATGTCCAACAACTGTGTAGGTGGTGCATGTGTCCACACTGGGGTCTTACCATCAGACAGGCACCAGACAGATGGGTGCAAGGGCAGGAGGGGTGTGAGTTCCATGGTTGACCATCAGACTGACAATTGGCTTCTCCTAATCTGTGTGAGGACTTTTGGCATCCGACGAGTGGTCAGAGGGACCCAGTGGCACGGAGGGCAAGGGGAGCCACACCGAGGAGTCCTCAGCACCATCCACCTCAGCTGAGGACCACAGCAGGTCAGAGGATGACTCCCTTGTGGAGGCGGGTGTCAGCAGCCACCACACCCCGCTAGTCTGTCTGGCCCCGCCACCACCACCACGAGCACCGCCCTCCCATTGGCTCCAATTCCAGAGGTCCGTGGAGGCTCCCGTGTTCGGGAGCGTGTCTCCTTCATGCCAAGCACCGCACCCCCTGCCCCTGTGTCCCCTGCTGCCCTGAGTGAGGAGTCTGTGTACCTACTTCGGCAGCTCCATGTAGGGCAGACAGCAATGCTGAGTGTCCTCCATGCACACACCACTCTGTTGACACAGCTGGTGTCGTTCATGGAGGGCATCTCGACGGGTATGTCTGCCCTACAGAGGAGCAATAAGTCCATGGACTCCTCCCTGATGGCAGCAGTGTCCCTCCTCCAACAGTCCCTCCCACCTCCTACCTCTGCCCCATCCACACTTCCTGGCACCCTACCTGTCCAAAGCACATGCACACCTGCACAATCACCCAAACACACAGACACGAGCAGCACAGACACACCCAAAAGAAAGGCAAGACGTGCACACAAGCATCCTCCGGGGACAGATACCACACACACAGGGGATGGGGAACAGACACACACACAGGCATCCACAGTCACTCCGCAGTCCTCCAAATCCTCTCCCTCCAAGACCCCTTCCCTTGCCTCACCTGCAACCCCACCTACACAGCAGGTCTTCCTCTGTGACCTCGGCCTCTTCCCCTCCGATCCTGCAGATCCGGCATACCGGGGAAGAGGAAGTCCACCCACACAGAGGGGAGTGCCCCTCGCCCCCGGACACCCTCCCCCAGGCGCAGGCAGACTGAGGACCCCATTCGGAAGTCCCCCGGACCAGGAAGGGCAAGACCCCACCACCACGCAGCTCCACCACCCAGTCTCTCTCCTCCATCCCCCAGGCCACCACTCCACAGGTTCCACCGCCACACCCTGCCCCAGGTTCCCCCACACACCGATACCGCATCCCCAAACTGCTTAGGCCCTCCCCCTGCCACTTGCTCTTCCACCCCCAACCCAGACGCTCAGCCTGTTTGTGCCACTGGTGTGGAGACCGGGTCCCCCCCTCTGTCCTTCCCACATCATCTGCCCCCCCTTCCACTCCCTTGGAGGCATGCACTGCAGTGGAATCCACAACCACCCCGTCTGACTCGGGCACTGCAGTGGGGACCCAGTCCACTCCATCAGACCAGCCCACTGCAGTGGTTGCAGCACCAACACCATCTGACTTGTGCCCTACAGTGGTGCCGGCCCCCCTGAGTCAGACACCTCCACTGCAGTTGCCGGTGACACTCCTGCACCCACCACCCCTTCACTGCCTCACTCTGGCATCCCCTGATCCTGTCCCTGCGGTGCCTGGCCTGCCCCTTGTATGCCCCTCCAAGGGGGATGTCCCCTGTCCCTACCAGTGCAGGCAAGCAATGGGTGACAAGTTGTCACATATCACCCTGTTGGGACTGTGTATTTGGACTGGCCATTGGCCTTAGTTTAATTTGGACTTCTGATTTTTTATTAACATTTGCTGAATAAAGCCTATTTTTGTTTACTTGTGGTTTTTCTTTTGATGTACATGATGTAGATGAGTATCATCATGCATTTGCAGTTGTAATAGTGTTCAGATCAGGAAAATGAAGTGTTGCAGTGATGGACTCCATGTGGTCCATGGGATATGTGTCCTGTTGTAGTCTGGATCTATGGCATCCTCTGCTGCAGTCTGAGGGTGTGATGTTCAGCATATGACACAGGGATGTACGTTTTGCATTTGTAAATTAACATCTTTGTCTTACAGTGATGCACATCTGGTGGGCTTACCACTGTTCAATGTTTCTATTTCCCTGACTGTGTGCCCATCTCCACTGGACATGCAGTTTAGCACACCAATGTTGAAGGACTCATCAGTGTATACAGTGCACCTTGCTTGACACGTGTTTTGGGTGTATGCAGATGACTGACGTGACACTCCTGTACCCAGGCTGATGTGAGCAGAGCCTTCAGTGTGTTGTAGTTGTTGACTCACTGACCGAGTGTTCTGCCGACATGTTTGAGTCGTGCACAGACAAGGTTTGGCACAGCGGACCTTCCACAGCAGTGGAGTGCCCTCATGGCAGTGTGTAATCTCGTGACATTGCCTGGGCCCGTGTTTTGTGTTGTGTAAGCATGTCTGTGCGTGTACCCTTCCCTTTTCCTACACATGCTGTGTCCCTACGGATGTTCCTGTTTCTGATGCTTGCTGAGTTGTTCTGTGTTCATCCAAGATCTTCGACCTGGTTACTCCGGGATGTGGGTGCATGGCAAACTAAGGTTCATCAGGTTGTCATCCCAGGTTGTCTTTGTTGTCAGGGCTGGGGATGTGGGCAAACGCAGATGGGACACATTCAGGATTCCCCTTGGCACTTGTTGGTTACACATGTCATGTAATTTACAGTCTGTGGTAGTTTTCAGTGATTGTGACACATTGTGTGTGTGACTGCTGCCACTCCTCAGGGTCAGAGCTGCAATGTTGGAAGTTGTGTACGTGTGTTCTTTGTGTGTCACCTTGTCTTCTTCATTGGTGTGTGACTATGGCCGGGATCCCATTGATTGTGGTGGATTTCACGTCATGCCCATGTACCGCGTAGTGTGCAGTGTGTCAGACATTCACGAGTCTTGTTGACTGGCCATGTGTGATGGGTTTCTGCACCTTAGTTCCCACCACCACCCCTGGGATTGTCATGGGTGCATGTGCAATGTCACCAGTCCATGTGAGCTTCACTGCTGCACATTGGTGGAGATCAAGGTGTGTGGTGTTGAGTGTGTGCAAATGTGAGTTGTTGCACGGCTAGACCCCTACCTCCATATTGGCCATGGCTGGCAGGCCGTGCTGATTGATTTTTGCTTGTGTAGGTGTGATGATAGTTTGTTGCTCAGGACACATGGCTGTGGTTCACAGTGTGAATGACATCTACCTTTGTCATCACAGTGGGATTATCATGCAGGCTAGTGTCACCACAATGTGGGGTCCCTGGGGGTAGTGCTGTGGTGGGTCTGTCTCTTGCTGTGTTAGTTGCTGTTCCTACAAGCTTGTGTGACATGTGTAATTTGGGCTCCCTCTCATCTAACAATGCCTCTTTGCCCACATAGGGGAATCCGATCCATGAGTAACTTTTGTATGGCACTGTATACACATCTGTGTAATTGGAATTCAGGCCTCCTCATGTGTTGTGTGGTTGCCTGGGGACACTGGCACACACCCCCATCACCTGTTGTGTTTGATATGCAGTGTGAGTCTGCCTGTTTGTGTTTGTGCATTTGCACCACTGCATTGGCATATCTTGAGTGTGCCATTGGCTGTATGTTGTTTGGTGGCTTTCCCCTGCTGTCCCTGGGACTCCTAGGTCATCAGTCAGCACAATAATCATGGTTTGTATGTCCCATTGCTGCCATGGTATGGTATTTGTTCACCTGACATCTACAGTCTCCACAGTATATCTACATTTGTGTGTCCATTGGTGCAGATATGTGGGTCTGCATTATGATGGTCACTTCTGTCATTGTGTTATTTGTGAATGTTGACAATGTGAGCCCCCATGGGTGATGTTTGTATGCACATGGCCAAAACGATGTTTTATTGCCACTGCACTGTTTGCCTCACCCAATCTATGTTGCTATGGGACACAAGCACTACTATGCCACTGATGTGTTTGTTGTTGTGTGACCAGGAATCATCCATGCAGTTTGGCTTTGGCAGCTTTTACCCTGACTACACTTCCCTTTTGGTCACTGTGGTGATGGGGCTTTGGGTCCCATTGCCACACTGTTCAAAATGTGCATCAGCTATGGACTCCACACCTACCTTTTGGTCACTGTGGTGATAGGGCTTTGGGCCCCATAGCCACACTGTTCAAAAGGTGCATCAGCTATGGACCCCACACCTACCTTTTGGTCACTGTGGTGATGGGGCTTTGGGCCCCATTGCCACACTGTTCAAAATGTGCATCAGCTATGGACCCCACACTTACCTTTTGGTCGCTGTGGTGATGGGGTGTTCAACCCCATTGCCACAGTGGCCATGGTCGGCTTGCATTGTGGAGGCCACACACATTTATGTGTGACACATGTGCTAGGGGGTCACATTGTATGTTCAATGTCATGTTCAGTGTTGTAGGCATTTGACACAGACTACACACGCTTGTCATGGTGTTGGGGGGATGTAATTTTCAGACATTCCTTATGTGGGAGTATGCTGGTTGTGTCATGCATTACCCGTCCTATGAGTAGGGGTGGAGGTAGTGGCAGGCATCCATCCCCCTAAGGGTGGGGATGGTAGTAGTGACAGGCATCCAGGCCCCCCTGAGTAGGGGTGGTGGTAGTGGTAGGCATCCAGGCCCCCCTGAGTAGGGGTGGTGGTAGTGGTAGGCATCCATCCCCCTACGGGTGGGGATGGTAGTAGTGACAGGCATCCAGCCCCCCCTGAGTGGGGTGGTGGTAGTGGCAGGCATCCAGCCCCCCCTGAGTAGGGGTGGTGGTAGTGGTAGGCATCCAGCCCCCTAAGGGTGGGGATGGTAGTAGTGACAGGCATCCAGCCCCCCCTGAGTGGGGTGGTGGTAGTGGCAGGCATCCAGCCCCCCCTGAGTAGGGGTGGTGGTAGTGGTAGGCATCCAGACCCCCTGAGTAGGGGTGGTGGTAGTGACAGGCATACAGGCCCCCTGAGTAGGGGTGGTGGTAGTGGTAGGCATCCAGGCCCCCTGAGTAGGGGTGGTGGTAGTGGTAGGCATCCATCCCCTAAGGGTGGGGATGGTAGTAGTGACAGGCATCCAGGCCCCCATGAGTAGGGGTGGTGGTAGTGGCAGGCATCCAGCCCCCTGAGTAGGGGTGGTGGTAGTGACAGGCATCCAGGCCCCCTGAGTAGGGGTGGTGGTAGTGGTAGGCATCCAGGCCCCCTGAGTAGGGGTGGTGGTAGTGGTAGGCATCCATCCCCCTAAGGGTGGGGATGGTAGTAGTGACAGGCATCCAGGCCCCCATGAGTAGGGGTGGTGGTAGTGGTAGGCATCCAGGCCCCCTGAGTAGAGATGGTGGTAGTGGTAGGCATCCATCCCCCTAAGGGTGGGGATGGTAGTAGTGACAGGTATCCAGGCCCCCATGAGTAGGGGTGGTGGTAGTGGCAGGCATCCAGCCCCCTGAGTAGGGGTGGTGGTAGTGGCAGGCATCCATCCCCCTGAGTAGGGGTGGTGGTAGTGGCAGGCATCCAGCCCCTAAGGGTGGGGATGGTAGTAGTGACAGGCATCCAGGCCCCCTGAGTGGGGTGGTGGTAGTGACAGGCATCCAGCCCCCCCTGAGTAGGGGTGGTGGTAGTGGCAGGCATCCAGCCCCCCCTGAGTAGGGGTGGTGGTAGTGACAGGCATACAGGCCCCCCTGAGTAGGGGTGGTGGTAGTGGTAGGCATCCAGGCCCCCCTGAGTAGGGGTGGTGGTAGTGGTAGGCATCCATCCCCCTAAGGGTGGGGATGGTAGTAGTGACAGGCATCCAGGCCCCCATGAGTAGGGGTGGTGGTAGTGGCAGGCATCCAGCCCCCCCTGAGTAGGGGTGGTGGTAGTGACAGGCATCCAGGCCCCCTGAGTAGGGGTGGTGGTAGTGGTAGGCATCCAGGCCCCCTGAGTAGGGGTGGTGGTAGTGGTAGGCATCCATCCCCCTAAGGGTGGGGATGGTAGTAGTGACAGGCATCCAGGCCCCCATGAGTAGGGGTGGTGGTAGTGGTAGGCATCCAGGCCCCCTGAGTAGAGATGGTGGTAGTGGTAGGCATCCATCCCCCTAAGGGTGGGGATGGTAGTAGTGACAGGTATCCAGGCCCCCATGAGTAGGGGTGGTGGTAGTGGCAGGCATCCAGCCCCCCCTGAGTAGGGGTGGTGGTAGTGGCAGGCATCCAGCCCCCTAAGGGTGGGGATGGTAGTAGTGACAGGCATCCAGCCCCCCTGAGTAGGGGTGGTGGTAGTGGCAGGCATCCAGCCCCCTGAGTAGGGGTGGTGGTAGTGGCAGGCATCCAGCCCCTAAGGGTGGGGATGGTAGTAGTGACAGGCATCCAGCCCCCCTGAGTAGGGGTGGTGGTAGTAGCAGGCATCCAGCCCCCCCGAGTGGGGGGTGGTAGTGGCAGGCATCCAGCCCCCCCTGAGTAGGGGTGGTGGTAGTGGCAGGCATCCAGGCCCCCCTGAGTAGGGGTGGTGGTAGTGGTAGGCATCCATCCCCCTAAGGGTGGGGATGGTAGTAGTGACAGGCATCCAGGCCCCCATGAGTAGGGGTGGTGGTAGTGGCAGGCATCCAGCCCCCCTGAGTAGGGGTGGTGGTAGTGACAGGCATCCAGGCCCCCTGAGTAGGGGTGGTGGTAGTGGTAGGCATCCAGGCCCCCTGAATAGGGGTGGTGGTAGTGGTAGGCATCCATCCCCTAAGGGTGGGGATGGTAGTAGTGACAGGCATCCAGGCCCCCATGAGTAGGGGTGGTGGTAGTGGTAGGCATCCAGGCCCCCTGAGTAGGGGTGGTGGTAGTGGTAGGCATCCATATCCCTAAGGGTGGGGATGGTAGTAGTGACAGGCATCCAGGCCCCCATGAGTATGGGTGGTGGTAGTGGCAGGCATCCAGCCCCCCCTGAGGAGGGATGGTGGTAGTGGCAGGCATCCAGCCCCCTAAGGGTGGGGATGGTAGTAGTGACAGGCATCCAGCCCCCCCTGAGTAGGGGTGGTGGTAGTGGCAGGCATCCAGCCCCCCCTGAGTAGGGGTGGTGGTAGTGGTAGGCATCCATCCCCCTAAGGGTGGGGATGGTAGTAGTGACAGGCATCCAGCCCCCTATGAGTGGGGATGGTAGTAGTGATGGGCATCCAGCCCCCTATGAGTGGGGATGGTAGTAGTGACAGGCATCCAGCCCCCCCTGAGTAGGGGTGGTGGTAGTGGCAGGCATCCAGTCCCCTAAGGGTGGGGATGGTAGTAGTGACAGGCATCCAGCCCCCCCTGAGTAGGGGTGGTGGTAGTGGCAGGCATCCAGTCCCCCCTGAGTGGGGTGGTGGTTGTGGCAGGCATCCAGCTCCCCTGAGTAGGGGTGGTGGTAGTGGCAGGCATCCAGCATCCCCTGAGTAGGGGTGGTGGTAGTGGTAGGCATCCAGCCCCCTAAGGGTGGGGATGGTAGTAGTGACAGGCATCCAGGCCCCCATGAGTAGGGGTGGTGGTAGTGGCAGGCATCCAGCCCCCCCTGAGTAGGGGTGGTGGTAGTGACAGGCATCCAGGCCCCCTGAGTAGGGGTGGTGGTAGTGGTAGGCATCCAGGCCCCCTGAGTAGGGGTGGTGGTAGTGGTAGGCATCCATCCCCCTAAGGGTGGGGATGGTAGTAGTGACAGGCATCCAGGCCCCCATGAGTAGGGGTGGTGGTAGTGGTAGGCATCCAGGCCCCCTGAGTAGAGATGGTGGTAGTGGTAGGCATCCATCCCCCTAAGGGTGGGGATGATAGTAGTGATAGGTATCCAGGCCCCCATGAGTAGGGGTGGTGGTAGTGGCAGGCATCCAGCCCCCCCTGAGTAGGGGTGATGGTAGTAGCAGGCATCCAGCCCCTAAGGGTGGGGATGGTAGTAGTGACAGGCATCCAGCCCCCTGAGTAGGGGTGGTGGTAGTGGCAGGCATCCAGCCCCCTGAGTAGGGGTGGTGGTAGTGGCAGGCATCCAGCCCCTAAGGGTGGGGATGGTAGTAGTGACAGGCATCCAGCCCCCCTGAGTAGGGGTGGTGGTAGTAGCAGGCATCCAGCCCCCGAGTGGGGTGGTGGTAGTGGCAGGCATCCAGCCCCCCTGAGTAGGGGTGGTGGTAGTGGCAGGCATCCAGGCCCCCTGAGTAGGGGTGGTGGTAGTGGTAGGCATCCATCCCCTAAGGGTGGGGATGGTAGTAGTGACAGGCATCCAGGCCCCCATGAGTAGGGGTGGTGGTAGTGGCAGGCATCCAGCCCCCTGAGTAGGGGTGGTGGTAGTGACAGGCATCCAGGCCCCCTGAGTAGGGGTGGTGGTAGTGGTAGGCATCCAGGCCCCCTGAATAGGGGTGGTGGTAGTGGTAGGCATCCATCCCCCTAAGGGTGGGGATGGTAGTAGTGACAGGCATCCAGGCCCCCATGAGTAGGGGTGGTGGTAGTGGTAGGCATCCAGGCCCCCCTGAGTAGGGGTGGTGGTAGTGGTAGGCATCCATATCCCTAAGGGTGGGGATGGTAGTAGTGACAGGCATCCAGGCCCCCATGAGTATGGGTGGTGGTAGTGGCAGGCATCCAGCCCCCCCTGAGGAGGGGTGGTGTAGTGGCAGGCATCCAGCCCCCTAAGGGTGGGGATGGTAGTAGTGACAGGCATCCAGCCCCCCCTGAGTAGGGGTGGTGGTAGTGGCAGGCATCCAGCCCCCCTGAGTAGGGGTGGTGGTAGTGGTAGGCATCCATCCCCCTAAGGGTGGGGATGGTAGTAGTGACAGGCATCCAGCCCCCTATGAGTGGGGATGGTAGTAGTGATGGGCATCCAGCCCCCTATGAGTGGGGATGGTAGTAGTGACAGGCATCCAGCCCCCTGAGTAGGGGTGGTGGTAGTGGCAGGCATCCAGTCCCCTAAGGGTGGGGATGGTAGTAGTGACAGGCATCCAGCCCCCCCTGAGTAGGGGTGGTGGTAGTGGCAGGCATCCAGTCCCCCCTGAGTGGGGTGGTGGTTGTGGCAGGCATCCAGCTCCCCTGAGTAGGGGTGGTGGTAGTGGCAGGCATCCAGCATCCCCTGAGTAGGGGTGGTGGTAGTGGTAGGCATCCAGCCCCCTAAGGGTGGGGATGGTAGTAGTGACAGGCATCCAGCCCCCCCTGAGTAGGGGTGGTGGTAGTGGCAGGCATCCAGTCCCCTAAGGGTGGGGATGGTAGTAGTGACAGGCATCCAGCCCCCCCTGAGTAGGGGTGGTGGTAGTGGCAGGCATCCAGCCCCCCCTGAGTGGGGTGGTGGTTGTGGCAGGCATCCAGCCCCCCTGAGTAGGGGTGGTGGTAGTGGCAGGCATCCAGCATCCCCTGAGTAGGGGTGGTGGTAGTGGTAGGCATCCATCCCCCTAAGGGTGGGGATGGTAGTAGTGACAGGCATCCAGCCCCCTATGAGTGGGGATGGTAGTAGTGATGGGCATCCAGCCCCCTATGAGTGGGGATGGTAGTAGTGATGGGCATCCAGCCCCCTATGAGTAGGGGTACTGATAGTGATGGGCATCCAGCCCCCTATGAGTAGGTGGTACTGTTAGTGATGGGCATCCAGCCCCCTATGAGTAGGGGGTACTGGTAGTGGTAGGCATCCATCCCCCTAAGGGTGGGGATGGTAGTAGTGACAGGCATCCAGACCCCCCTGAGTAGGGGTAGTGGCAGGCATCCAGCCCCTTAAGGGTGGGGATGGTAGTAGTGACAGGCATCCAGCCCCCCCGGAGTAGGGGTGGTGGTAGCAGTAGGCATCCAGCCCCCCCTCAGTGGGGTGGTGGTAGTGGCAGGCATCCAGCCCCCCCTGAGTAGGGGTGGTGGTAGTGGCAGGCATCCAGCCCCCCCTGAGTAGGGGTGGTGGTAGTGGTAGGCATCCATCCCCCTAAGGGTGGGAATGGTAGTAGTGGCAGGCATCCAGCCCCCCCTGAGTAGGGGTGGTGGTAGTGACAGGCATCCAGGCCCCCCTGAGTAGGGGTGGTGGTAGGGTGGTGTTGGTGGTAGGCATCCATCCCCCTATGGGTGTGTATGGCATTGGTGATGGCCATCCCACCCCTATGGTTCTGCAGTTGCTAGTGTACGTCATTTGTGCATCCCTATGTGTGTGTGACATATTTCGGGTACGTGTCGTTTGTTTGTGTTGTTGGTGTTTGACTTACCGTCTGCGCCGTACGCATCCGTGCCGGTCCCGGTAATAGATGTAGAGTATAGGTAGGACCTGCGCAATGGGATTCATGCTTGGATCGTCTCGTTCGGGTTTCTCATGTCTTCGACTCGTACTCGTAGCAGGCTTGTTCGTCTCGTAGCCGTGGATCGTCTTGTGGCGCGAAACGGAGCTTATGTACGGCTCGCCCGGATGCTCAAACGTCCCGGACATAGCGACGGGTTCGGCGCGTACGGAGTGCGCATCGTACTCGTCCGGCCGGAAGGTGCTGTGTATTTTCTTCCGTACGACTCGATTCGGCGTTTACGGATCCGGCTCGGGCGGGGAACAGGAGCTGGATTGGGTAAGTACGGCTCGCTCGGAATCTGGGTTGTTATACGCATCGTACTTGTTCGTCCGGACGAGTGTTCGAATCGGTCGGGAAACACGCACTCGGCTGGTTTTTTTTCCGGACGAATACTGTTAGGTGCGCTTCCGGCCGAGATCGGAATCGACCCCAAAGTATCTGTATTTACACCAGCAAATAGCATTGGGATGCATACATACACCCCCTCCAGCTGAAATTAGGCAGCAATTACTGCATTTTTAAATAACAGGAAAACTGAAAATGTCAGGAACTCTTCTCAGTGCTAGCTCTTAAGTAAGGGCTGGTGAAAACATTTTGCATCCTTTGGGAAATTACATCTTGCTGCCTCTCCATATCACAAACAACATTACATCTGCACCTTTCAAGGTTAATCTGATGCCCTCAGCCGGAGACAACAGATGCATCCTTCTGGAGTCGCTTGTTATCGAACCTACTCTGCCTGCTCTATGAAATGTGTCACAACAACTGACTTTTGAACTATCTTGTATTGCCTATTGTTAGAAATTGGGTTACTTGTTGACTGGGGTGTGAGCCTTGGTCAAGCAGCAACCACAATCCTAGTCACAGTAAGGCACAAGCAAATCCCAAAGTAACCTGTGCTCAACCCCCTGGTAGCTAGGCACAGAGCTGTCATGCTTAACTTAGAGGCAATGTGTAAAGTATTTGTGCAAAACTCAAATGAGCCCACATTTTTGTCAAGAGCAACGAGAATATCGAAAATGCATGTTGAAGAAAGGAGTGTTCATTGTGGAACAAGAACTTTATTACACTTTTTTCAACCTTCAGCAAATTAATGCACCATGCAAATATAGAGTTCAGAAATTACTCTCAATTGAATAACGAAAACCTTAATTAGCAAAAGAAACCTAGATGAAACATATCTAGTTTAGGCTTACGCAACTGATACTTATTCAATGCTACAGAGAGAATACAAGAAAATATTTTTTTATATTATGCAACGTGACACAATTTAACATTAAATAGCTATTAAACATGCTTGAAAAATTGAAAGAAGGAACATGGATTTGTTCGGTTCAACAATGCTAAGCGCTCACTACATATGGCTCTGTTAGGTCTGCCCCATCACTTGTATTACTGATGTTGTGGGCAGCAGAAATTCTGGGGAGTAGAGCTAAAAGGGTTTAAAAAGATGAATCCTGATTTTCCCTTGAGATATCAAGACCCACTAGGGGAATTGGTTATTCTGGGTCCAACTAACTCTTCTGCTACTTCCTCATTCTCTGAGAGAATTTGACCTAGAGAGTCCAGCTGTTTTCAGCAGCCGAAGTCCCCAGATGAAACCTACTGGGCCTGCAATAAATCCACGCACCTTATAACTCCATTGGGGTTTACCAATCTCATTACAATTACCTCCACATTTGTACCGAGGCCCTCAATGCACCGTTGACCTCCAACTATCACTAATTCCGTAAACAAATGCTTCAATTGGACCTTTGAAAATGCACAGGTTTTCCCTATTGAAACTGCAACAAACCTACTAAAACAAACCATATTTGTTTTTTATTCATGAAGATATTAAACATGTGTGGAATGTCAGGGACAATGTGATAATTAGGAATGCACGAATAAAGAAAGTAGTTAAGTAAGAAATGAAGAGGAAGAAACTATTATGAAGAAAAAATCATTTTACATTGCTTTAACAATGATGATAAATACCAGAATTAATTATATACCTTAACAGAGATGTCCAATAAGTAGTTCGGGAGCCACTGGTGGCTCGCAAGTAACCTGGAAGTTGCATCCTAAAGTATAGCTGAGCACAGTACATAATTAGAGGGACTAGCCATTTTGAAGATGGAAATGGTATACATCTCCATATCCTTGAAGTGGATGCCGGCCAAACCAGTGGCAAGGTCAAATGCTTATACACAGACACACATTGTGACAGCCAACAGTATCTGCAACATGAGCACCCGTCTCCACTATCAGTTTAGCAAAGTCACATGGAGACTGGCAATTTTACAAGCCCTCTTTCTAACAGTGCCTGTGAAAACTGGGCCAGAAAAGGAGGGCCAGGAATAGCCAGAGTTGGAGTCACTAGAGAATGTGGCTGCCAGAGAGTGGAAGCATGTGATAGTTTCGTCTTAGCAGGGTGTAGCTGAGGAGATCTGCGGCTGGATTGTTAGTGGAGACAGGTAGTGACCTTGTTTGTTTCAGGCAGTGGGAGTTTTGTGTGCATGTATGTATGTGTATTTGTTTAAATATTTCAGTGTGCATATGCATACACATGTGCACTATTATGAATGACTTGTGTATGTTGCTGGTGTTGTGCTCCTCCTTGAAAGGCATTGTCTAAACCTGGAAGCTATTACCAGTGTCAGGCAACATGAAATGTATATGGTGCACTGAATATTAAGGGTTCATCACTGGCACAAGTTTAGAATTCCCAATATAATGTTGGTACTGGCATAATAATGTTACATCTTGACTTATGTTGGGTATCTTTTAACAAATCATGGCATAATGGCAGCTATCCTTGTCATATTATGAGTATGCTAGACCTAATAATGGCCATCTATGGCATAATACTGGTCATGAATCATGATTGAAAAATTAATGTCCATGACTGGCATCATGTGGTGGTTGTTAGCAGTATATTTGGCAGCTATTACACAATTTGGCCCCGACATAGTGCTGGACATCTGTGGTGTAATGCGTGCATCTTTGGCATTATGCTGGGCACGGGATGATACTACCTGGACAGGTGTTGTAGAATCTGCTAATGTGATGAATTTGTACTGGGGGAAACCACATACTGAGATTTGGGGGAAATGCATGAAAACTGATTCTTACGGTAAACATTTAGGTTGTTTTTCAGAAAAAGACGAGATTTTCTTGAGTGTGTTAACACAATATGGAAAGTGCATATCTAATAGTAAAACATGTAGTTGAGAATCAGATATGTTGATTTTTGAAAACAATATGATTACAAAGGTAAAGCATATTTAAATCTCTTCTTTGAATGATAAATCAAACAGAGTTGAGGAGATTTATAGCTGTTATTATTTCATTTTTACCAGTGAGCACTTTCTGCTACCACTGTAATTTTATTAGCCATTTGGAGCCATTTTATATTGGCAAAGCTTTTCCTGATATTGCTGTTGGTAACTCTGTCTTATGATTTGGGTGGTTGATGTTTTACTACAATACCGATTTTTAAATATTGTGCAGTCAAAATATTTTATCCAAAATATCAACTACCACAATATCACGAAGGAAAGTATTTATAGGTAAGTTTAATTCTTTTTACATTTTTAATGCCACATCTACCTATTTTGCAGAAACAGGCATCTATAAGGTCCGTAGACATGGAGCTAAGAATAGTAAATCTATACCTGCCAATACGCAGGTACTTTCATGATATTGATTTAGTCAATATTCTGGATATGATATTTTGGTCACTCAATATTGTGAAAAGTATGTGGGTTGTCACTACTAGTAATCTGGCACGGTGTGATCACAACTGTGATTGGAATTGATACTGTCACTAATACAATAATGTTCAAAGCCATTAGCAGCTCAGAACTATTTTCATTGATCAGAAGTAGCTCTTGTTATAGAAAAGGTTAGAGACCCCCTTGTAAGAAATTGGGTTATTAGTTGCAAAGGATGTGAATCCTTCAAGAGTAACAATTCTGTAACTTCCCCTTTACTGGGAAAAACCCTGGGCGGAGTACGCCTATTGGCACTCCGTGGAGTTCCACGGAGATAAAAAATACTCCGTGGAACTCCACTCTGCCCCAGTCCCACCTCAAATTAAAAACAAAAAAGACAAAAAAACACTTACCTGCTCTCTGGTGTCTGCGGGTCGCCCTCCTCCTCTCCGTGGTGTCTACTCCTTGCCGCTGTCCTCCTCCTCGTCTTGCATGGACTGCACATGTGCAGTCCACACAAGACGTAAAACGTAGGAGTTTGCAGCGGTGAGGAGGAGACACCATGGTGAGGAGGAGGGCATCCCGCAGACGCCAGAGAGCAGTTAAGTGGGTTTTTGTCTGTTTTTTTGGGCAGGGGCTAAGGGGCTAACTCCGCTCTGCCAAGGAGTCGGAGTTTTGCCTCAACTCCGCGCTCCCAATGGAGCACGGAGTTGGTAAAACTCCGCTAGTGGAGTACGCCGCCTGGGCTTAACTGGGAACCAAGTAACACATTTTAGAAGTTCACTGTCTTATGGTAGTGAAATAGAGGAGCTCAAGGACCACTCACAGAAGATGGTGTGAGCTAGTACCTCAGCTCGCTGATATGCAACAAACAACACTCAAGAAATCATTTTCCAATCAGTGCTTTCTTTTATAAAAATGAAATATATTTTATTACAAACCAACTACTAAATATTCCACATTAATTTACAAGTATGTAAAACTAGGCAGATGGAAATGCCTATGAAGGCACCCTGGCAACACGTTACATGACTAGTGAAATCTGAACCCTGTATCCACAATATTCCCACCTATATAAGACATAATATAAGGGAATGGCATTAGCAAAAAGGCAGGATTACTGGCCTTGTCTGTATGTCACCACATTAGTAAAAGCAGAAATGCAGCATAATAATCCAATACAACACTACTGAAATTAATAGCGATGGTACAACATTGCAATGACATTCATTGAGGCCTGTCATGACTCACTGTTTACCTTGGACATGTCAATAAAGCATTTCAAAATATGCCAATAAACATCATTAACACATCTAATGATTGAATGTTAATCTTGTGTTTATCCATAAAACCTTTTCTGATAAAGGACAGCCCTGCTAGTGCCATCTCTCTATGAAGATCAGCTCCAAGACTGCCCCATTTACTCTTATTCTGGCCTTAGGCCTTTGATAGCTAGCCGTGGCCCATTGCAGGAACACAGGACCCAAATCCAGCCCCTGTAAGACTCACCCCATATATGTCCTGTCAACCTTATTAAATGCCTTTTCAGCACCTATGGACAGTAAAAAAAAACATTCTTATGTTTTCTTTGGGAGTTTTCCAGAAAGTGTAGTAGTTTCTTAGTATTGTTTCCACGTTGTCTTCTAGGAATTAACCATGCTTGATCGGCATGGGCTAAGTTGGGTAAGAGGGGCCTAATCTTGCAGCTAAAATTCCAGTGACAAGTTTCAGATTAATATTCAAGAGAGAGATAGGTCAGTATGAGGTGCACTTGGAAGAGTCCCCCCTGGGTTGGGGATGACCACCACAGTTGCCTGAAATTGTGTCTGCTAGGAAGCCCATCTCTCCTATTTTTTTAGAAGAGTCGCATGAGGATCGGTGCCACTTTTGAACAGTAAAGCTTTCAGAAGTTAACAGTATACCCATATAGTCCTGGGGATTTCCCGGATTTGAGTTTTGATATTGCTGCAATTGACTACTCTACCGAGATTAGTTGATTCAGAGGCTGGTTTCAGTCACAGGGAAGGGACCAATTGAGATGTTTGTCTAGGTATTGAGAAACTGCACTCCAGGTTACATGTTCCCTGGAATAAAGCTGTGGTAGAAAATGCGGAAGGCGTTTGATATAGAGTTATTACCTTGGTCCGAGGTTCCCTTATTGAGAGTAATTTTGTGTATTCTGTCAAAATTCACCCTTGCTTGCTACTGTGATGCCAGCATTCTCTCAGCTTTAGTAGCCAAGGAATAGTATCTTTGTTTATTGCAAAATTAGGTGTATTCTGCTTTATCCCAGTCTAGGGCTTTTAGTTGGGCTCTAAGGGCGATCACCTTGTGCCAGTTTCTATTAGCTGGGGCCTGGTTGTGCGGCTGGTCTACCTGAGCCAGAGAAAATTCTTGTTCTTTTCTCTTATTGAGCAGCAATGGGCTGCTATTGTAATGAGAATCTTCTAAATATAGGCCTTAGGAGAGTCCCATAAAAGGTGTGTGGGGGGGTAATCTCTGGTGTGTTTTTCTCCTGTACAAATCTCATTATTTCCTCATGTATTTCTGCTTTGTTGGGAACATCTTGCAGGAGGAGCTCATTAAGAGCCTGATTTAGAGTTCTGTGGAAGGGTTACTACATCACAAACATGACCGATATCTTGTCAATCGTATTACAAGTGCATTATATCCAACAACATTTGTAATACAGCAAAAGGATAACTGTCACATTTGTGATGGAGTAACCTATCTGCCAGACTCTAAATCAGGTCCCAAGTCCCCAGATTGGTGGCTTGGTGGGTGTAGAGTGTAGGTTGAGAGTCAGTATGACGTTTGCATGGGTGTTGAGACAGAATATCAAGTTGGAAATGTCGACTTACATGAATATCGAGTTGGAAATATCGTGATTCAGAAATATCGACAGCAAGAATATCGTTGTCAAGAATATCTAATTTAAGTTAAGAAATATTGTTTTGAAAGATATAGAAGTCATTAATATTGTTTGCAGAAATATATAGGTTAAAATATCGATATTTTAATTAGTGTTATGTATTTTAGTTTATATTTTAAATGTATTGTTTATGTTTTTTATATATGTGTTAAATTTATAGTAGTTATGAATTTTATTTTAAATACATTTTGCATTTTTTAGTTCCGTAGCGGGTTGTGGGTTTATAGGGGAAAAGGGTGGGAAGTAATTGAATTATAATAATTAATGATTATTTTTCATTTATTTAATTTAGATTTTATAGTGTTAATTGTGGGAAGTAATTTATTTTTGATTAATTAATAATTAGTTGTTAATTTATATTAATTAATTGATTGAAAATTAATTATGGAAATTGTGTAGTTAATTTTAGGTGTGAGTTGTGTGGTTTATAGGGGTAAAGGGTGGCAAGTAATTTATGTTTATTTAATTAAAAATTAGTGGATAATTAATATTAATTAATTAATTTAAACTTAATTAGGGTATTTGTTTATATTTTGTGTGTGGGTTTTATTGTTATAGGGGTAGAATGTGGGGAGTAAATTAATTTTATTACGTTATATTTAGTTGTTAAATACTATTAGCTTTTTAATTGAAAATAAGTTTTAATTGTGTAATTATTTTTTTTACAGTTTAATTTTAACTGTGGGTTGTGTGGATTGTAGGGGTAAAGTATGGGAAGTTAAATCATTTTTATGAGTTTTTAGTTTGTTTTTAAATTAATAATATTTTTTTAATTGGTAGTTAAGGAAGTACATTTTTTGTGGGTTGTGAATTGTGTGGTGTTATAGGGTAGGAAATAAAAAAAAGTTAATTTATGTAATTAATGTTTTTGTTTCTAAATAATCTTTAATTAAAAATATTTGTTTGGAAATTATTTTTTATTTTATTTAATATAAGTAGGTATTTGTCATATGTATTTAACATTATAATATGTTTTTTTAACTTTTTAATATGAAAAAGATTTGTATTTTAATTTTTAACATATTTATATATTTTTAAATTTATTTTGTTTTTTAAATATTTTTGTTGTTGTTAAAATGTTGTTTGTTTTTAATTCAAAACTGACTGGAGTGAGATTATTAATTGTTACTCCTCTGCAATCCAACACTTTCCCTACTGTTGCACTCACTGGAGTGGGAGTAGTAATTTTTACCCATCCGCTATCCAACAATTTCCCTACTTTTACAATTATTGGAGTGGGAATAGTAAATTGTATCCCGCCACTATCCAACACTTTCCCTACTGTTGCACTCACTGGAGTGGGAATAGTAATTTTTATCCCTCCGCTATCCAACACTTTCCCTACTGTTGGACTCACTGGAGTGGGAAATTTAAGTTTGAAGATTTTTAAATAGTTTAATGTTTTAATTTATAATATAATTTTATTTTATTAGATTTTATGTTATTGGTACACACACACATATATATATTTGTACATTTTTATATAATTTTTAAATTATAAAATAATATAAAATTAATAGTTTATTAATTGTTTTAAAGTAAATATATATGAATTATTATGTATGTGTGTTTAACTTTTTTAATTAAGTTTATTCATAGTGGGCCTGATTCACAGAACTAACTTACGTCAAAAACGTAAAGTTAGTACTTTTTGGTATTCACAGAATACACTTACTCATATTGGTATTCACAGAATGAATTTACTCATTTCGGTATTCACAGAAGTTAGTAGTCCTAACTTTAGGACTCCTAAATGCCTTCTGTGAATACCGAAAGTCTTAAAGTTAGGATTTTTCTCAGTTTAGGGGTAGTAAAGTTAGAACTTTACTACTCCTAAACTGAGAAAAATCCTAACTTTAAGACTTTCGGTATTCACAGAAGGCATTTAGGAGTCCTAAAGTTAGGACTACTAACTTTACTACTCCTAAACTGAGAAAAATCCTAACTTTAAGACTTTCGGTATTCACAGAAGGCATTTAGGAGTCCTAAAGTTAGGACTACTAACTTCTGTGAATACCGAAATGAGTAAGTTCATTCTGTGAATACCAAAATGAGTAAGTGTATTCTGTGAATACCAAAAAGTACTAACTTTACGTTTTTGACGTAAGTTAGTTCTGTGAATCAGGCCCTATATTTTTAAAATTTATATTAAATCTACTTTATCTTTTTATATTAATTTTATTATTTAACATATTTAACATTTATTATTTTATTTTATATATATGTAAAATTCAATATTTTGTACAACTATATTATTTACATCGATATTTTTTTTCGATATTTTTGTACTTACCTGTTTAAGTATAGGGAGTCAATATTTTTGCATTCTATATTTTTTCATTGATATTTTTTACTTCTATATTTTTTACATCAATATTTGTCAGTGAACCGATCTCAAAGAGCACAGTTGGGCAAATGTCATTTTCATCTAGGTTTCCCATCAACTTATCCCCCAACAGGAAGTGATCAAAACAGGTGTAGGACCTGTAAGCTGTGGAGTCAAATGTGAATTCTCTATCTTTCTTGTGAATGTCCCTCTATGCATCACTATGCCAAAACCTCTCCTCACGTCTCCCTAAACTCGTCTCCTTTAGTAATAAGTAGTCCTCATTTTCCAGCCACTTCTGTTTGTCTCACACACATTTACTACTAAAAAATATGTTTAGATGTGTGGAAATCTCTACAGTTGGGACGAACATCTCGACATATAAAAGATAGGCGAGGCAGAGTTGGAGACCTCTGCATGTATGTGAACAGCAATTCAGAGTAGAAAAGCTGTACCATTTTAATACTACTAAATGTCCTACAGAATGCAGCTTGTGAGTAGGCCCCTTAATATTTAATCATCTTTGGTTTCAGGCTACTTTACCCTTTGATTGTTCTCCTCTGTGCTGACTATGAGTTGACATAGACATTATTTTGTGTTGTTACATGTGCCACTTAGCTTTGGAGATACATCTATTGTTAACTGGTCCTGTTGATTTTGCTGCACATTTCTTTGTAATTAAAAATGCAGTCCTTTAACTAACACATGGTTTCAACATGTTCATACATTTTTAATATATGCTGTGGGTTCATAATAAGGAATTACATCCGCAGATTAATTTTTTCAGTTTGTGTCAACATTAAACTTCTAACTGAGGATACTAAGGTTAGGAGCTAATGATTTTCCTTGGCTTCTAGACTCAGTTGCAGTATAGGGTGCAATAGTAAGATTTATGCTACTGGTTAGATCACTGAGGTTGCTACAAAGTGTATATTAGCTCTTCCCACCTCTATTTGGCTTACAACTCATGGGTGACACCAATGATGAGATTCCCAGCATGCATCAAAATTTATATTTGTGTTCCCATCATTTTGCTTCTTAGAGGTTTCTTTTCTTATTTGGATATTTCCTCTTTTCTTCCTTTGTAAGACATTTACTACTCTGGAGAGAATTTTCTAGAGCTGTAGCCTTGAACCCTAACACATAAATTGAGTAGTTCCTTTACTATTTAGGAAGCTCCCTTGCCTACATTAGGAAACACACAACTTTCCAGCAGCTACACGATTGTGTTGTGTTGTTTATTGCAAGGTGAATCGTCACACCTAGACCATACGACTAAACGCTGCCAGAATGGAAGCGACTGCCGTTTTCAGATCAGGCATTACATGCAAACAAGTAAAAAGCATGAAAACAAATACAATTGCATAAATATATATCAATTAGAAAAAGTGCACTAAATATTTGTAAGCGGAATACAGTCAAACTAAAATCTTAAGGCAGAGCATTCAACCTGGCCGACTATCAAATGACGTCGAATTAGGAAACCTTGCTATTATTTTTGTTCAAAATCTCTTTATTGTATTTCAAAAGGTCAAAACATGCACATCACAGTGGCAGCGTTAGCACAAAAAGCCCCTTGCATAATGCCATCTAAATAGTACAATAGCAGAGGTCAGACTGAGTAAGTAGTCATGTATTACTGAAATTAAGTCTGGCATGCACAAGCCACAGTATGTCATCATGCAATATCATGGGTCGGAATCATAATAAGCCATCTAAGGACACCTCACAACTGATTGCTCTGGAGAGAACACACATAATCAAGAAATTTGAGTCCTTTTCATGCAAACTTGGGGAGATCAAAACAAGCAGGGTAAGTGTGGATCAATTTTCACTACAGGGAGGGTTTGAGGAGGGGTAGTGGTGCCTTACGCCGGGAGGGGGGCATAGCATGGTTCCCCAAATGGCCTTGGATAATATAGTACTGGGAGGGCCGAAGGTCGGCTCCCAGTCAAAAAGCTGTAGCATTCGGAGTTTTATTGGGCTCAAGCAAGTAAAGTCTATACGCATAAGATAACGTATTAGGGGCTTCCACAGGTGTTGGAATTTTGTCTCAGTTCTAGCTATGTTATGTGAGATCCTTTCCATTGCTAGGATGTGCCACACCCGCACAAACCACTGCGACATTGATGGAGGAGTTGTCTGTTTCCACATGAGTGCAATGAGCTGACACGCTACTAGGAGCAGGTAACTAATAAATTTCATTCCGCATGCGTCATTGTGACTAGGGTCAGTGCTCTAACGCCCAAGACGACTGTAAGATAAGGGGTAGGGTGTGGGTAGCCTACTGTGTCTTTTATGTGCCCCAGTATTTCTTTCCAGTATGTAGTAATCACTTTGCAGGACCACCAGATGTGGCAGAAGTCCCCTATATATTCCTTACAACGCCAGCATAGTGGGGAAGTACCCAGGTAGATAGCAGCGAGACGAGCCGGTGTGTGGTACCAGTGAAACACTAGCTTATATGCTGTTTCTCTAAGGGAGAGGCTGCGGTTGGTTTTGCGTATGTCTCGTCAGAGTGTTTTCCATTGTTGGGTGGTGATTTCCTCCTGCGAAGTATTGTGCCATGTGAACTGGTAGGAATGGGTGTGCAATGGCGGGGAGTGCTGAAGCGCATGATATGTAATCCATATAAGGCCTCTCGAGCCACTAAAGGCTTGTACGAACTTCTCAAAGGGAGTATAGGGGTGAAACACAGCAGGGTAAACCGATGGGTGTAGAGCCCAGTGCTGCAATTAATAATACTAAGGCCTCGAGGCTTCCATCAGTTTATAGTCCACCCGACACTGGTCAAAGGACTTCATGGCGTCTCCCGTGAAGGGATCGCAAAGTATTCGACATTCTCCCTCACTCCATGTATGGAATGATCGGGGTGAGAGAGCTGGGGGGAAATCCGCGTTCCACGCAATTGGCGTGTTTGCAGAGGGGAAGGTGGTCAGACCTTTTTTAAGGGCGACTTTGGCTCAGACGTCAAGAACGATCCGGGTGGGGGTGGTGATGTAGGCACTCCATGGTCTAGCATGTTTAGGCAGCCACGCTAGTTCCCACAGGGGCCGGCACATTACTGCTCAGTCCATTTGGAACCAGTGCTTCTCACTTTCCCAGACCACCGACTCTGAAATGTAACGCAGGTGAGCCACCCAATGGTACTCGAGGAGGTTAAGGCATGCCAGGCCTCCTCTGTCCCAGGGGAGCATCAATAGTGAGTTGGCGACCCGGGGGCATCGTCCATTCCATATAAAGGACCTGATATCCCATTTCAACTGTAGGATATCGTCTTGCAGGATCAGTGTGTGTAGAACCTGGAAGAGGTGAAGCGCCCGAGGGAGCACGTTCATTTTCACAACATTCCGACGCCCAATCCAGGAGATGTGAAGGGGTTTCCATCTTTGAAAATCTGCCAAGATGGAACAGCGAAGTTGGGGTCAATTGGCGCGAGTCCAGGAGGTGAGTATGGAAGGGATGTTGAGGCCTAGATATCTGATAGCGTCTTGGGACCATTGAAAGGGCGCGAGGCACTGTACAGCAGGGAGATCTGTAGCTGGGATTGTCAAGTTAAGCACCGATGACTTAGCCATGTTGATGCGGAAGCCCAAGACTACTTCATAGGTCTGCAAGCAGGCCACAACGTTTAGAAGGGAGAGATCGGGCTGAGAGACTGTGAGGAGGAGATCATCTGCAAAAAGGCTAATATTGTGGGTTTGGCCACTGAAAGCAATACCCTGCACCATGTTCGTGTTGCGGATTGCGATGGCGGCAGGCTTGACTGCCAAGGCAAATAGTAAGGGCGACGGAGGGCACCCCTGACGTGTTCCTCGTCGGTTAATTATTGGCCTTGTATGCTGTCCATTTACCCATAGTGTGGCTACTGGTGCCACATATGAGGCCATTATTTCAGAGAGTAAGCCCGGCCCCAGCTCAATCTTTACCAACACTGCGCGGAGGAAGGACCAATTTACCCTATCAAAGGCCTTTTCTGCGTCTAACGAGAGAAGGCATGCTGGAATATCATAACGTTGTGATTTCTCGATGAGGTGGGCTATGAGTCGGATATTGTGAGCACCCTGCCGATGTTGAATGAAACCCACCTGGTCTGGGGATCAAGCCTCAAGGCCAAGATTTTGGCAAATAATTTTGTGTCTGTGGTAAGTAAGGCAATGGGGCGATAAGAGGAGCACAAGGACGGATCCTTGCCCGCCTTCAGTATAAGCGAGATGTCAGCCGAAGCCATTGTGGGCGTAAGGCATGATTCTTGCATGAAAGAATTAAAGAGTTGCACTAGGTGATCCTGTAGGTCAGGAAGGGTTCCCATTCACAAGCGTCTAAATAGGCTTTGATTTGCTCGGGAGGGGGGTCATCGCAAGGATACAGCATTTGATAATAAGTGTGGAAGGCTTGTGGTTTGTCCCATTCCGTTATTGCTCAACCCCCTTCTCCGATTCGCAACTTGGCAATGTGCATCCCGGTGCGGGCTTGACAAAGTCTACGCACGAGGAGCTTACCCACCTTGCTACCTCCTTCGTAGTATTGTTGCTTCAGCGCCAATAATGCACGCTCTGCCTTCCCTGCTCTGTGGTTGTGAAGCTGGCCACGCAATATCGCGAGCTGCAGTTTGGTGCGACAGGAGGGTATGGCCTAATCCAAGTGCTCTATTTGTTTATTGTCCGCTGTTAATTTAGACTCTACCAGTCTCACCTCCCTCCCCCGGGCTATCGCAACCATATGGTTGCTTCAAAATCGTGCCAGAGTGTGTGGAGGTTTTTTTTTGTGAGAGCGTTTAGGGAGAAGTAGTCAGCAATGCCTAGTCCATCAATTGTGTGTCTTTTGCTTTCTCGCCGTAAGTGCGCCAGGTATGCCCAGACGTGGGTCCCGGGCTCACTGTGCCACTGGATTCAAGCTATCCTGGCTGATGAGGGGTGAAACCCCGAAACCGGTCCTAGGATGCTTGTTTCTGGTCCAGGGAGGACCTGACTTGGTAGTTCAGGCTGAACTGTTCCCATGAGGCACAGGGTCAAGACTGATTTGCATATGGCTAGGTCTAAACTGGGGTGGCATGGTGAACAACAGAATGATGGATTTAACCCAAATCTCTTGACTGGGGGTGAATGTTTTGATTTGTTCTGCATTCCATCCATCAATTGTGTGTCTTTTGTGTATTTCAGCCACATCAACTGGGTCCAGCAGGAGGTGAGGCAGCAAGCGCCAGGGCGCTGGGCTATTCATGAGCAGGGTGTGGCCCCCCCACGTCATCTCTAAATGGTCATGGTCTGAGATGATATATCTGAAAGCTCTACGGTGTCCAGGTGTCTGAGATGGGAGTGTGTCACCCAGGCATATAGTCGATGCGGGAGTAAGAGGTGTGTACGTGTGAGTAGAAAGAGTAATCCCTTACGTCTGGATGTTTGTAACGCCAGCATTTACCAAGCCCATATTTTCAATATCACGCTTGAGGTTGGATGTCAGGGCCCCCGCATTTTGAAATGTGGCACTGCTACAATTTAGGGCAGGGTCCCATACCAGATTGAAATCCCCGCATACAATAATGTCACCTTCCACCCCTTCCAGCTGTTCACGTAATGTGCATCTAAGATAGGGGTCCTGTGAGGTATTTGGCGCATATATATTAAGAAAGGTAAGCTTCTGCTGCCCCGGGAGGACATGTAGAACTAAGTATCTGCCTTCCCCATCCCGCACAGCCTTGATAACTGATGTGTAAAAGCAGTAGCGGCTCCTCGATTGAGTGCTGCGGGGCGGTGGGGCGGGGAGGGGCAGGGTGAGGGGTAGTAAACTCCGGAATACGGGCGAACGGAGTCGAGTAACTAAATAAATAAATAAAATGATTTACATTGCACGCTGCATCACCGATTTGGCGTTACAGCGCGCGCAATGTAATTCATTTTATTTATTTATTTAGTTACTCAACTTCGTTCGCCCGTATTCCGGAGTTTACTACCCCCCAACCTGCCCCTCCCCCGCCCTGCCCCACCGCCCGCAGCACTCCCTCGAGGAGCCGCTACTGTGTAAAAGTCTGCTTTTCATAGGATACCCACCCCTAATGTTTTAATGGTTGTGTATGCCCAGTGTCTTCTGGGATATCTTAGGTGCGACATATGATGGTGATAGGCCTCTAGCAGAGGGGTCTCCTGTAGGAAAACAACATCGGGATCGTGTTGTAGTATGATTTGCTTGCGTTTGTTGGGGGAGTTTAAGCCACGTACGCTCAGAGACATCAATTAAGTATTTGCCGTGGTAGACATCAAGCCCAGCAGGGTGGATGGAATGCTTTATCCATGGTTAAGACATGGTAGCGGAAGACCCAACATATCCCTATGGTAGGGGAAAGACTGCTGTTGCACAAGTTATCCCCAAAGTGGGGAGGCCAAAGTGAAGCCCATATGGGATCAACCCCAGTGAAGATCACATGAGATAAGCCCCCGGGATAAGGGCAGCACTGCATGCATCCGCACCCCGCCCCTCCCGCAGCAAGTAGTAGCAGTTGATAATCTGTGAAAAACCTCATAGGTAAGGCGATTCAACCCACTAGGTAAAACAGCAAACAGTTATAAACCGCGTACCAACAGGGTCCAAACGCGACTTCCACAGACTGCAGAAGCCGGCACCAAAGTGTTCCATCCCCGCCGAAGGAGTCACCCTCCAGGGGATCAAGTCCCCGGGGGGTGGTCATCAGAGGAAAGTTGGAGAAGAGTACGCAGGTCATGAGAAGGACTCCCCTAGTCCCAGCGGCCAAATGCCGCCAGTAGGGATCTGAGATGCATACAGGGCAGCGTTAATATATTCATGCAAGAGGTAAAGAGTGTTCATGTTCAGAGGGAGCAAGTGCTGAAGCGAGTAGGAGATGCGCCCTCCCAGGCCCCACAGGTGGTGGACAATGCCTTGCTTGGCTTCTTGTGCAGACGCCTCAGCTTGTCGTTTGTCGGGGCGCTTTGACTTCACCACTGTTCAAAGAGATCTGAGATCCCTTCCAGCAGGGCCTCGTGCCGGGGAAGCATTTCCCTCCTGGGTGTCCACCGTGAGGGCCAACAGTAACTTCGCCTCTGTGAGTGATCTCAGCGAGCGGCGCCTGGCCTCCCAAGTGAATAAGAGGGCGAAGGGGTGCCCCCACTGGTAGCGGATCCCCAGCACACTTAGCTTGTCTGTTACGCGCTTGAAGTCTCATCTTTTCTGCAGAGTGATGGGAGAGAGATCTTGAAAGAGCTGTAGCTTGTGTCCCCAAAACTCAAACTCCGTCTTACCCCTGGATGCTCGCAGGATCGCTTCCTTTTCTGTGAAAAAGTGTACTCTGGTCAGGATATCAGGGAGCACATCTGCACGGCCAGAGGTTGAGGCCACCCGATGGGCCCTGTCGAGGGTCGGCGGCGATGCATCGTCATCGCCTTGGAGTGTCTGGAGGAGGTCAGCTGTAAAGCACATGATGTCGCTGCCCTCCATGCCCCTGGACACCCCCGGGATGCGGATATTGTTACGGCAACTCCTGTTTTCCAAATTCTCCTGCTTGGTTTGTAAATCGATGTTCTGCTCTTCCTGTGCCGTTACCCTTCGCCAAAACATCTCTTGCTTTTCAGATCCGGCATCTACTGTACATTCAAGATCTTCCACTCTTTCACCAATATCGGTGACAGCCTTCATGAGCTCTCGTAGGTAGGATTTAAATTCGTCTTTAAGGTAGCCAATGTTGGAGCATATCTCCTGTAAGAAGCGATTCATGTAACCCTGTGTGATAGGCGCTGCTGGTGCTGAGTCAGACCCAGAGGGCAGGGAAGAGGGTGACGCCTCCGCCTTCACCATTTTGTACCAAAGGGACATTACTGGGTTGTCCTTTGCAGTTTTAGAGTGTGGCATGATAGCAGGATGGATGTCAAAGTTAGGTCGAGGTGTGCGTAGCGTCCTCATTGCTGGCAGATCAGGTTGTGGCAGAGGCAGCAGACAGCTGGCAAGTGTTGCAGCCAGGTTACGGCAGATCAAGATGGTGGGCAAGGGCTGTTTAGGGTAGGAGACCACAGAGGGGACACTCTCTCAGATGTGGGCGCCTTGCATCATAGTGGATCCTCTTGTCGTACTTCGCGGCTTCTCCCTCCACCCCGATGGGTGAGGACATGTCTCCACCGAACGCCCTAAGGGGGTGGTGCTGACAGGTGCACAAGCTCACAGTCTTCTATTCCAGGCCCCCACTGCTCTACGTGGCTGCCGAAATTTGAGGTGCCCCACTTAGTCTCATGGGAAAAGAATCTGGAGTCCCAAGGCTTAAGCTTCCAGGAGTGCCTCCCCACGGATGGTTGTGGGAGGGAGGACTCACCCCCCAGGAGGCAGATTCACAGGGGTACAAGTAAAGCTGGGCCTCTTTGAGGCCAGATCAGGGGCTGATGTAAGCGAGGAGGTTCTCATGTCTCACCTCCTGCTGTTTTGCCAGGTCCAGTGACAGCAAACCTCTGGGGCCCCCTCCTCTTCCTGAAATATGTGCCGCCCCTGCTGCCACCTCTCACCTCGTCTGGTCCATGAATTAGGGGAGCATGATGTCTGTTTCTAGCCGGCTGATGCAGCCAGGCATGCTCGCCAGCGGGGGCCTATGGACCTCCTGCCCCACAAGGATATCACTGTCACCTCCTTGCACCGAGCTGCTGTACAAGCTTCTCCTGAAGCCCCCCAGTTTGCTCGAGGGCTGGCAGAAAGGTGGCATCTCCCTGGTCCCCTCTCCACCCAACGGAGCAAGCACGCACGTTGGCCAGCCGCACCTCAGGGCCAGAGCCAACGGGTCGGGTCAGGCGCGCCCCTGCAATCGAAGCTGTGGGCAAGAAGTTCCCGCAATCAGGATTCCTTTGGGGGGAAACTGACACCGGATGTCACACCAGACGTCCCAGGGCCTCGGGAGCGACGGTCCCCCCAGGCGAGGCCCAGCTGCACTCCCCTAGCCTCCAAACACCATGCCACAGCACGGGGATGTCTACGGGCCCCGATCGGCCCTCACCGCATACCCAGGGCGACCACACTTCTGACGGGAGGGCAGAGTCTCATCATCCAATGCAAATCCGAAGCAGGCCTCTGGGCGAAGCCCCCTCACCTGTAGTGGGATAGACACAATGATGGCCGGCCAGACAAGATGGCGGCTCGACTCCTCCGTTGCCACGGAGAGCCTCTGACCTGTCGCTGATGGTGCCGCTATTGGAGGAAAGAACAGCCCCTCTACAGTTAGGGCGGAGTTGTAGGCAGTCTCTACTTCAACAAGGCGCCCCCTTCACTGCCCTGGTGCTGACGATGGCGGTCGATGGGCCACAGGGATCCAGAGAGTCGATAAGATGCGCCATCCCCTCCTAGGCCATGCCCCCCCTTGTTATTATATTTAATTACATCTTTTTTGAAAGATGCATGGCACATACAACCAAGGTGTGAATCAAAATTGACAAATGGAAATGTTGAAAGATTAAATGTAAATATTCCAGAAAATATTCTATTTTTATCTCTCACAAATTCACAATTCTCAAATAGAGTATTTTGCTGAAGATGATATAAACATGGACATAGTTTCAGATACAAACTTGGATAGTTGAAGCTGCCTCGACTAAGGGCAATAGACAGATCGTCTTACAGTAATTGATTCAAAAGGTATAAAGAGCATTGATTGCAAACACATAGCTCAGGAGTAACTCACGTGTGCTCCAACACCTATTGTTGCAAAGTTGCAATACGTAGTGCCTCATGATTTTAGCCTAGTGAAGAGGGCATTTTATCAAAGTATAAATTATGTTTGTTTATGAAACAGAGAATATTTAAAATTTCTAATAATGAAATAAATAATGATGTGTAGTGAAGATGTAAAGTGGTGAGGTACAAAGAAGTCAGCTTTTTTCTATTGTTTGAAGATTAGTAGTAGCAGTAATGATAGTAAAACAATAAGTTTATTCAGACCTTAGTCTAATACACTCTGGAATGTTGTACAACACATGTATCAAAAAAATACATAAAATCACATATTATCTCATAAAATTAAATAAAATCAGGCAATATCGGCTTACATGTTTAGTGCTAATAAAAACCTACCCACAGCAAAAGTTACAGCTATAAAGTGCATATTCTACAAAAATCATATGCTGTTTGTTAGAAATTGGGTTGTAGGTTGGCTGGGGTATGAGCCCTAGTCAAGCGACAACCACAATCCTAGTCAGGATAAGAAGAAGGCAAACCCTAAATTAACCTGTTCTCACCCGCTGGTAGCTTGGCACAGAGCAGTCAACCTTAACTTAGAGGTGATGTGTAAGTATTTGTGCAACATTTTAAACAGTAAAATAGTGAAAACACCACACAAAAAGATTCCACATCAGGTTAGAGAAATAAGCTTAATTTAATAAATAAACCAAAACCATAACGACAAAAATCCAATAAAAACCTGTCGACGCGGCTTGCGATGTGAAGGCCGGTGTTGAGGATGCGAGGCTCAGGGGAGAAAATGCATTGGTTCCGATGAGCAGTGAAGCTGCGATGTGGAGGTTTGGCGTCGTCACTGAGGCTGCCATCGATGCAGAGATGCAAAGGGCTTGCGCTAGGAAAGGAGTCGCGAGTGTTGATTACAAAGGCAATGCATAGGTCCCAGTTGCAGGATGCAGCGGTGATACGAGTCTTTTGCAATGGGTCCAATCCACTCAACAATGGCCATGCTTTGGTTCTGCTCGAAGATGTGCCACTCATCCGAGGAGATGCATCGGTTCTGCTCGGGATGTTTCACTCAGCAGAGGATGCATCGGTTCTTCTAGAGAAGCACCTTTAGGCCCACTTCCAAGGGTCCTGGACTGGGAGGCAACACTTGGCAGGGTAGGCTCACAGATGGCAGACTCTTAGAAGCAGGGGTGTTGGAAGTCTTTTATGTCCCTGAGACTTCAGATCAGGAGACAGCCATTTAGCCCTTGGAGTCACTCTGGTTTCAAGTGATTCAGGTCCAGACCCCTCCCCAGACAAGAGGGCAACAGGCCATAGGTCAGCACAGCAAGGCAGGAGTACAGCAAAACAGTAATCCAGCAGAGTGGCAGTCCTTTCAGAAGTACAGCAGTACTCCATCTTGGCAGAGTCTTCACCGGTCCAGAAATGTACTGAAGTGGTGGTGTCAGAGGCCCAGTACTTATACCCAGTTGGGCCTTTAAAGTGGGGGAGACTTCAAAGACAGTCCTTTGAAGTGCACAGAGGTCCTGCCCTGAGTCCAAGCTCACTACAGGGGGGTATGTAGCCTTTGTGTGGGGACAGGACACAGCCTGTTCAGGTGTAAGTGAGGCTGGGTCCACCTTCTCCCTCCCATCCTGCCAGGATGACCCATCAAGTCACACCTAAGCTCCCATTGTGTGTGACTGTCTAGGGGGAATACACAAGCCCAACTGTCACCCACAACAGACATGTTCAGAAACAGGCAGCAGGCACCAAATGGATAAAGTAGGTAAATACCAACTTTCCAAAAGTGGCATTTTCAGAATTATAATTTAAAAATCCGACTTCAACATAAGTTAGGATTTTAAATTAGGATCCAGAGACACCAGACCAATTGGAAATTTCATTTATAAAATGTAATAAGGTAATCCCAATGGTATCCAATGGGATGAAGTTGAGAGTTTTTAACCACCAGGACAGGTAAACATAAACGTACATGTCCTGACTTTTAAATACATTGCACCCTGCCCTCTGTGTTGTCCAGGGCCTACCTAAGGTTAGCCTTACATGTAAAAAAAAAGTGAAGGTTTGGGTCTGGCAAAAGGATTATTTTGCCAGGTCGACATGGCAGTGTAAAATGCACACATAGGCTCTGCAGTGGCAGGCCTAAGACATGGCTAAAGGGCTACTTAAGTGGGTGGCACAATCAGTACTGCTAGCCCACTAATAGCATTGAATTTACAGACCCTGGGTACAGGGTGTACCTCTTTACTAGGGACTTATAAATAAATTAGATATGCCAATTTGGGATGAACCAATGTTACAATGTTTAGAGGAGAGAGCACAAGCACTTTCGCACTGGTTAGAAATAGTAAAGTGCACAGAGTCCTAATACCAGCAAAAACAAGATCTGAAAAGTGGAGGAGGAAGGCAAAACGTTGGGGGGAGTTACACCCTAAGGCTGTCAGGTCTAACAGTATCCATAGATGACTTTATCCCTTATTTAATAAGCACATGTTTTAGATAATAATTTCTTACTGATAAAAATTAAAAACAATCCATCAACACATGCACACTCGTGCAACACACCTTCAACCCACACCCACAGTTCCAGTCACCATCCATGAGATCTTTTGCACCTTCTCTGCATGAATGCAGAGGATTTTGCCCTATTCAGAATTTCGATACAGCAGCATGCATCTGTGCATCCGGTAACTTGGAGAGGTAAGGGTATGCTGTTGAGATTTGAAAAGACTCTCTTAGGTAGTATGTTGAAATCTTAAGCCTAAGATAAATATCTAGTCCTTGATTCCTCAACACTCCTTTCTTTTAATTTTATTTTGGATATAAGAAGAGGGACCTCAATTTTAAAGTCTTTTATCTGGTATTCAGACAGAACATTGACTTAAACAAATATCGAGTTGGAAATATCGTGACACAGAATATCATGGTCAAAAATATCGATTTTAAGGTAAGAAATATTGTTTAAAAAAATAAAGGATTCATTAATATCCCTTGAAAAGATTTAGGGGTCGATTCCGATTCGAGCCGGAAAAAGCACCGACCGACTCGGAGCCGGAAAAATTACCGACCGACACGTACCAGTGGCGCCCGACACGCCAAGTACGATGCAAGCCGCGATAAATCCGACCGACACGTTAGGAAACCAAGCCGACCGACCGAGCCGCTCGGAAAATAGCAATCCGGCCGGAAAAACACGCTAATCCAACCGACCGACACGCACCCGGAACAAATCCGACCGAATCGTACCCGCCAACTCCAAACCGCAAAGTACGATGCAAGGCGCGAAAAACACGACCGAGTCGGACGGAGGACAAGCCGTACGACCGACACGCATACAAAACCGAGCCGAAGCAACACAATACACCGCGACCGACGCGTACGCAGCATACAAAACTGCACAAACACAGCGTGAACGAAACGGAAAACACCGTACGAGACCAATGCAGGGTCCGACTCGGTCACAAGAACGTTTCCAACATACACAAACAGCACAAAGGAAAAATCAACCAAAAAAAGGCCAAACAAGCAATTACCAAGCCAATAAATACTGGGGGGTGGGGACAGAGAACAAAGACACACCCACAACTCCACCTATATAAAGGACACAAATCACAACCATGAGCCTTTGCAAATGCCATTCCACTGCCAGCACCCAAGAGAAAGCAACCACACACCCACAGCTCATCCCTCACACAAGCCACACACCATCAGCACACCAACAAATACCTACCTCACTTACACCCAGCAAAAAACACACTCACACACCCTCACCTGCACACCAACACGCACATCACTCACCATCACCACCCATCACCATGCCCCCCAAGAAGAATCACAAGTTCCTAGATTGTGAATTGGAAGTCCTGGTAGACGAGATCCTCAGGGTAGAGCCACAGCTGTTTGGCACATTGGTCCAACAGACCCCCATGTCGCAGAAAACCAAGATGTGGGAGAGGATCATCAACAGGGTGAACGCCCAATCACCATGTCGGCGCACAAAGACCGACATCCAGAACAGGTGGTATGACGTGCGCAGGAGGGTACGGAAACTGCTGAAGCAAGACTACATCAACAGCCAACACACCGGCAGTGGCCCTCCTGCCAAGCCAATATACCTCAGGCCCTGGGAGGAGAAGGTGCGGGCCATCCTAGCGCCAGTGAGCATATATGGACTAGAGGACATCCCAGAGCCTGGTGAGTACACAACAAATGTACACAATATACTGCCACAAAACACACACACATCACTGTCAAGGGGAGAGTCAAACCATGCACTCATAGCAATCACACAGCAACCAGAACAGAATCATCCCAAAATGTGTATGTCAGTCAGAGAAACACAACACATGCCATCAAAAAAGTCACATCCAACCGTGCCAACACATGTACAAACACAACCACAACTACAGCTAGGCAGTGGCACAAATAGAACTAACAAACACATCCACACATGTAGCCACCACAACAACACCAACACACAGTGAAGACCACTCAAAGGAAGGAATTCTGTGTATGCTGGCCAAGTCAGTGTAGCCAATAGCATCATGGGAGTCGCAGTCACACATATTGCCCCCCCCACAACTGTCCCATCAACACCACCCTGAACCATGCTCACATCACAGGGAGTGGAGAAGGACTCACAAGATGGCTGACACTGGCTACTGCTGTGGGGAGCACAAGGCCCTGCTGGCAACTGTGCACCAACAAACAGCAGGACACCACTGACTGACATCCTGAGAGACAACTTCCACTCCCTGCAATGCAAGCACGTTCCATGGTGGGATAACTGACTGGGTGGGTGGGTGGGTGGGAAGGAGGTCTGGCTGTCAACCAAACACAATCAATGCAGACCATGTTCACACCCCAGAGAATACATAGAAATGCCCAAATAATGCAGGACAATGTGCCACACCAATATCAACCCCTGACTGTGACGACTTAGGACAATACAATGTACAGGCCCGCACCCCGAGGCACAGTCACAACTGTCAGGTGTGTCAACCACTGATGCCTGCAGAAACATGAAATACATTGTTTGTGTCTCCCAAAAACAGGTGATGATAGGGACACAGCAGCAGACGCTGAGGAGTCCCAGTCCCAGGCTCAAGAGGATGCCGAGCTCACTGGCGTCGTACAGCCTCTGTCCTCCTCGGACGATGAACAACCTGGCACATCCGGTGCAAGTCAACTTGCTGCACCAGCAGGACCACCAGCTGCAGCACCAGCAGGTCCACCAGCTGCACCCCTGCACCCACCCCTCCAACGACTGTCACCACGAATACCATCCCTGCCGACATGGACAGAATAAGGAACAACACCAGCGCAGTGACCCTGGACCAACCTGGGGCCATGGACACCACCACCACCACCCCCCAAGGTGGACCAGGGTTATCTGTGCGTGCAACTGCACACACTGCACATGTCAGCAGGGGTGGTGGGAGGGGTGGGAGACAGAGGTCGCTGCTTGCAGACGTTGCTGGTGTGCATGAAGACCCACAACTGGTACGCATAGCTGATGCGTACCAGTCCAGCACCGGAGAGCTCAGCCAGGTAGTGGGGCTCCTCAGAGACATCAAACAGCAGCAGGCTGCCCATCATGCCCGCTTGGACTCCCACATGTCCCACGTGGAGTCACACATGTCACGTGTGGACTCCCACATGTCCCGCGTGGAGTCCAAGTGGGATGTACTACATGAGATGACGGCGGTGCACAGGGACATTTTACAATGCCTCCGCCAGATGAACAGCAACCAGTCCACACCTCCCTGTGTGCCAACAACATCTGGTACCGTACAAACTGCAACTGCCACAGGGAGGGAGGAGGACTCTGGCGGAGAGTCCCCTGCACCGCAGCAGCCTGCACTTGAGGGCCCCCCAAGAAGAGGGGTCGTCCGAGGAGGGGAAAGTGAGAGGCTGATGGCCAAGCGCAACTCCCAGGAAGCCTGAACCTGTTCTGGATTTTCGCCTTTGTGCACAGACTGTTCACCCTGTTGATGGCAACACTACTCCCACACATTGCATGGGGAGTACAAGTTGGAACAATGTGTCAGACAACTGTGGCCCCGATACTGGGGATCCTGTCTACCTGGACTTTCAATTCACCTAGGAACTTGGGATTGCAAGATTCATGTACAGCACAATCCATCCTATGCACTATTAACACAGATGTATCACAATAAACACACTAATACACCATACTTGCCTCTGTCGTGATTCCAACGTGGGTGCTGTTATGGGGATGATGAACTGCAAAATTACACTGTGTATGCGAACTGCAACAGCAAGGACAACACAGGCATGTGAGTACAGGCAACGTGACACATATGAGGGAGACACACCACCAGGGCTACACAACACATACACACCTAGGCCATCTGACTCATTGCCTACACTGATGTTGCCAGGGAAGACGGTGCAATGCACAGACACCACACCCATTCCCAGTTGTAGTCAAGTAGCCCACAGGTGCAGTAAGCAAATGGCAGTCAAATGTGTGACCACAGACAACGCACATCACAAAGTGAAGCACAGGTTTATTACACAGTAGCAACATGCCGTAACCACTACAGATGCAAGGTAACCCCACCTGGTAGCGGGCACACAGTCAACAACTGTAGACGGAAGGAAGTCCATGGGTGTGGCGCACATCACCTGTAGGGACACAACAGCTACCAGCCTGGATGTGCAATCACGTCGTCGGTGGACACAGTTGACCAAACGAATCTGAAAGTACCCTGTGAAGGACAGAAATGACACACAGTCAAAAGCAATGCAGTACAGGACAGATCAGCAAAACTCATGCACAATACATGTTACAAGATACCCACCCAGAACCAAGTTAGCATGTCAACACTGTTGGGGAGTACAGCCCACCTGTCACCACACATCGCAACACACATCCTGTCAAGTAGCCCATGGACACACTCCAACAGCACCAGAGCACCACCCACACATCATGCCAACTCACATCATTGACATGACACCTCAGGATACTCACATTCAGCTAAAGAAGTTGGTGATGAGCTGTGTGCGGACATCACCATCACCATCATCATCATCATCATCGTCACTGGCATCGTGGTCCAGGCCAGGATCCTCCACAGGTGGCGGATGTTGGTCATCGTCATCCTGGATGAGAGGCAACTCCTTCCGCACTGCCAGGTTGTGGAGCATGCAGCAGACGATGATAATCTTGCACACTTTCGCAGGGGCATATGGGAGGGACCCTCCGGTCTTGTCCAGGCAGCGGAAGCGGCTCTTCAGGAGACCAAAGGTCCGCTCAATCACTCTCCTGGTCCGACCATGTGCCTCATTGTAGCGCATCTGGGCAGGTGTCACAGGGTTCCTGAGGGGTGTCAGCAACCACGGCATGTTGGGGTATCCCGAGTCACCTACGGACAGACAAGTGCACATCAGCTGACTTGGAAAAGTGGGCGGAATACTACAGATCAGATCACACACAATGGCACAAAGTCAGTACACACCGACAAGCCAGGCACGCTGGTTCTGCATCTGTGCCATCAACCTGGGGATGCGACTACTCCTCATCACAAAGGCATCGTGTGCTGAACCAGGGAAACGGGCACACACGTGTGTGATGGTCATGTCTGCAAGACACACCACCAGTGCATTGACCGAGTGGTAGTGCTTGCGGTTCCTGTAGGCCTGCTCCTGGGCCTGTGGTGGTACCAAAGCCACATGTGTCCCATCAATGGAGCCAATGACATGCGGCATCCTCCCCAGGGCATAAAAGTCACTCTTCACGTCAGTGAGTCGTCGCAGTCTAGGGAAATATATGTACCGGTTCAGGAAGAGCAACATTGCCGCCAAGAAATCGCGGAGCACACGGCTGAACATGGTCTGTGACATCCCACCAGCAGACGCCACAGTATGTTGGAAGGTACCGGTGGCAAAGAAGTGTAGGGCTGCCATCACCTTCACCTTGGGGGTCAGCGCTGTAGGATACGGCCGGCCAGGCTGCAAATGTGGGGACAACTGCACTGCCAAATCCTCAATCAGCTGCCTGGTGAAGCGGTACCGTCGGATGCTGTCCCGTTCCACCATCGTTGCCAGGTCTGGGAATGGCCGATGGACAGCAGGAGCCCTGCAGTGCAGAGGAGAAGTAAGCAAGATCGTCAGTCACCCCACATATGCGGCATTGAACACACTCAAGTTCCCAACATACATCATCATGAGGCACAACTACATGAAGTGTGCAGTACCGGAACGACATGTATGGTACATACATGGCCAACATCTGTCAACACGGTCCTACAGGTGGCATCAATTTGTCCCAGGTTGGCCCATTGGATATCATGATGCTGTGTCAAAGTCACCCCCAGTGACATGTGAGGACAGATGTGCCCCAGGCACCACAGCTCAACGACAGGCACATTCCCAGGGACCCTGTAATGCCACATGGACACTGGCATCACCTGGAGTATCATGTGTACACCACAGCAAAACAAACATGACCCCCACAGGTAGTGGCCACACTTGCCATGGCAGGAGAGCCATGGACGTCTGTGACACACACGCACAACATCAGAGTCCATGCACACACAACGTGGATGTGGAGACTGTCTCCCATTGTGCACATGAAATCAGAGACATTGTAAACACTACATGCACAAAGACTGTGGAGGGCCATCACTATTGTGCCACTGGGACACCCTGGCTCAAACATACCGTCCCACATGGGACTCACGGGGTATGTGACATGACATACACAAACACCACTGTGAAATGTGACCATGACACATGCACAGATATGAACAGTTGCACATCACAGTGGTCACGTACACGTAACACCCAGGATCCTGTCCCCATGAACACGTGCACAGCCTGGGGGTGGCTGCCCACAGGTGACACCCACAGGACAACATGTACACCAACATACACACAATAGGAAATGCAGCCTTACATGCCTTATGATAAGGTTTGGACAGGCTGTCGTGATGTAGGTGTGCCCCTCACTCCCTGGGAGCTATCTGTGGCTGGCATATGTCCATCTGAGACAGGCATGCTGACCTATGCCAGTCACATATACAGTGATGCGTTGAACAGCAATGGACCGATCGGTGCCTCCGGCCGGCCCATTGCTTTCAATGTGTGCGTGTACGCGTTGTACCCCTGTGCGCGTTGAACAGCAATGGACCGATCGGTGCCTCCGGCCGGCCCATTGCTTTCAATGTGTGCGGGTACGCGCTGTACCCCTGTGCGCGTTGAACTGCAATGGACCGATCGGTGCCTCCGGCCGGCCCATTGCTTTCAATGTGTGCGTGTACGCGTTGTACCCCAGTGCGCGTTGAACAGCAATGGACCGATCGGTGCCTCCGGCCGGCCCATTGCTTTCAATGTGTGCGGTGCACGCGTTGTACCCCTGTGCGCGTTGAACTGCAATGGACCGATCGGTGCCTCCGGCCGGCCCATTGCTTTCAATGTGTGCGGGTACGCGTTGTACCCCTGTGCGCGTTGTACCTCAATGGACCGATCGGTGCGCACCCATTGACAATGGGCTTGCCTGGCAACGGACGCGTTTTCGAATTTCGAACGAGTCGGTTGCTGGAAAATCAGTTGGTCACCCACAACAATGTTGCAAAATCATGTATGTCATGAAGTTGAAGTTTTGAAGGATGCTGTGGGCGTGTTTTGGTGCTGCTATTCCATGGATTGGCCAGATTCAGAAGATGCAAACGACTTGGACCTATCACTTTGGACACAAGGGACAGTATCTGCCTCTCCAGCACATATATATTGCTGCCTGTTCCCCTGAGAGCCCACTTGCCTGCACTACATGCTCCAGGACGACATCTGCCACTGCACTGCTGCTGTCTCTGCCCCTCTGGACCCTGCAATGGCACGTACTGTGGAGAGAGCCCCAGCCTTCAGCCTTGAGGAGAACCAGGCCCTGCTGGACAGCCTACTTCCACAGTACAGCAAGCTGTATGGGACACCAGGGGAGCAGGTGAGTGTTCTGTGCACTGCCTTTCTGAATGTGCATTTTGTCTGACTAGCAAGGCTGAGAGTCAGCACACCACTGGCTAGCAGGCTCACTGAGTAGTTGTCACCCCCATAGTGTGTAGTGACTTGCACTGGACAGGTATGGTGCAGTGACAGTGCTTCTGAACAGGGTTTTACTCCCCATGCAATGATACCATGTAGTGACTTCTGGAAAACTGTCCATGGGCAGCCGTGCACTGCCTGGGTACACCATGTGCCCCTGTGATTGCGACATGTATATGCAACTGTGTCATGCACGGATATGTTGCATGTGTAGTAATGGCCTTATCACTTTGTCATCCTGACAGGCTTCTGCCCATCGGAAGCATGAGATATGGAAGGACATCGTCCGGGCTGTCCGGTCCGTGGGGGTCTACAAGCGCCGGATCCGCAACTGCCAAAAGAGGTGGCAGGACCTTCGGGGCTGGACCCGGAGGATTGCACGGGTCCAGCTGAAGCTGTCGCCTCCTCGCAGGAGGGCGGAACACGGACCCTGACCCCCACATGCTCAGGATCCTGGCGGTGGTCTTTCCAGACCTGGATGGGCAGCTGAAGGCCAGAGAGCAGCAAGGAGGGGGTGAGTCAAAGACTGCACTGTGTACTCTGTCTAACATGCTATGTGCCCTCCTCGGGCCTGGTTAAACTGCCACAGTACAGCAGTCATGTTGTCCAGGAGCCATGTCCCTCTATTGTGCACTGCCCACTCCTCATCTGATACCCAGGTGTGGCCCTTACATGCAGGGAATTCTGTCACTTAGGACTGTGTCCTTGCAGTTTGCTTGACTCAAGGTGGGAGACAGCATCTGTTTCCCTGACTCTGTGGTGGGCATCATGGGTGGGTCCATTGCTTACACAATGCCTGTATTCTGACATGTATTCAGCGTGTTACTTTGATCTGTGGTCCAATTGCTGAGCTGATCCACCACATGTGGCTGGGGTACCTGGCACACACCCATGCTGCGGGTGGGAACAATGTTTGGGCCCCAGGAGTATGTATATGACGTGTGTCACACATACTTAGCCAGCTGCCTACAGTCCAGGGCTCATCCCTCATTCATGTGGGGCTGGACAGTCATGCCTACTCCAGGCCATACAATACACTCTGTACTCCCACTCCCGTGTATCAGCGGACACATTGTGCACAGTGATTTGACCCCTCAGGTGTCTGCCTCTGTGTCAGTGTGCTGTGGATTAGTCGCCAGGACTGCTGTGGAGTTTCTTGGTAGGGGCTCAGCATGCCACTGGAGATGTGACCATAGGAGACGATACTTGTGTGACACATAGGTGTCTGATCAGCTGCCCATGCAGACTGGGGCATGTAAATGTGAAGTTCAGGCAGCTGTTCCCCATGCACAGCAGAGTGTGAGGGGCTCAGGTTCAGAGGGTAGTGTCACAGGTCTCCCATATGTCCAATAGGTATGACCTGGACAGATGAGGGTTAAGAGGATGTGTTGTGGGGGGATGTACATGTGCACTTGTGCAGCTCCAGGACTTGCATTCCCCATGACCTACTATTGTGACACAGTGCAGAGTGTTGTTGTCTGGCTGCAAAGTCATACATCACTGAGCCAGTGATGTATGACTTTGCAGTCATGCCTCCGCCATGGCATGTGTCTACTGATTGGTGAGCCTGCAGGGGAGTGACATGTGCTACATGCACACCATAGTGGCGCTGGCTATCAGGACATGGGTGCATCATGGTGTCTGTCGCTGGTATGCATCACATGCATTTCCTATTTGACTCTGGGCATCCCTTACATCCGGAAACCTGTACTGACTCAGTGGCAAGAGCTGTGATGTGTCCACACCGTGTCCTCTGCACTGTCCAACTACTGTGTACTTGGTGCATGTGTCAACACTGGGGTGTTGCAATCCAACAGACACCAGACAGATGGGTGCAAGGCCATGTGGGATGTGAGTGCCATGCTTGGCATCAGACTGACAATTGACTTCTCCTGTTCAATTAGTGCACTTTTAGCAATGTACAACTAATGATGCCAGGGCTTGCTCTGTGATGTGCTGTGCTCACAGTGGTGTGTGCGTTATGTGCAGGTGACTGATGTCTGTCTGTTTCCCCATTGTTTGCAGATACATCCACGGCCACGGAAGGGGACAGCTCCACGGACCAGGAGGAGCCGGAGAGCCAGACTGGGTCAGCAGCCGAGGAGTGGTCGGAGGGACCCAGTGGCACGGAGGGCGAGGGGAGCCACACCGAGGAGTCCTCAGCAGCATCCACCTCAGCTGAGGACCAGAGCAACTCGGAGGATGACTCCCTTGTGGAGGCGGGTGTCAGCAGCCACCACACCCCAGCTAGTGTTGCTGTCCCCGCCACCACCAGCACCACCACCGCCCTCCCATCGGCTCCCATTCCCCAGGTCCGTGGAGGCTCCCATGTCCGGGAGCGTGTCTCCTTTGGGCCAGGCACCGCACCCCCTGCCCCTGTGTCCCCTGCTGCCCTGAGTGAGGAGTCTGTGTACCTCCTTCGCCAGCTCCATGTAGGGCAGACAGCCATGCTGAGTGTCCTCCATGCGCACACCGCGCTGTTGACTCAGCTGGTGTCGTTCATGGAGGGCATCTCATCGGGCATGTCTGACCTACAGAGGGGCAATAGGTCCATGGACTCCTCCCTGACGGCAGCAGTGTCCCTCCTCAAACGGTCCCTCACCCCTCCTGCCTCTGCTCCATCCACACTCCCCAGCACCTTACCCATCCCAGGCACACACACACCGGCACAGGCACACACCAGCACACACACATCCAGCACACTGACACACACGCCAATGACAAAACGCACACGCACGCACATTCAGGGGACTGAAGCCAGACTCACAGGGGATGGGGCCCTGGAACACACACACGCATCCACATGCACTGCGCAGTCCTCAGTTCCCTCTCCCTCCAAAGCACCCTCCCTTGCCTCACCTGCAACCCCAAAGTCACAGCAGCTCTTCCTCTGTGACCTCGGCCTCTTCCCCACCGATGAAGCTGCTCCAGCATCCCGGGGGAAGAGGAAGCCCACCCACACGGAGCAGAGTGCCCCTCGCCCCCGGACACCCTCCCCCAGGCGCAGACGGACTGAGGCCCCCACCCGCAAGTCCCCCGGAGTGGTAAGAGCAAGACCCCGCCACCGCCCTGCAGCTCAGGCACAAGGTCTCCGTCCTCCATCCCTCAGGCCCCCACTGCACAGGTGCCCCCACCACACCCTGCCCCAGGTTCCCCCACCCACAGATATACCATCCCCAAGATGCTCCGGCCTTCTCCCCTGCCACTTGCTCTCCCAGCACCACACCCCCCGCTGCGCTTGTCTGTGCCACTGATGTGGTGAGGGTGTCCTCCCCTCTGTCCAACCCACCTTGCCTGTTCCCCATTCTCCTCCCCTGGAGGTAGGCACTGCAGTGGAGTCCACTACCGCCCTGTCTGACTTGGGCACTGCAGTGGCGGACCTGTCCACCCCATCTGCAGGGTCCACTGCAGTTGTGCCGGCACCCACGACATCTGTGTCATGCCCCCAGTTGTGCCGGCACACACCATGTCAGACACCTCCACTGCAGTTGTCAGTGGCTCTCCAGCACCCACCACCCCTTCCCTGACTCCCCCTGGTGAGCCCTGATCCTGTCCCTGCGGTGCCTGGCCTGCCCCCGGTTGCCCCTCCTAGTGGATTGTCCCTGGTATTGTGCAGGCATGCGTAGGGTGACATCTGCCAGTGTCACCCTGTTTGAACTTTGACAATGGACTGGCCATTGGCCTTTGCTCTAATTTCTTCTGGACGTCGTTATCAAACAACACATATGCTGAATAAAGCAACTTTCTTTTCTCTAGTGCTCATGCTTCAGATGTACATGTTGTTGGTGCAGCTAACCATGCCCTTGCTGCAGTGATGGTGATATCTGGTCTCATGATTATGAAGTGTTACTGTGCAGGAACCCATGTGGTCCAGGGGGAATGTGTCCTATCATGTGGTGTATCCATGTCATCAATAGCAGCATCTGAGGGTGTCATGTGTTCAGTATTTGGCAATGGGTTTCCTACTTACATTGGCAATTTCATATCTGTGGCTTCCACCCCTGCACATCTGTTGTGCCTGCCATCGTTGCATTTGTCTACTTCCCTGACCGTGTTGCCATCTCCAGTGGACATGCAGGTTTGGGCATCAATGGGGAGGGACTCATCCGTGTAGTCAGTGCAACATTGCTATACAAGTGTGTTGGATCTGTGCTGATGATTCCGTTGGCACATCCATGACCAGGCTGATGTGATGGGAGCCCTCATTTGGTGCTAATTGTTGATTGTGTGACCAAGTGCTCAGCTGACATGATGGGGCCCTACTGAGGCAACATATGGCACAGCTTTCCTCACACAGGAGTGGAGTCCCCTCATGGCAGTGTGTACACGTGTGACATTGCCTGCGCCCAAGGTGTGTGTTGTATGTGCATGTCTGTGTGTTCACTTCCATTCATCTGCGCATGCTGTGATCCCTAGTGTTGTACCTGTTTGTGATGCTTGCTGACTTGAGCTATGTTCCCCCAAAGTCTTCTCCCTGTGTTCTCTGTGATGTGGGTGCATGGCACATTACTGGTCATCAGGGTGTCACCCATAGGTGTGTTTGCTGTCAGGGCAGAGTTTGTGTGCAGACGCAGATGGGTCACAGTCAGGTTTCCCTTTGGCACTTGTTGTTTGCCCCTGTCATGTGATTTCCAGTTTGTGTTATCTTTCAGTGATTGTGACACGTTGTGTGTGTGACTGCTGGCACTCCTTAGGGTCCGGGCTGCAATGTTGGTTGTTGTCTATGTGTGTTCTTTGTGGGTGACCTTGGCTTCTTCATTGGTGTGTGACTGTGGCTGGGATCCCATTGGTCGGTGTGGTATTGCCGTCATGTCCATGTACAGCGTAGTGTGCAGTGTGTCAGACATTCAGGAGTCTTGTTGAGTGTCCATGTGTGATGTGTTTCTACACCTTGGTTCCCACCCACCACCCTGGAATAGTCATGGGTGCATGTGCAATGTCACCAGTGCATGTGTACTTCACTGCTGCACATTGTTGGAGGTCGAGGGGTGTGGTCTTGAGTGTGTGCAGATGAGAGTTGTTGCCCGGCTAGTCCCCTGCCTCCATGTTGGCCTTGGCTTACTGGCCATGCTGATTGATTTGTGCTTGTGTAGGTGTGATGGTAGTTTGTTGCTCAGGACACCTGACTGTGGTTCACAGTGTGAACGACATTTAGCTTTGTCATCACAGTGGTATTTTTATTCAGCCCAGGGTCACCACATTGTGGGGGCCCTGGGGGTGGTGCTGTGGTGTGTCTGTGACTTGCTGTGTCAGTTGTTGTTCCTACGTGCCTGTGTGACATGTGTGTTTTGTGCTCCCTCTCACCTGTCAATGCCTGCTTGCCCACATAGGGGATTTGGATCCATGAGTTACCTTAGTGTGGCAGTGTATGCACATCTGTATGATTGGTATTCAGCTCTCCTCATGTGTTGTGTTGTTGCCTGGGGACACTGGCACCCCCACCCCTCACCTGCTGTGTATGATGACAGTGTTGGTCTGCCTGTTTGTGTTTGTGCATCTGCACCACTGCATTGGCATATCTTGGGTGTGCCATTGGCTGTATGTTGTTTGGTGTGTTTCCCCTGCTGTCCCTGGGACTCCTAGGTCATCGGTCAGCACAGTGATCATGGTTTGTGTGTCCCATTGCTGCCATGGTATGGTATCTGTTCACCTCACATCTGCTGTCTCCACAGGGTATCTGCATTTGTGTGCCCATTGGTGCAAATATGTGGTTCTGCATTCTGATGGTCACTTCTGTCATTGTGTCATTGATGACTGTTGACGGTCTCAGCCCCCATGGGTGTTGTTTGTCTGCACATGGCCAAAGGAATGTTTCATTTGCACTGCAGTATTTGGCTCCCCCAATTTATGTTGCAATGGGACACATACACTACTTTGCCACACATGAGTTTTTGGTTCTGTGACCAGGAATGATCCATGCAGTTTGGCAGTTGCAGCTCTTTCTTTGTCAACAATTACCTTTTGGTCACTGTGATGATGGGGGTTTAGACCCCATTGCCACAATGGTCAAAATGTGCTTCAGCTATGGACCCCACACTTGCCTTTTGGTCACTGTGATGATGGGGGTTTAGACCCCATTGCCACAATGGTCAAAATGTGCTTCAGCTATGGACCCCACACTTGCCTTTTGGTCACTGTGATGATGGGGGTTTAGACCCCATTGCCACAATGGTCAAAATGTGCTTCAGCTATGGACCCCACACTTACCTTTTGGTCACTGTGATGATGGGGGTTTAGGCCCCATTGCCACAATGGTCATGGGCTGCTTGCATTGTGGGTGCCACACACATATATGTGTGGCACATGTGCTAGGGGGTCACATTGTATGTTCAAAGTCATGTTCGGTGTTGTAGGCATTTGACACAGCCTACACACGCTTGTCATGGTGGTGGGGGGATGTCTTTATCTTGCATTCCCTAGGTTGTGGTTTGCTGGTTGTGTCATGCATTGTCCATCCTATGAGTGGGGGTGGTAGTAGTGGTAGGCATCCTGCCCCCCTGGCTAAGGGTGGTAGTAGTGGTAGGCATCCTGCCCCCTGGCTAAGGGTGGTAGTAGTGGTGGGCATCCTGCCCCCTGGCTAAGGGTGGTAGTAGTGGTAGGCATCCTGCCCCCTGGCTAAGGGTGGTAGTAGTGGTAGGCATCCTGCCCCCTGGCTAAGGGTGGTAGTAGTGGTAGGCATCCTGCCCCCCTGGGTGAGGGTGGTAGTAGTGGTGGGCATCCTGCCCCCCTGGCTAAGGGTGGTAGTAGTGGTGGGCATCCTGCCCCCTGGCTAAGGGTGGTAGTAGTGGTAGGCATCCTGCCCCCCTGGGTGAGGGTGGTAGTAGTGGTAGGCATCCTGCCCCCTGGCTAAGGGTGGTAGTAGTGGTAGGCATCCTGCCCCCTGGCTAAGGGTGGTAGTAGTGGTGGGCATCCTGCCCCCTGGCTAAGGGTGGTAGTAGTGGTAGGCATCCTGCCCCCTGGCTAAGGGTGGTAGTAGTGGTAGGCATCCTGCCCCCCTGGGTGAGGGTGGTAGTAGTGGTGGGCATCCTGCCCCCCTGGCTAAGGGTGGTAGTAGTGGTGGGCATCCTGCCCCCTGGCTAAGGGTGGTAGTAGTGGTAGGCATCCTGCCCCCCTGGGTGAGGGTGGTAGTAGTGGTAGGCATCCTGCCCCCTGGCTAAGGGTGGTAGTAGTGGTAGGCATCCTGCCCCCTGGCTAAGGGTGGTAGTAGTGGTGGGCATCCTGCCCCCTGGCTAAGGGTGGTAGTAGTGGTAGGCATCCTGCCCCCTGGCTAAGGGTGGTAGTAGTGGTAGGCATCCTGCCCCCTGGCTAAGGGTGGTAGTAGTGGTAGGCATCCTGCCCCCCTGGGTGAGGGTGGTAGTAGTGGTGGGCATCCTGCCCCCTGGCTAAGGGTGGTAGTAGTGGTGGGCATCCTGCCCCCTGGCTAAGGGTGGTAGTAGTGGTAGGCATCCTGCCCCCCCTGGGTGAGGGTGGTAGTAGTGGTAGGCATCCTGCCCCCTGGCTAAGGGTGGTAGTAGTGGTAGGCATCCTGCCCCCCCTGGCTAAGGGTGGTAGTAGTGGTAGGCATCCTGCCCCCTGGCTAAGGGTGGTAGTAGTGGTAGGCATCCTGCCCCCCTGGCTAAGGGTGGTAGTAGTGGTAGGCATCCTGCCCCCTGGCTAAGGGTGGTAGTAGTGGTGGGCATCCTGCCCCCCTGGCTAAGGGTGGTAGTAGTGGTAGGCATCCTGCCCCCCTGGGTGAGGGTGGTAGTAGTGGTAGGCATCCTGCCCCCTGGCTAAGGGTGGTAGTAGTGGTAGGCATCCTGCCCCCCTGGGTGAGGGTGGTAGTAGTGGTAGGCATCCTGCCCCCCTGGCTAAGGGTGGTAGTAGTGGTAGGCATCCTGCCCCCTGGCTAAGGGTGGTAGTAGTGGTAGGCATCCTGCCCCCCTGGGTGAGGGTGGTAGTAGTGGTGGGCATCCTGCCCCCTGGCTAAGGGTGGTAGTAGTGGTGGGCATCCTGCCCCCCTGGCTAAGGGTGGTAGTAGTGGTAGGCATCCTGCCCCCCTGGGTGAGGGTGGTAGTAGTGGTGGGCATCCTGCCCCCCTGCCTAAGGGTGGTAGTGGTGGTGGGCATCCTGCCCCCCTGGCTAAGGGTGGTAGTAGTGGTGGGCATCCTGCCCCCCTGGCTAAGGGTGGTAGTAGTGGTAGGCATCCTGCCCCCCCTGGGTCAGGGTGGTAGTAGTGGTAGGCATCCAGCCCCCCCTGGGTTGGGGTGGTGGCGCGCATTCAGGCCCCTGTGTGCATATGTGGCATTGGTGATGGGCATCCCGCCCCTATGGTGCTGCTGTTGCTGGTGTAAGTATATTCAGATTCCCAGTGTATGTGTGTGATGTGTCATGTACGTGTTGTATGTGTTTTGTGGTTGGTGTCTGACTTACCTTCTGCGCCGTACGCGTCCGTGCCTGTTCCGGTAGTAGATGTAGAATATTGGTATGATCGGGACGAAGGGATTCATGGTTGGTTCGTGTCGTTCGTCCTTCTCGTTGCTTCGCGTCGTCCTCGTCGCTTCGCTTCGTCCTCGTCGCTTCGCGTCGTCCTCGTCGGTGCCGTGTTCGTCTCGTAGCCGTGGATCGTGTTGTGGCGCGATTCGGAGCTTATGTGCGCCTCTCCCGGATGCTTTGACGTGCCGTGCGTAGCGACGGGTTCGCGCGCGTACGGGAAGCGCATCGTACTTGTCCGGCCGGACGGGCTGCATTTTCCCTTCCGTGCGACTCGATTCGGCGTTTCCGGATTCGCCTCGGTCGGAGAACAGGACCTGGTTTGGGTGAGTACGGCTCGGCCGGAATTTTTGCTGTTGTGCGCATCGTACTTGCTCGTTCGGTGTGCTGTACGGATCGGTCGGGAAACAGGCTTTCGCATGGCTTTTTTCCCGACCGAATGGTATTGGGTGCGCCTCCGACCGAGATCGGAATCGGCCCCATAGTTGTTTAAAATATCGATTTTTTCATTAGTGTTATGTATTTTAGTTTATATTTTAAGTGTATGTGATGTATGTTTTTTTGTATAGGTATTGTTTATGTTTTTTAATATATGTGTTACATTTTTAGTAGTTATACATTTTATTTTAATTAAATGTTGTGTTTTTTAGTTCCATAGTGGGTTGTGGGTTTATAGGGGAATAGGGTGGGTAGTAATTTAATTATAATAAATTAATGATTATTTTTTAATATTTATTTAATTGAGATTTTAGAGTGTTAATTGTGGGAAGTAATGTATTTGTAATTAATTATTAATTGGTTGTTAATTAATATTAATTAATTAATTGATAATTAATTATGGTAATTGTGCAATTAATTTTAGGTGCGTGTTGTGGGGTTTATAGGGGTAAAGGGTGGGAAGTAATTTATGTTTCATTAATTAATAATTAGATGATCATGCATATTAATTAATTGATATTTAATTAGGGGAATTGTTTTTATTTTTTTGTGTGTGGGTTTTACTATTACAGGGGAAAAGGGTGGGGAGTAAATTAATTTTACTTACTTTATAATTAGTTGCTATACTATTAGTTTTTTAATTGAAAATAAACTTTAATTAATGTTTTTACAGTTTAATTTTAGCTGTGGGTTATAGGGGTAAAATGTGGGAAGTTTATTAATTTTTATGATTTCATATTTGGTTTTTAATTAATAATATTTCTTTAATTGGTAATTAATGATGTTAATTATGGAAGTATTTTTTTTTTTAAATTAAGATGTGGGTTGTGAATTGTGTGGTGTTATAGGTTAGGAAATATAAAAAGTAAATGTATGTAATATTTAATGTTTTTGTTTCTAAATAATTTCTAATTAAAAATATTTATTTGTTTGAAAATTATTTTTATTTTATTTAATATAATATTTGTAGGTATTTGTCATATGTATTTAATATTATAATATGTTTAATTTTTAATATTAAATATATTTGTATTTTAATTTAACATATTTATATATATTGTTTATTTATTTTGTTTTTTAAATATTGTTGTTGTTGTTAATATATTGTCTGCTTTTAATTTTAAACTGACTGGAGTGAGAATATTAATTGTTACCACTCCGCAATCCAATGCTTTCCCTACTGTTGCACTCACTGGAGTGGGAATTCCTTTTGTTACAATTATTGGAGTGGGAATAGTACATTTTATTCCTCTGCAATCCAACAATTTCCCTGCTGTTGCACTGAGTGGAGTTGAAATAGTAATTTTTACCCCTCCGCTATCCAACACTTTCCCTACTTTTGCACTCATTGGAGTGGGAATAGTAATTTTTACCCCTCCGCTATACAACACTTTTCCTATTGTTGCACTCACTGTTATGTTATGTTATCTGAGTTTATATAGCGCACAGCTGCCCCAGCAAAGAGGCGTCCCGGCGCTGCCAGCGTGAGAAGGAACAGGGCTAAGAACACAACAAGTAGGCGTAAGGAATATACAGAAGACAAAAAGGACTAAGCAGAAGGAAAAAGGAAAGTTTTAATTGCTTTCCTGAAGTCCACCATGCGATCCAAGCTGCGAATCTGAGGAGGCAGGGAATTCCATAGCTTGGCAGCTAAGTAACGGAAAGATCGACCTCCGACCCGAAGGCGCTTCACACGGGGGACAATTACCAAATGCTGTCCCAGGGAGCGCAGCTGGCGAGTGGGGACATACAGGGCTAGCAAGTTAGCCAGGAGACTGGGCGAGGCAAGTTTCAGGATCTTAAAAGATAGGCAAAGAGCCTTAAATTGGATCCGTTTGGCCACTGGAAGCCAATGTAACCTCCGGATGGCCCCAGTAGAAGGACAGTTACGTGGGAGCCCTAACAGGGCTCTGGCGGCAGCGTTTTGAACACGCTGCAGTCGCAATATCTCAGCCTGATTAGCTCCCAACAGGAGCGAATTAGCATAATCTAGTCTAGATAGAATGGCTGATTGAACAATCAGTTGGCGAGTAGATGAATCAAAAAACTTCAGCAGGGGCCTAAGCCCCCGCAGGAGGCCAAAACAGGTACCCGCAACTCTTTTGGTATGTTCTTGAAAGCTAAGGGTAGCATCCATCCATACCCCCAAGTTTTTTACCACCAACTTAGGGGTGGGGGTACTACCAAGTACGTTAGGCCACCACTGTTCACTCCAGAGGCTCCTGTCCCTCCCCACCAACAGTAACTCTGTTTTAGTCGCATTCAACTGGAGACAATTTAAAGTCATCCACTCTGCCACAGCGGCCAGGCCGCTCCGAAACCTTGAAGCATCCTGAGTGGACTGGGAATAGTAATTTTTACCCCTCCGCTATCTAACACTTTCGCTACTGTTGCACTGACTGGAGTGGGAATAGTAATTGTTATCCCTCCGCTATCCAACACTTTCCCTACTGTTGCACTCACTGGAGTGGGAATAGTAATTTTTACCCCTCCGCTATCCAACACTTTCCCTATTGTTGCATTCACTGGAGTGGGAATAGTAATTTTTACCCCTCCGCTATCTAACACTTTTCCTACTGTTGCACTGACTGGTTTGCTAAATTTAAGTTTAAAGATATTTAAATAGTTTAATGCTTTCATTTATAATAGAATGGTTTTTTTCATAGATTTTATGTTATTGGTATATTGGTTATTGGTCCTACTTCTGTTTTTACACTGTGTATGTATTGATGTCTGTTCCCACAATGCAGTGTGTGAACAAGCCTGTGTTACAGGCGAAACGCGTAACTGAAATAAACCATCTTTGATGAGTACACTACCTCTGAGTGATCGCTTTATTGAACTGTATTATTGGAATCTATGCCCGGCGTGCTCCGCCGGCTACAGCGATCCTCTGCCTTGGGCGTGGGGAGACAGAAGGAGCAAAATGGACTTTTATATATATATATGCAAAAAATATCCTCTTCCTTCGAAAAAGACAAGGGGACACGGCAGGGCTTCAAGGAATCATTTATTCGAATTCTCTGGCATGACGCGTTTCGGCGGTAGCCTCTTCAGATGCCTCCGGTGTTACAAATTTCAAAGTTTCCTTTTATTTATTAAGCCCCTCCTTCTAAAGTAGCGTGGGGCACACCTACACCATATCTCATCAGAGAACACTCGGCCAGTTCATAGTTATGGACTGCAGATCCCATCATGCAGTTGGTTCGCAATCTGGACGAATGTCTCTTACAGCCGGATTTTTCCTCCTCAAAGTGAGTGGCTGAAGAATGGTTGGCTTGAGATTGAAGCACTGTGCTGGGCAACAAACGATTCCTGAGCCCTGCGCTTCCAACCTCACAGTCCCGGTGTTGGCAAAGCTTGGAGACGATGGTAAAGTAACTCCGTCTCTCCGTGTGAGTCACGGACTGTCAGCTGGCAGCAAAGACCTCTGCCTCCATCGGACGTGGGGCGGTCCGGGTTGAGCCACTACACCCTGAACACTTTTTGGAAGGGTCCCTTTTGCGTGGTACTGGCTTCACGCTAATATGCAAAAAATATCCTCCTCCTTCGAAAAAGACAAGGGGACACGGCAGGGCTTCAAGGAATCATTTATTCGAATTCTCTGGCATGACGCGTTTCGGCGGTAGCCTCTTCAGATGCCTCCGGTGTTACAAATTTCAAAGTTTCCTTTTATTTATTAAGCCCCTCCTTCTAAAGTAGCGTGGGGCACACCTACACCATATCTCATCAGAGAACACTCGGCCAGTTCATAGTTATGGACTGCAGATCCCAACATGCAGTTGGTTCGCAATCTGGACGAATGTCTCTTACAGCCGGATTTTTCCTCCTCAAAGTGAGTGGCTGAAGAATGGTTGGCTTGAGATTGTAGCACTGTGCTGGGCAACAAACGATTCCTGAGCCCTGCGCTTCCAACCTCACAGTCCCGGTGTTGGCAAAGCTTGGAGACGATGGTAAAGTAACTCCGTCTCTCCGTGTGAGTCACGGACTGTCAGCTGGCAGCAAAGACCTCTGCCTCCATCGGATGTGGGGCGGTCCAGGTTGAGCCACTACACCCTGAACACTTTTTGGAAGGGTCCCCTTTGCGTGGTACTGGCTTCACGCTAATATGCAAAAGATATCCTCCTCCTTCGAAAAAGACAAGGGGACACGGCAGGGCTTCAAGGAATCATTTATTCGAATTCTCTGGCATGACGCGTTTCGGCGGTAGCCTCTTCAGATGCCTCCGGTGTTACAAATTTCAAAGTTTCCTTTTATTTATTAAGCCCCTCCTTCTAAAGTAGCGTGGGGCACACCTACACCATATCTCATCAGAGAACACTCGGCCAGTTCATAGTTATGGACTGCAGATCCCATCATGCAGTTGGTTCGCAATCTGGACGAATGTCTCTTACAGCCGGATTTTCCTCCTCAAAGTGAGTGGCTGAAGAATGGTTAGCTTGAGATTGTAGCACTGTGCTGGGCAACATACGATTCCTGAGCCCTGCGCTTCCAACCTCACAGTCCCGGTGTTGGCAAAGCTTGGAGACGATGGTAAAGTAACTCCGTCTCTCCGTGTGAGTCACGGACTGTCAGCTGGCAGCAAAGACCTCTGCCTCCATCGGACGTGGGGCGGTCCGGGTTGAGCCACTACACCCTGAACACTTTTGGAAGGGTCCCCTTTGCGTGGTACTGGCTTCACGCTAATATGCAAAAATATCCTCCTCCTTCGAAAAAGACAAGGGGACACGGCAGGGCGTCAAGGAATCATTTATTCGAATTCTCTGGCATGACGCGTTTCGGCGGTAGCCTCTTCAGATGCCTCCGGTGTTACAAATTTCAAAGTTTCCTTTTATTTATTAAGCCCCTCCTTCTAAAGTAGCGTGGGGCACACCTACCACCATATCTCATCAGAGAACACTCGGCCAGTTCATAGTTATGGACTGCAGATCCCATCATGCAGTTGGTTCGCAATCTGGACGAATGTCTCTTACAGCCGGATTTTTCCTCCTCAAAGTGAGTGGCTGAAGAATGGTTGGCTTGAGATTGTAGCACTGTGCTGGGCAACAAACCATTCCTGAGCCCTGCGCTTCCAACCTCACAGTCCCGGTGTTGGCAAAGCTTGGAGACGATGGTAAAGTAACTCCGTCTCTCCGTGTGAGTCACAGACTGTCAGCTGGCAGCAAAGACCTCTGCCTCCATCGGACGTGGGGCGGTCCGGGTTGAGCCACTACACCCTGAACACTTTTTGGAAAGGTCCCCTTTGCGTGGTACTGGCTTCACGCTAATACACACATTTTAATATAATTTTAAAATTATAAAATAAATTAAAATGAATAGTTTTTTAATTGTTTCAAAGTATATATATATATATATATATATATTCATTATTATTTATGTGTTTAGCTTTTTTAATTGTTTATTTGTTATATTTTTTAAAATGTATATTAAATCTTCTTTTTCTCAAATTAATTTTTTTATCCAATATATTTAATATTTATTATTTTATTTTATTTATATATAAAAATCGATATTTTGTACAACTTTATTTTTAACATCGATATTTTTTTTCAATATTTTTGTACTTACCTGTTTAAGTATAGGGAGTCGATATTTTTGCATTCTATATTTTTTCATCGATATTTGTTATATCTATAATTTTTACATCGATATTCTGTCAGTGAACCCTTTTATCTTTAACTATTTGACTAGGCTGTGAAGTTTGCCACGTACACTTCTGGTCCAGCGTTATTCACTCTGATAGATTTTATTTGTGCACAAGGTTGCCCTTTTTTAGCTTGTCTGCACTGTTTTTATGCCAATACTGTACCGCCTGCCTGGTCAAGATACTATTGTGTAGTTTCCACTAATCAGTAGGAACTGCACGTTTGCGGATGACAGAAACTTAGGATGGTGTCAGACTGATTCCATGCACCTTGATAGGATATGTTGTCCCTTGGACCAACTAGCTCACAGTGCCACTGTTAGCACCCCTTAAACCTGAACAGGGATCGAACAGTTCTGTCGACCACTGAACATGACGGCTCTGTTCCCTCAGGAACTGTGGTGACAGACTTCAAACTTTTTGCTCAGTCATTCATGCTCTCTTTTGCTTAGAGAAATATACAAAGAAAACACGAAGGGGCGTTTTAAGTATTTATTGAACCATAGTGATTCTTGCATAGAAAATATGGGCTGCGATGATTAATAGACAGAAGCAGACAAAGGTTATAATGAGTGTCAACACAGTGAATAAAACAATGAGTTCCACCATCTTGTTGAGAGACAGCTTATATATGCATACATATGAAAGATTATAACAATTGAGCGCACTCCTACAATGCTAACCCTACCCTATGTGTCTAGGGTGTAAATGTATGGTCTGCCAAGAAAATCCCTTCTGTATGATCTAACCTCTTTACCTGGTGGGTAAGAATGTAGGACCCCGTCTTAGTCACGAACTGGACAACCCTCACGGAGATGTCAGTCAGCTGCTAGACGAAACCTTCAGCATGCAGAGGCCCCTCAGAGTCAGCAGAAGCGTCTACTCTGATTATGCTAGGAAACAAAAGGCTATATATAGAAAATGACATCCTTTCTTCGGGCCGAGATTGTGAACAGGCAACCATTTTTTGTGTTCTACAGATAGCTGTGTTGCCATTTGGATGTAATAATAAACACATTTGTATTACGCATGTGAGGGGCCTTGCATCTAATGCCAAGGCTGTGTGATAGTATTCTCATGAAGAGTTCTGTGTCAGCAAGGTTGGTGCTTCCTCAAAACTAGTCCAAGTGTCACGAATGGGAATGTGTGCCAAACGTCTATGTGGCAAAGAGAAGGCAACTTTAAGAAAGGATACTGTACATGTAAGAATGACACTAATTCCTACAGCGCCTAACTCGGGCACATGACAATACTGTTCCAAGAACTATGCCTGGTTTCCATTGTAACTGCTTGGACCCTGGCAACTGGGGAAAGTCCTAAGAGGTTTTTCAGGCAATTCCCCGCAAACTTGTCCCAGTTGTGCTTTGACTCCAGGGTTAGAAACTCTACAACATCGAAGATCTGAGGTGGGACCATTGCATTTTATGTAACAAGGACTATTTCAATAAAAGGACCAACATAGTCCCTTTAGAACTTCTTCATGTCTAGGTGCATATTTAAATTCAATTTATTATGAAATGCCATTCCAAGGTATTTGTAAGAAGAGGTTACTTCTATTTTTGTTTCCCCAATTGACCAAGTAAAGGAGTTTACCTAATATCAGGACTTATGTTTTTCTGAATTTATTGTTAGATTGTTAGTCTCACAGTATCTGTTAAAAGCAAGGGGATTCCTTTGCAGACCCACTTAAGTTAACTCCAAATAACCAAATAGTCCATGTATAATAAACAAGGAACGGGTCGACCCCATCTTTAGAGAGCATGAGAGTGTGCTCTGTAAGATCTTGGGAAGGTCATCAAAATACAATGCAAACAAGGGGGTAGGTATTACACAACCCTGCCTTACACCATTGCCTATTGGAATATTTTGAGATAGTGCTCCATTTCTATTCAGTTCCTAACTAGGTTGAAGGCAGATCAGAAGTCTATGAGGGAGCAAAAATTATGACTCAACCTTCTATAGCTTTCTAACACATAGACCAAGGGCTATAACAATGTGCTATTTTCAGATGGCCCTCTTTGAACTCTCCTTGCTCCACTGGCATAAGATAATTATGACATATCCAGTCTTTAATGTACTGCAGAATTAAATTAGTATAAATTATTGAGCCTATTTCAGTAAACTAATTAGACGATCATTTTTAGGTTTGGCTGGGTCGTTTTTCTTAAAAATAGGCATAAATATGCCCCCCTTCATACTTGGGGGAAAGTGATCAGTGTAGGTGATTACTTTAAATAATTGAGCAAACACACTGGACCACCAGTTTAAATTTTTCTTCAAAATAATTGCTGGCAGATTATCAGTTCCTGCCATTCTCATTAAGTTTACTGAATACATTACCTTTGAATTGCTTTTTCTGTCAAGGATGCTAAGAGTTCCTTGCCTGCCGTGCCCTGCTCTCCCTGGGAACACTTATTTTTATCTGCCTAAATCTTGGTCAGATATCTTACCCAATTAACTTGAGGGATCATGCAGCTAAGTGTAACCCTTACATTTTTCGTTCCTTTCTGGACAGGTTCCCAAATTTTCTTCATATACTTTGTGGCCAACACACCCACAATGTCAACTCCAACAAATTGGTAACAACACCTCTCAATACTCTTCATCAATGCAGAGTGTTTTGATCTAGTTTTCGAATGGTCTTACACAAGTGGCCACCGTTTGGTATCTGCACCTTTCTTTTTGTGTCCTTTTTATTATTCCAAACAGTTGATTTATGAGATTGTGGTGGGTTCCTTTTGAATCTAATATTTGGTTGGTTATTCAGCGTAACTGGCAGACAGTCTACCTTGGGCAATATCACTGTTTCCAAACTTCCAGAGATTTGCATGTCAGCAGCCAATGGTTGCTCCCATTAACATTTAGTACCAGGAAATTATTGCACAGCTCATAATAACAAGGAGGTTTGAAGCTTAGATAAAACACACGTAGTGGATCCCATGGGTCTCAGGTTAAAAAATGAATATAGGAATTGGAGATGCTGCCAAAAAGAGTAAGCGTGCAATGTTCTATGCACATTTTCCATGTATCGTGGTTGTATTTTGAATTAATATAACAGCCTAGCAGCACTTGAAGCCCTAACTTTCAAAAGAAAATCATTTGTTTTACTGATAGGGTATTGTTTAGCAGGAGCTGCACTCCAGAAAATGAACAACGGGGCATGTGGCACAATAAGCAGAACGTACCGCAGAAGGATCTTGAACACGCATGCAAGACACACAGAACCAGGTTGTGATACTTCAATCAAACAATTTCAGGCGTGGGATGTTGACCACGAGGAGGTTTACAGCAGAATGGCCTTGTGAATTTGAATACGTTGACAGCATTGGAATTCTTTGTGCACAACAGCCCCTGAAGAAGGGAGTGCATCCCGAAATGCATGGGGCAGTTTGCTCTTTCACAAAGAGCATGAAAGAAAAATAAAGTGTTGTTACAATTTTATTTGTAATTTAGTGAAAAAAGATATTATTTACATCATTGTTTATGGACATAGGTGTGGTCTCTGTATTAGAGAAGATTTCATGAATAATGTCAACATTAAAAAAGAAAAATGTTGATGAATGTATGACTAGGTTTGATTATTTTGATGATAAATTCTTTAAGCAGTGCTCTCTGGGTCCAAGGAATTAGTGATTCTTGGCTGCATCTCATAATTTCGTCCATGTATGACAGACAACATACATACCAGAGAGGCACGCATTCGGTTTAATTAGTGTAATTAAGGAGATATAGTGAGTGCACGATAACCATCAGTTCTCAATAAGCAGTTCACCAGATGTATGTTGTAAAAGACATGAGGGCTATAATATCAACTACACAATATGAAACTATGGAGGGGTGCTGATGAGATACACGGTTAGGAAAGAACATCAGAGGACGAGGTACAAGAACAAGTAGAAAAGCTGGAAGTGCAATGCAGCGTGGAAAAAGGTAAATTGTGATCATTAAGCAATATTCAAGGATAAAGAAGTGGATGCGGAGAACAGCGGTGGAAAGTAGTATGGATGGATGCTGCAAAGACAATATAACAAGATAGTTAAGCATATACTGTGGAACAAGCAGTGGTGTCATACCCAGGTTAGCATTAGGTCTGTAAGGCAAATTTTGTGAGGAAAAAATCCTCATATGCAGATTTATAATAATAGAAAAGCAACAACAAAGCAAGGAAAACGAAGGATATTGACTGCTGGAGAGCCAATATGGAGATCCAATGCACAAGTTAATAAAGGATGAAACTTAAAATCATTTAGTGTGACACATTTAAATCACATCAAATAGTAAGGAACTTTCCGTTCTAAATTTAAGAGAATTTCTGGGAAATATTTATTTAAAAAGCAATAAGTTTGAAAAAAGCACACATTTGAATATAAATAGGAAATATACTTTAAAAAAACAGAAGACACGTATGATTTGTTCTTTATTTAAACACTCTAAAACAATGGTTTTATGTTTTTGAAATGACTTTTTGTTTAAACTTGGCCTGACCATAACTTAAAAGTTCCCTTTACCTTTTACACCTTTTACACCCTTTAACAGGGCACATTTACCATACAAATGAAATGCTACACAATATTCAAGCCAACAGTAACTAAGGGCCTCATTAGGATGGCGGGCGGACTTCAGTCCGCCCGCCACCCTAGCGGTGTTGGGACCGGCCGCCAGCGGTGCGGTGGTCCCGCACCACCAATTAGGATGTGACCGCCACCCTGGCAGTCGCATTCCGTATTGTTAACATTGCGGCGGGTGCTGCTGTGAGCAGCACCCGCAGCAATGCCAAAAATACAAGTTGTGCATTGCCATGCACAACGTGTCAGGCACCGCGCGGTGCCTGCCACCTTGTGCATGGCAATGAGGGGGTTACCATAGGTACCCCCAAGTGCAGCCCCCCACCCCTCTGGGGGCCCGCAACGGGCCCCCAAAGCAATTCCCGCCAGCCTTTCCATGGCGGCAAAGCCGCCATGTAAAGGCCTTCACATCACACCATCCTAATATGGATGGCGGTGCCTGCTTGGCTCCGCCACCATATTAGGGGCCAATTCCGCCCGGCCGGCAATCGGAACGATTGCCGGCCGGCGGAAAAGCGGCAGGCGCACTTTGCGTCCGCCGCAAAACCCCCCGCCATTGTAATATGGCGGGGGTTTCACTCGTTACGATGTCGTGGCGGTCGCCACTGCCGGCTCTGCTGTAGCGAACGTCACGACATCCTAATGAGCCCCTAAATTGTAGATTTAGAGTTTGATGGGCAGAGTACTCTGTCAAACATGATGGAGTACCTGTTCACAAAATTGATGCCTAGCCAACATATTTAGGGTAAAAAAAATGCACGATTTCCGTTGGCTTGGTCAATAGAAATCTTCAGCTGGCAGTCCAATGGAGTAAGGACTGTCTGAGTAAGGGCATTACACCACTCACCCTTTTCAAGGGGAATGGTGTGATTTCCTTTTTTCTTTCCATCACCACAAGACACTGGGGGTGAGGGACAGAAGAAAATGAATAATGACCACCACACACATGGAAAAATACTCCCTGGGATGCAGGGGTCATTTACGATTTATTTTTCAATAATAAACTCTCACTTTGTGATTTTTTTAAAGTAAAAATGGTGGTAATGTTTGGTAAATAGCTGTGAAAACCAATTGCAGCTATCCACCAAACATTTTGTTCCTTGACAGGAACCACCATGATGGTGATTCCTCTCAAGGTACTGAGATCATCTCTGGGCTGGATGTGATCTCTAAATTTGGCAGAAGGCTGTCCATAAGGGTGGTGCACAAAATGTCTTCCATCAACCTGAAAGACTGACCTCTGTACAGCAAACTCTAGATCAGACCAGAAATGTTTCTCACACTAAATGCAATAACCTAAAGGGTCAATTCAGAAAGGTAAATTTACATGTGAGTAAATTTACCTGTGTAATTTTACTCTTACACTTTGTAGTAAAATTATTACATTTGGCTATTTACCATTTCTGAGTGTATTTAGGCAGAGGTTTCAACCACTGGGGCGGAGATCTCTCTATGGTAAAGTATAGGGAAATTAAAAAAAAAACTATTTTTAAACTTTCCAAAAATAGTGCAAGTATTTTTATGCTATATTTTATGTAATTTAAATTGTATACACTTATTTTAAATGTAGTACAACATACAATAATAGTAGTGCACTATTAACTACATTTTGATGTCAGCTTTTAATTAATGTAATTACAATGAAATAAATGTAAATTATTTTGTATGATTTTTTGAAAAATCCCAGTAAAATATCTGTATTTATTAATTATTTATTAAACGTACTTAAAGCTAAGTATTGAAATCATCTACATTAATTTAATTATTTATTAAAAAAATTAAGTTACATTTATTTTTACACAAAAACCATAATATTTTACACTAAAATAATATTTATTTATTTACTTCTAGAATTTTTTTAAACAATACACAACATTTATATATATTTTTAAAAATTCAAACTAAATGAATTTATTTTGACATTATTTCATATTTTAACTCCCTGTCTCAATTATTTTCTACGGGAGGGTGCTGCAGTGCCACTTGTTGGCCATGTCTGCTGCTGGACTTACTTCAGGTATGATCAAGACTACATTTACTACTAGTTTGGTACTTTTTTGTCTGTAGTGGTTTTAGTAGTGATGTTTGTGAAAAGGAGTAGCTTTACTGTGTTGTGAGTGGGTGCATGCCCCTCCCTAAACTCCTCCTGAACCGTATCTAAAGTATTCCCTACTCCTCCCTATGCCCCACCCAATTAGTTGTAAGTATTTCCCATTTTCTAGCCACTCCCCTGAAGCCCTCCCACATTTACTAAAACAATTGTGTGCAAAGATTTCTGCCATCCGATGGAGAGCACAGCGCTGAAAAGATAGAAGCAGTACAGTCTAGAATTTGTTCCTATAGGGTATCCTGGGTGTAACTTAAGCCTGAGCTACTGCTTGCAGGTCTTGGTCAGGGATTATTACAAACATGTCGTCATATGGAATAGAATGCGTCTAAATTAAGTGCAAAACATTTATTATGATAATGAAATGCTGGAAGAATGACATGCAGGTCACATACCTATTTACTGGTCGATATGTAACAAAACGATTTGATAGCTGTGGAATATTTTAATGTATATCACACACAATATCGATTTGCTTTGCTGTCATTAATTTAGTTTTTTTGGTACTTTATATTAAAAAACTTTAAACCAATAGTTGTATGGCACAAGTAGTAAGTCTGTAGTTAGAATTCTTAAGAGCAAACGTATTATTATGTTTTACTTTTAGAATCATTATTCATGATAATCACATTTTGCCCGTCACAAAGATACATTTTGCATTTAACAATAATATAATGTGGTATCCTGTTGTGGTGGATCATTTAAAAAATTAAAATGTTCAAAGATAATTAAAGAACTGAATTTATTATTCCCTATATTATTTTTACAACATACCTAAATGTAGTGAGCCACCCGGGGCCAGGTGACGTAGGCCCTAACCCTGACATTGCATCTTTTCACTACCTCTGGTCAGGCGCGGCCAGAGGCCGTAAATGAATGGGCAGGGTTCACTCATGGTCTTTTGCCCGCACAAGAAATAGTGTGTGTGTGTGTGCGTGCGTGTGTGTGTTTGTGCAGTCACTGTGGGTTCTGGGGCCTGGTGTATAGGCAGCAGGGACTCCGTGTTACAAAGGAGTTAGCTGCCGCACTGGTGATGAGGGTGCTTCTAACCCCTCCGCACCTATCATCACCCAAAAACCACCGCCCTCCCTCGCTGACTCAAGTCATATGTCAGAGCAGATGCAGTTGCAGCCCCTCCTTCGCTTGCCCACTGCTGCCTGTGTGCACCTGGCGCCCGCCCTGAAGATGTTGCTGGGCCGCCAGCTGTCATCGCCTCCTGCCCACAGGTGCAACAGAACAAAGAAAAAAGAAATTTGAAAAATAAAGGCGCAGATAAACTGGAACAGATTAAAACAGGAAGAGGGGAGCATATATGTGCCTGAGCAGTTCATAGGCCACGTTTCGTCCCGCCTGCTATCTCATCTGCGCATCCTCTTCACACCTGCCTCACATTCTAGATGCTCCTTGCCCCAGTGCCTGCTTTTATTCCATTTTGCACATGCAGGAGTAGAACCACCTAAGGTCAAACGGAGCAAAAGTAACCCCTGCATTTGAGCATCATTAGCTTGCAAAGAGGGTCCCAGTAATGGCAAACTAGGCGAATGCTGCAGCCCAGGCTGTACCACGTGCAAGGCAGTTTCTGCAGCAGCATGCGCTCATGGGAGTCCTGCAACCGTTCAGTGAACTCGCAGACCCGGTGACAGCGTCACCCCACTGGAAGACCTGGATTGGGAGGTTGGAGCACTACTTCGTAGCTACTAGAGAAACAGATGGAGCAATCAAGCGCTTCCTCCTGCTCCACTATGCAGGAAGGGAAATTTACAAACTATTCGAGCACCTTCCTAAAACTGGTGCCCCCATGGACTATGACGCTGCCGTCAGAGCACTCAACGCTCACTTCGACCCTCAACTGAACCCTGATTTTGAACGATTCAAACTCCACCAGGCCCGCCAGCACAAGGGCAAACCCATAGATGCATTCTAATTCTACACATGCCTGAGCGAGCTGGCCAGCACATGCACTGCCGATGACCAACTGAAGGAGATAAGAGCTCAGACAATTCAGGGATGTCTCAACAAGACCCTCAGAGGCCTCATCCTGAGGCAACTGAACATCAGTCTAGACAACATCCTGGTTCTGGTGCAATCCCACAACCTCTCGGCCATGAGAGCCAATGAGATGGACACCACCATCACACAGGCACCTGAGAAGGCCCCTGCTTTCAAGGCAGAGCGAGTGGATGCCCTACGCACGAGGAGGAAAGCAGACATGACCAAACCCCATGGAGTCCCAGCGATAAAACTGGGACACAACTACTGCAGATGTGAAGAACATTCCCTGGACGACTGCCCAGCGCAAGGTTGCACATGCTCTAATTGAAGCAAGAAAAACCATTATGCCTCAGTATCCTGTTGAGCTTCAAGATGAAGAGGCACCTGGGGAGGGAGAACACCATCAAAGGCAGTGCACCAACTGTCCCTGAACGAGCAGATTGAAGACTCAGCACCTGACGATGACGAGGAAGAAGCTTTCCTCATCTCTTTCACGAGTGACCTGAAACAGCACTGAAGACTGCAGCCTACATGCCTGCTCATAATCATAAGATCTGAAATAAAGGCTCTCGTTGACATCCGGGCGGGCATCAGTAAATGTCATGGGGAGTCAGCAGTACATGCGCCTCCAGCCCCTGCCACCTCTCCCCATCAAACACCAATATTTTTACTCATGGCAGCCGCTCTCTTGTAGATAAAGAAGCTGACACGTTGCGTGGAAGTCACACAGCAGAAGACTTGGGCCTTGTGTCTTTTGCCCGGAATGTGACAGCGTTCTGGGTGGATAAACTGATTAATCAATTCCCTACTTTGTTCAGTAGCCTGGGATGACTGAAAGCACCACCAGTAAAACTACATATTGACCATTCCATCAAGCCTGTGGCCCTCCACCACGACGCATACCATCTCACTTAAGGCCACTCATGGAGCAGGAACTTGACAAGCTTGAGAAGCATGGAGTGACAGAGATGATGTCAGGACCAACACAATAGGTATTCCATATGGTCATAGTGGAAAAACCAAAACAGCCCTGCAAGATAAATCTCTGCATCGACATGAGTCTCCCGAACCACGCCATCAAGCAGGAACCCCACATTAATGGACGACATTATTGGAGACCTGAATAGCTTGAGATGGTTCTCGAAACTGGACCTAAACGCTGGCTACCACCAACTCAGAAGAGAGTAGATACATCACCACCTTCTCTATTCACCTGGGTTTATGCCGGTATAAGCGACTCAACTACAGAATATCCTCAGCGGCAGAAGTCTTTAAGAATGCAATAAGGCAAGCTCTGTTCGGACTCCAAGGTGTCTTGAACATGAGTGATGACATCCTCATCCACTCAGCGATGGCCGAAGAACATTACCTGCACCTCCATGCCACTCTCAAATGCCTCTGGGAGCACAGGGTTACACTACATAAAGAGAAGAGCTCATTCTTCCAGCCATCTATTGAGTTCTTCAGCTACGCATTCAACCAAGAGGGGGTACAAGTAGACCCCCGGAAGTCACAAGCCATCAAGCATGCCCTGGCACCAACCACCATGTCTGAAGTGCACAGCCACATATTGTGGCAGATTTATTACAAACTTGGCGACCATCGTTGCACCGCTGAGAGTCCTTACCAAGAGTGACACTGGCTAGACATAGGGCCAGCGTGAAGACAACGCTTTCCAGAAAGTGAAGGAATCCCTCCTGAGTAAGACCCCGATAGCCTACTTTGATCTGAAGAAGCAAACCCAGCTGCTCGTCATTCCGAGCCCCATAGGCCTAGAAGCTGTCCTCATCCAAGAGGTGGAACCCGAAAGGTGAGCCCCATCAGCGTTTGCCAACAAGGCATTAACCCCAATGGAGACACACTTTGCGCAGATCGAGAGGGAGGCCCTGGCGATTAAGTGGGTGTGCAGGCACTTCCACTTGTATCTGTGTGGGAGACCGTTCAAGGTAGTCACAGACCACCAACCACATACTCCACTGTTCCAGGACTCTGCCCCCATCCTCCACCGCATGTTGAACGTTGAGCCATCCAAATGCAACCCTACAGCATATAAGTAGTCTACCGACCTGGCTCTAAGAACTTTGCTGACTTCCTATCATGCCACCCGCCGCAAGTAGCTGAACAGGAACCCAGCAATAAAGATGCGGAAGAAGACTATGGGGCCGATTCCGATCTCGGTCGGAGGCGCACCCAATACCATTCGGTCGGGAAAAAAGCCATGCGAAAGCCTGTTTCCCGACCGAACCGTACGCGGGTCCGGCCGAGCGAGTACGATGCGAATTCACCGACCGACTCGTCCGGGCGTCCCGACTGCTCCGACCGACTCGCTCGGACTCGAACCGCTCCGACCGACTCGCTCGGACCCGATTCGCACCGCGCAATGGAGACGTTTTCCGGCCGGGTAGGCACGATGCGCACCTCGACCGCCTCCGACCGACTCGCGCCGTCCGACTCGAACTCGCTGTCGGAGCCGTACTTTGGGGGTCCGTGTCGGACCCCTGTACGCGTACCCGTGCGAGGCGCACACAGGGGGACCCGAGGGTCCCCCCTACCTGTGCGTGTACGCCGCGAGGCGCTCGCGGCGTACTCGCTGTAGGGGCGCCTTGTCCGCCTCGCACCCATTGAGGCAATGGGAGCCCGCGTACGCGTTGTACGACCGGCTCCCATTGAGTTCAATGGGAGTCCGACCGACTCGTGTCCGATAACATACGGACGCATTGTACTCGTTCGGTCGGACTGCACGGGTCCGATTCGGTCGGAAATCTCTCCGGGTCCGGCTCGGTCGGAGAGATTTCCGGCCCGAATCGGAATCGACCCCTATGTCAATGTAATTTAATGGAGTGCCTGTCTGAAGGCGCTCAGCCTTAACAACATTGAGGAAGCTATAAAAAATGATGAAGTACACCTGAAAGTAAGAGACGCTGTCCAGAGCCTTTCCTGGCAAAGCTTCCTGTGAAATGCCAACAACTGGGCAGATCAGGAAGGACCAAGAAAAGTTGGCCAAAATGTGGAGCATGAGCATTAATTCAGCACCACTCAAGACGGCATCCTCCCGCAAGACCATCAACTATTGGCCCATGGGGGACCTCAAGGGACTTTGAAAACTAAATCACGCATGAGAGAGAAAGTGTGGTTCCCTGGCCTTGAGGCCACAGTAGACGAGGCAGTGCGAGAATGTCCTGTGTTCAAAGAAGAAACTGGACACGAAGAAGGTCCCACGAAGTAAGTTTTATTAGGCTTCTCCAAAGACAGGGTTCCCGGACTCCTGCCTCCAGCAACCGCTACTCCAAGAATGACCGGACCACATAGAACGTAATAGTGTTCCAAGTCCGACCGGTCAGTCTCGCGCAACAGAAGCACAGAGACACGAGAGAGGTAAGATCATAACACATCTTCTTCTCTTACAGGAAACAAAAGAACTACACAATGAAAGAGCAGAAAAACAATGCGAAGCATAAAGCAAGTGTACATAAATATAAGTAATGAACAATATAAAATGAAAATACATGTTTGCAAAGTGGCAACATGAAACAACAAAATCAATACAATATAAAATCACCATATTTCCTTGGAAAGCGAGTTTCCCGTACCGGTTTGACCCCAGACCAATTTTTTATAGGATTAGGTTGTTCCACAACGGGAGTTTCCAGTACCCGTTTAACCCCAGGACAACTTTTGATGGGAATGGGTTGTTGCACAACGGGACTACCAACACATGCTCGAACATCCCTTTAGAATAAAGAGCAATTCTCCTAAAATTCCATTTCTGCCCATTCTCTAAGACAACATGCCACCTATGTACTTCTTTGACTTTTAAAGGCTCAGAAAATTTGTTCAAACCTTGCTCTCTTCTGCCCAATTTTACCTTAACCAGATCACCCACTTCGACTTTACAACTACCACTGGAATGCACAACATGAGAAAATGACATACTCTCTTCATGCATCCATTGAGGAGTGAGTTTGGTTTGGGTACTCTTCCTCGCATTTTTTCAAATGGAACTTCATTGGTGACACTATGGGCAGTGGTATTATAAGACCAAATCATATCGTCCACACATCTTTGAATGTCACAAGCACCTTGAACAGCCAATTGAATAGTACCTTTGACCACTCTGTTCATGCGCTCAACCATGCCGTTCCCTTGAGGGTTATAAAGTGAGGTATACACATGCCTGATACCATACCCTGAAAGAAAACTGCGCATGGCCAAAGAAGTCAGTTGAGTACCATTATCTGTGACTAGAACATGGGGAAAACCTTCCTTCAAGAAAATGGACCTCAAGTGTTTGATCACATTACTGGTAGTGATATTCCTCAAAAATACAACAGTAACCCACCTAGAGAACACATCAACTAGAACCATGGCAAAACGATACTCAGAAGAAAGAAAATCCATAGGACCAATAAAGTCCAAACAGACCTTTTCCCATGGCAAGCCAGCTTGACATGAAATAGAACCAGAAGTCTGTGAGTTGACCTTTAATCTTTTCTCGCTCTCCTTGCATAACGTACAATTTTCAACCCAACCACGAACTTCATCATCAATACCAGGCCACCAAAAATTACACTTAAGACGCTTCACGGTAATAGTTTGTCCAAGGTGACCTTCATGGGCTAAAAGAAAGAGTTTCTTTCTGAGAGACTTGGGAGGAACAAACCTTTCACCTCTCATAACCAAATCATCAGAGGTTCCAACACTAAGTTCTTCTTGTAATTTGACGAAGCTCCGTAGTGCAGGCTTGACATCCCCTTCACGCCTCCAACCATGGCGAATATTACTAACCAACTCAACAAAATCGGGATCATCGATGACTGCCTGATGCCATTCATCCTTGGAAATAGATTTAAACTCCTCAGAACATGCATCCTCAACACTCGCCACAACACATACCATTTCATCATCAAAGTCAAAACCTTGTTCAGTATCAAGGGGTAAACGAGATAAACAATCTGCTTGGACGTTCTTCCACCCAGATATATACTCCATATCATACATAAACTCTTGTAACCTGGCGGCGAATCTCATTAATCTTGGAGAACCATTGTTAGCACCACCTGGAGATAGCATCCTTATGAGAGGTTTGTGATCAGTCCTCAAAGTAAAATGTGTGCCCCACACATAGGTGCGAAAGTGCAACACACCCCATGCAGCAGCTAATGCTTCCCGCTCGATCACAGCATAATTACGTTCAGAACTACTGAGCGTACGAGAAGCAAAAGCAACAGATTTTTCAATCCCATTTTTTTTTTGAGACAGAATGGCACCAATGCCATGGGCACTCGCATCAACTGTGATAAAAGTATCTCTCCCAGGTTCATAAGTAGTAAGAATATTAGCATTAATAATCTCATCTTTGATCTTGTTAAAAGCTTCATTTTGTGGTGCCTCCCAAGAAAAATTAGTACCCTTTCTGAATAACAAGCGTAACGCTTCAGTTTTGTGAGCAAAATTACTAACAAATTTGGAGTAATATTCAACTAACCCCATGAACGATTTAAGCTGATCCTTATTGGAAGGAGTAGCTGCGCATTTAATGGCTTTTAACAAATCTTCCTTTGGTTTGACACCAGTCTGTGAAATGGTATAGCCCAGATAGTCTACTTCAGTCAATAAAAATGTACACTTATCTTTTCTCAAAGTGAGACCAGCATTAAGTAAAATTTGTAACACTTTGGCTAAATTACAATTGTGCTCAAATTCATCATCACCAGTGATAAGAATATCATCTTGGAAGTAATGTACATGTTTTAGACCTTTCAACAGAGAATGCATCATACGTTCAAAAACGCTAGCCGCAGAGGCTAGCCCAAAGGGAAGTCTCTTAAATTGAAACACCCCTTCAATAGTCAAAAATGCTGTTAGCTTGCGAGAATCAGGATGTAAAACTACTTGATGATAGGCTGATCTAAGGTCAAGCTTGCTAAAAAATTTTGCCTTATCCATCAAGAGTACCATCTCGGAGATGTTAGGGAGAGGAAACTTATCTACAATGATGTTCTGATTAAGGGACCTGAGATCCACACAGAAGCGGAGTTTACCATCTTTCTTTTGGGTAACCACCACCGGAGAAAGCCATTCCGATGCTTCGACCGGTTCAATGATATCTTGCTTCTGCATGTCCTCAAGCATTTCCTTGACCTCTTGCCGGATGGAAATGGGAATTCTTCTAAGCGGATGTTTAACAGGGTGAGCATGGTCCATAAGCTTTATTTCATGAACATACCCAATTAGTTTACCTAAATCTGTGCGAAATACATCTTTATATTTTGATAATACAGAATCAATATCGGGAAAATCTTCAACAACCAAAACTTTTTCATCAGATCTGGGATCTATAATAATGTGCAGATCATGTTGTTGAGCCCAACCGAGTATTGCAGGCCCATCATTAGAGATATAAACTTTCCCTAAAGAGGATCTCCCTTTAAATTCAAATTTGGTTTGCATGACCCCTTTAATGTTAATAACCTCACCACCATAACCTATTGGTGTGATATCACTAGTCGAAAGAGTGCTGTTAGGCCAACGCTCCTTAAAAATGTGAAAAGGAATGATGGTAAACATTGAACCTGGATCAACCAAAAGTGTTATGGGAACGTCATTCAAAAGAAATGTAGCTTTAGGTCTCTGCAAAGAACCAGGACAGTTGTCTTCAATACATAAGGAAATATCAGGAGGCAGATAATCATCCTCCACAAAAGCAACTCTGTTCTTAGATGGGTTTCTACAAGCTTTGCTAATATGGCCTCTCTTTCCACATTTCTTACACGTTTTATCCCTAGCAAAACACCCCGAAAAATCAGCAGCATGACCCATACTGCCACAACGATAACAACCAACGAATTTGCTTTTGCTATCAGACAAAACTTTAGGCTTGAATTTAGAAGTAGATGACCTGTATTTGAAGTCATTATTTTTTTGATCATTGTCCAATTCTTTCTCATTTTTATTGACAACATTGACAGTGTCTTCTTTCTTTTGCTCAAGAGAATGCATTTCCTGCATACATTTGTCAGATTCTTCAACAACTTTGGCAATGGAAATGGCTTCCAGAAGAGTAGGATTCTTGGCAGCCCAAAGTTTTTCCTGCATCCTTTTATTTTTGCATTGGACTATCAACTGATCTCTAATGAGTTGATCAGTCATGGGGCCGAAATCGCACTTGATGGCAAGTTCTCTTAGACGAGTGACCATTTGGTCAACAGTCTCTCTGTCTCTTTGAGGCACGGTGTAAAATTTATGCCGTTGCATAACGATATTGATTTGCTTCCCAAAGTACTTAGAAAGTCTTTGTTTAGCCTCAATATAGGGATTGTCAATAGGTTCACCATCAGCACCTAAAAATTCCGGCAGAAATTTAAAAGCATGTTGACCAGCTTTTCCTAATGAATTAAGTAATATGGCTTTCTTTCTCGAAGCTTGGAATCTAAGGCCGTCAATAGCCTCCAGATAATTTTCAAAAATTCCAATCCACTCCTCCCATTCAATTGAAGGAGTGTCCCCTTCAATTAGGAAGACTGGGGGAGGAGCTATCATTTGGTTGACAGCCATAGTAAAATAAGAACTAGTCAAACTGAAATTTTGAAGAAAAGGAAGGTAACTGCAATAAGAAAATAATGAAATGGTGTGTAGATCACCGTATAATCTGCCAAAGAGAAAGATTAATAAATTGACATGGTGTGCAGATCACCGTAGTAACTGCTTGGTAGGGTCTGCAGACAATGGAGATGATGGAGGTTTATGCGGTAACAGGCTGGAGCGAGGAGGAATAAGAAAAGGAACAGCTGAGCGCTGTAGAATAAGCTGGTTGTCCTGATGCGAGGTCGTGGTTGGCAATGGTTGGCAAAAGTTGAAAAAGTGAAGTTAAGATGGCCGCACGCTACGTAAAATGCGTGGGCGTGATGACGATGTGGTTGGCGGGGAAATGGTTGGCGAGAAAGGATCAACAATCGTGTTGCCAAGGAACGATGCACCGCCGTTGAAGAGAGATGCGCCGTTGGAGAGAGGATGCGCGCGCAGATCAAAGCGCGATCCGTACGGGAGGATAAAATAAAAACAATAAAGCAACAGAGTACCTTCCGTGTGTGTGTGCAACAGACACTTGTACAGGACCACAGAAGAATCCAGCAGGACAGCCAAGGGATCAACCAGCAGGACGGAACAGCAGCTCGTTGATGGAGGTGGACGCGTAGGTGGATTCGTTCCCCGCCAATGAAGAGCTTCAGGAAGATCGTCGCCAAAATGTTCAAAGAAGAAACTGGACACGAAGAAGGTCCCACGAAGTAAGTTTTATTAGGCTTCTCCAAAGACAGGGTTCCCGGACTCCTGCCTCCAGCAACCGCTACTCCAAGAATGACCGGACCACATAGAACGTAATAGTGTTCCAAGTCCGACCGGTCAGTCTCGCGCAACAGAAGCACAGAGACACGAGAGAGGTAAGATCATAACATCCTGCATGCCAGCTCACTGGCTCTCTGGAGACTCCAGCTCCTATCTTCACAGAGGACCCATGCACAGTCCCGTGGTCCAAGATAAGCCTTGACTTTGGGAGCTTCCTGGATGGGAGGACTACTATGGTCCTAACAGATAACTTCTCAAAATACCACATCGTCGAGGTGATCACCTCTACAGCATTTACACATGTTGCACTAGTGCTAAAGAGGATTTTTGCAACATTTGGCCTACTGAAATAAATCAAGACCGACAATGGTCCACCCTTTCAAGTGTCGGACTTCAGAGACCAGCTCATCCACCTGGGAATACATCACCGCTGTGTCACCCCTCAATGGGCGCAAGCAAATGGAGAGACCAAAAGATTTATGCGGACCTTGAACAAAACACTCCAAATCGCTGTGGCTGAAGGAGCAAACCCTGACCTCGGGCTACAGACAATTCTCTGAAAATACTGCGGAACGCCACATTTTACTACCCAAGTGAGCCCCCTGGACATTGATGTTCAATATATCCAGGCAAGACGTCATCCCAGTGCACCTAGGGTGTGCCCAACCACCCTACGACCCCCAAAGGGCTCAAACAGGGCGCGCCCAGAACAATGCGCACTTGAGTCATAAGCAGCTAGCAAAGACACGACTGATTCAACCAGATGACCTAGTCATCATTAGAGATTGCAGACCAGGCTAAAAGTACGAGACGCTCTTCGAGCCAGGGGTCTGGACAGTACTGAGAACCGACGGTACCATGATCACTGTGAAGAAGGGCAATGAGACAGTTGGGAGAAAATGTCATGGTTCCGGAGAGTAACTACGCCCAGTCAACAAGTGCTAATGAGGAAGGAGTAGAAAATGATATGGAGGAAATTGATCTGCCTGAAACCGAGAGACCCTGAGGAGTCACCGCTGGCAGCAAAGACCTGCATCGCACTCGCGAAGAAGACCAAAGCGCCGGCAGCTCGCAACACCAGTAGTATAACTTACGGTCAAACCCGCAACCCAGCCAATGGCTTAAGGACTTTATATGCCGAATCCAACGATAACACGTTCAGAACAGGTTGGGAAGGGATGTAGTGAGCCATCCGGGGCACGGTGACGTAGGCCCTAACCCGGACATTGCACCTTTCACTTACTATGGCCAGAGGCTATAAATAAATGGGCAGGGATTGCTTGAGGTCTTTTGCCCACACACGAAATACTGTGTGTGTGTGTGTGTGCAGTCATTGTGGGTTCTGGGGCCTAGTGTATAGGCGGCAGGGACTCCGTGTTACAAGGGAGTCCTCTGCCACACTAAACATTGAACTTTCCATCTGCACTAACTATGTGACCTACTGTTCTGCTCTGCTCAAGTTAGGTTTCTTTCTTCAGAATGTCACGAAATATCTGCCAACTTCAACTCACACAGTGTTTGCGTACAAGTCCACTTATTAATAATATTCATGGCTTGCACAAAGTAACTAACAATTACTTATTCACATTGAGATCGTGCGATGTTGCTTTTATTGTGGCTATACATAATGGCATTTCATTTGAAAAGAAACTGCAGCTTTCTTCGGGGCATTGGCAGCAATTTTAGCAGCAGGAACAATTTTTTTATAGGTACGAGAGAAAAAACCCTTTTAGGCGCAAAAGAACACACAAGATTATAGTGGAAACAATTCTATGCAGAGAAGGTGTTCGAAAAAGTACTTCAATCGTCACCTGAGTGATTGCCCGCTGCACCCTGCCAGGAACCAAATCTCCCACGAGGGCATGGCTGTGTCTACCGCTGCTAGCCGTGCTAACAATAAACATAGCTGATTTTCACAAATGGAATCTGTAAATCAATATTGTTATCCGAAATGAAGTTGAAGACAGCAGGCCTTCTATGTGAGCGTGCAGCTTTGAGAAAGACTGGATTAGATGCGACGTTTAATTACTATTGTCTTTTCATCTCACACTGTGACTGTCGTACGTCTTAGAACGAAAAGCTCTTCAAGATGGAATATTTTTGTAAGTGCTCTACAGAACATTTGTTTAAAAGAACTTAATTGATTGTTTGAATTGAGCTGCTTAAGAATCCCAAGTGCCTTAAATTGAAGTGTTGACAATATGAATCCGTAGCAGTGAGCAAATTGTGTTATGTAAGACACAGTTAGAAAAAAAATCAATTATAAAAATGATGTTTGTAAATTTTTAACCTAACTTGGTGAAACCTCAAATAACAGGAACTAATAACTAAGATTAGGGAAAACCAGTGCCAGGAATAGTTTGCTACAAGTAAAATGAGATGGGTCAAAACTCCGTTGTTGTGTGGTTTTTTTTGTGTATAAATGTAAACATTCGGTATACCGAAGTAAGAAAAAGATGTCTGATGGTGCTGTACGTGATTCTGGAAAATAGTTTACTTGCCGTTACACGTCCAACCGAAATGAAAGTGACAAGCATGTCATGCCGAATACTGAAAATTACCTGACGTGACCCATTCCATCCTCGCAACTTCGGCAAATGTAGAATTTAACACAAGTTCAAGGATTTTTAACTCCTTTCTATGACTTGTTGAAGCAGCTGCTTTGAAAGCAGAACAGTTTGCAGAGTGGGCTACATGTTGCTTTGGAGTTGATTAGCAAACTTTTTTGTTTTTTATTCCCACAGAGGGAATCTGGGGCATATTAGCAAGACCCACGTTAGAATTATCGCCGTTTTAGCGGCAGGAAACTGCCGCTAAAACGGCGATAATGGGCTTGCTAATATGTGTTATGGAATTCAATAGAAGCCCAGGTTAGATGTCCTGCACATCTAACCTGGGCTTCTATTGGAATTCTATAACGCATATTACCAAGCCCATTATCGCCGTTTTAGCGGCAGTTTCCTGCCGCTAAAACGGCGATAATTCTAACGTGGGTCTTGCTAATATGCCCCTCTGTTTTTAAAAGCATAAATCAATGGCCTTACACAGACAGAGTGTTCTCTTTATGCCCAGGACTGTCATGTGCATGTCAAGGATTTTCACAGGTAGAGCCAGCTAAGGCTCTGCCTGTTCAAACCCTGCATTTCCCACATGTCTAAATTACCCCTTAAGTACCATATTTCCTTATCTCTCTGTAAGTGAAAAAGGAGAGGGATGAGCAGCCCTCTGTTATATCACTGTCTCTGCATAGGAGTGTTTTTTTCTTGAAGGTAGCAGTAGTTGTTAGAATGTGTGCAATTCACAGATGGGCCCTTAGACATGACTGTGGACACCTGGTTATACCAGTGGAGATCTCATCTGGCACGAGAGATGAGATAACACCTTACAAGCCCAGATATGAGTGGGAACTTGCATCTGAGTCACCTGCGTATTCTAGAAGGGTTTGTTGGTGATATCCATAAATAGTCTTTTGGAATAGGTCAATCTGGAATTGATTGGACTCATCTGAGACTGTGTCTCAGGTGAGTAAGAAGAAGAAGCAGAGCTTTTAATAACCTGATCGGGTGGAAGTGGACATTCTTGATCACATAACTGAGCTTTGTCTTTATGGACATGGAGTTGTCCAGGAACATCCCCAGTTTCTTGACTTCTTATGCTAGCAAGAACTCTTAGTAATGGAGCCTAAAATTACTAAGACGTGTTCTGTAGCCCACCAGTATCTCCTCAGCCTTGGTTCTACATAGTTGGAGCCCGAGAGGCCTTGGCAAAATCCAAAGATATCCTATATATTTCCACATAAATACATTAATTTACATGACGTGAGGAGAGGATGTGGCCTAGCAGCTAGGGCGGTCGACCTCAAATCTGGGGGACCAGGTTCGAGTCTCAGCAACAATGCTCAACATCCTGTGATTCTGGGCAAATCACTTAATCTCCCTGTGCCTAACAAAAATGAGTGTGTCTGTCTATAACGAAACTAGTGCTCATGTAAAACGCTCTGATACCTGATACCTTCGGGTCAAGTTCGCGCTATATAAAAATCCGGAAAGAAAAAAACAAAAAAAAAATATTTATAATGTGCATATAAAACACTGTCCTGCCTGCTATTGTTGTGTAAAATACATTGACTATCAGCACAGCTTAAACTGTTTAGCTGTTCCCAAAATAAAATGCATTTTTCTTATATTGTTCAGTCACACACCCTCTGAGTAAGAATCACTCAAATCCTCCATGGATGTATAGTGGACAGTTTGAAAGCACATCCACGAAAGATTCACCATTAGAACTACAATACACTTCTTGAATATTGTCTGAAATTGTGCCACAGTCTTTGCCATTCCCTATTTTTATATGATTTAAAAATGGAAGATGGTGTCTAATGTGTGTATTGCCCATTAGGAATTAATTTGTCACCAGCAATCTAGTTCGGCACTTAAGCAGAAACATATTTATTGTAATTTGGGGTTGCCTGATAAACCTCCTTGTAGCTCAAAAATGATATGTTTGCCTAGGGCTGTATTTAGCCCCTTTATTAGAAAGATTGTTTCAATATCTGGTAGCAACCAAGAGATTTATTTATATTAAAGGCTGGTTGAAAATAACTTTGATCAACACTCAATATCAGGAAACATTTATGCTTATAATATTCTATTAAGAACCTGGTTCTAAATATATTTAGCCAGAAATATCCTTGCCCCTGGTTCAGTCTTTTGTATTGTTGACCTTTTTTCCAATAATGCAGAACCATAAGATTCAATCGGTAGAACCTTCAGTTGTTGGTCATAAATATGGCATAAAAGGTACAAGGATTGCATGAGTTAAATCACTAATTAGGGGGCATATTATCAAGAAAAGGCGGTAAAATTATCGCCGGTTTAGCGGCAGAAAACTGCCGCTAAAGCGGCGATAATGGGCTTGATAATATGCCCTGGAGAATTCCAATAGAAGCCCATGTTCTGGTGTCAACATGGGCTTCTATTGGAATTCTCCACGGCATATTATCAAGCCCATTATCGCCGCTTTAGCGGCAGTTTTCTGCCGCTACACCAGCGAAAATTTTAACGCCGTGCTTGATAATATGCCCCTCTGTCACTCTGACCACTAATAAATTATTTCAATGTTAAATTCATGTTCAGTCAATGAATTGGTAAAAGTGACACCCAGGGGACAGTAATCTATAACGTATTCTTTTGCCGGCGAATCAAGGTACCAAATAATACAAAGCACATTATTTCATTTTAGAATTATTTATAACGCTATTGGTTTATTTGGCCTATCTCCAAAATCCAAGGATCGTTGTCATACTTTTTGGTGTGTGGCCACCCGAAATGTATTTGAGTATAGTACGCTCTGAGCAGCCTTGTCGTTCAACCAGGGAGGATTTGATTCCAAAGAATTTAGGGCATGAGTTAGAGTTTGGCAGATGGGATCCTCTGTCACAAGCATGCTGCATACCCCACTAACCTTATTACAAGTATCGTAGGCTACAATTACACTTGTATTAAGGCAGGCAGAATATCCATCATATTTGTGACAGAGTAACCCATCCGCCAAACTCTAAATTAGGCCTATAGCTTACTAGGGAGGTTCACAAGTAAGATTGAAAACAACAAATGGGCAAATAAGTATATATTTCTAAGGGTCTATTTGATAACAATATAGCAAGCTTGTGCACCAAATTGTGAATTTCTCACCTTCACCTGCATCTCCATATGAGAACTGGTCAGAATTGTAGTAATAGGGGGGCAGATTTACAAGCCCCTTGCGCCACTTTTGCGTCACTTTTAACATGGGAAAAGTGACGCAAAAGTGGCGCAAGGGGCTTGTAAATCTGGCCCAGGATGCTTAAATGTTTTCTATGCAGCATGAGATTACGCCATTAGTTTAATCGAAAGCTGCTGAAAGGTCAAAAAACAGCAACATAGATCCTTGCCATTTTATATTTGCATGTCACACTAGATAATGGAGAGTTGACCAATGTTAGCTTCTGGAATACCTGGTACCAAGGTCAACAAATAGCTTCTTTTTGGCCCAGCTATTTGATTACAAAGTCTCTTAAAGAAACAATCTTTAATAAGTCATTTTCTTATAGTTGGCAGTAATTGCAAAACATTTTCAGCACTATGACAATGACAAAGTATTCAGAAAACTGTAAAAAAATAACATCTGTTTAGCTGTCTACCTGTTAATTTCTAGAACAGGATTTTGTTGCTGAGGTCCTGTGACTCCGTGCTCCTTTCTTCTAGAAAATGTTGATAGAACACCATTTTCAGCAATAAATGAAAGTGATGGTGTTAGTCCTATGCTCATAGCATACTCATTTGACCGAAAGGTTAATTATTGACATTTATCCACCTACTTATTGACTCATCATTACCAAAACGTCAATTTCTCATGCTATCAAACTTATTGATAAAATATGAATTAACTGTGTTATTATTTGAGTTGGGGTACACATTGACTCCATTGACATGAAAGTCAGTAATACATGGCCTGCTTGTAGCCTTCAACAGGTTGTGTTTTTGACATTTGAGACTGTGTTCTGGTAATAATTAGCCTTGGCTATACTAACAACACTGTGGTGAATGCTAGGGTAATGTTTGTGTGCTTGCTGTTCTGCCTCTCCGTATTCATTCCTCCATTTGTTTCATAGTTTTGGTGAAATCTGCCGAAGGATTCTTAGGTCTGTGATTGAACATGGAGCTGAGTAGGTCTAGATATAAGGCCATAGTTTGTGGGCAAGAGTGTCCAGTGCTGTAGAGTAGAACTCTGAGAATGTATTTAGTTACTCGTGTAAACTCAGAGTCATTTCATTTCTCTGGTAACTGGTTTTAATATCAGAAGAATACTTTTACTATGTTTTTTTTTTAAACATTGATGACAGACACATGGCTAGAAAATGCAGAGGAAATGCACAGAGCTAGGTATTAGACAATTTTTATGAGAGTTAGTTTTGGGTGATGATATTGATGTTTCAGCACAGAATTAAGCAGATAATATGCCCTTTGAGACTTGTAGGATGATTGGCATGCTGACTTGATATACGTTAAATGAAATCAGCTTCCTCTTAAACTAAGCATATCCAGGTTTAAGTTATGGCCCTGAAATTCAGGATCAATTAAGACCACCCTGTGAACTCTAATAAGCATTCTGCCACATTAGGGAATAATTGATCATCATAAACAGGGTTTTATAGATGAGCAAGATTCTTAAGCAATGTTTTACTAGATGAATACGACATTATCAATATGTTCGGAATATGTTGGTGGGGAGATGGTTTGAAATTAAAATCCACTGTTTATTTATATAAATTATGGTGCCACCTCCCTCTTTAATTGCAGTTGATCAAGACCTTTAATTTAAACATTTTATGGAGCTAAGGTGCCCAATATATACCCAATGTCTTAGGTTTTATCGAAGATGAAACAATCAAAATAAGTGTCTCACACAGACATAAATATTTTGCAAAGCTTCCAATCTGCTGGCATTTATAACAAAATGTGAAACAGCTTAGGAGGAAATAGGGAGGCGCAACCGGACGCTGCACAGTCACATGGTGATGTGCTAATAATCGTCTGCCATCTTAAAAAAGGGAAATTTAAGCCTTGGGGTATATCAAGGAAAATAAAAATAAATACCTCGGGTCACGCTAAGGGCCCGATTCTGATGTCGTTCGGAAGGCCTTCGAATCGGATTTGGCTTTCCCATATCCGATTCATAGCCCTTGTTTACCACCGAATCGTACACAGGTCCGAACTAGCATGTACGATCCAAAGATCGCGTATGCGCCAACCGTATCGTTTCCCGGACCCGAACCTGTTTGTACGACTCGTTCGTAGCTGAATCGTGCCGCGCTATGGAGCCGATTTCCGACCGCGCGAGTACGATGCATGATTGAGACAGCCGCTTCACCTCAGTCTCAGCGAGACGAAACGGCTCGCTGAGACCGACAGCGTCTGCCCCTGACAATACTTCTGTCAGGGGCAGACGCTGAGCTTTGCTATGCATCAAGGGCAGGCGGCTTGAAAGATAGAGGCATTCTTATGATCTATGCTTCTTCAGCTTGAGCTTGAGCCCTCATTAGGTACTGGGGGTAAAATCGTGCCTCATCAGGCATCCCTTATTTCTGATCAGCTGATTGTAATCCAAACCTTGCTCAAAACAAGGATATGGGACAGAGCTTGTCCTAAGATACAGGCTTATAAAAGATTGCATTTTGAAAACAGTGTAGGAATAAGTCATGTTCTAGTGTTTCAAGTTAAGGCCAAATAAAAGGAATTTGATTTTGAATATTTGGAATGCTGGTGGCTAGGTTAAAACCGGGTGTTCAGATATATTGGCAGTTTTTCAGCAGTGCTATTCTAATTTGTACCCAGAAGACTGCACAGTTTTCCAAGGCGCAATTGATAACTACTTGGACACTTTTCAACTACATGGGCAGACTGATCGACAGCCCATGCCCAAGATTCGCGGGTCATGCAGGGTAATATAGAGAAGGATATCTCACAGCACGCCCCTGTCAAAGCAGCTGTCAAATCCTATTTGAGTTTTCAAGGTTCTTTCTAGAGGTTTGTCTCCTATGCTGATTGATATTTTCAATTCTGCAGGTTTCCCAGAGGTGGTACCTACTTCATAGGGTTAAACACATACAGCGGTCTTTTTGAACAAAATACATGAGCGCATCTGACTGTGGCTCATTTTGGCCAATTTGTTTTTTAATGCTGACTATAAAATCTATAAATTAATTTTGGCTAACCTTCTTACCACCATTATGACTTCCATGGTTGATCCCAAGCAACACAGCTTCATTACACAAAAGAATACTATATCTCATATCAATTTGCCCATTTCTGCTCTTGAGGTTATTGGTAAGTTCAGCAGGCCTAGCGGGATGATCCTGTAGGATGGCGAAAAGGCCAAGATCTCCTGGTGCTTTCTTTGGTCAGTTATGACTTCACTGGCTATAGGCCCTAATTTGTAAATCATACTAGAGCTCTATGTTCATCGTTGCTAGAATAGTTTGTATTGGAGACTTGTCAGATACTATTTCTACCAGCTGTGGGACAAGATAAGGCTGCCCATTATCACCTCAGTTATTTGCCCTTAATTTAGAGCCATATTTTCCACCCTTAAGACTTTTAGCTTCCTTCCTTTCACTCTTGATTCATAAGTAGGAAGCAAAAGTATTAGTATATGCCGATGATGCTGCATATTTTCTTCGTCTCCGATTAGTGTCTTCAAGGACATCAAACTAATGGCTGCACAGTTTGGCCAGGTTTCTGGCTATAAGCTTAATTCTGATAAAATGCAAATTCTTGTTAATCTTCATTTGGCTCCATTCGATCCTCAGTTTGTTAAATCAGTAACCTATCTGGGAGTTAAGCCCTTATTTTTTTAAACAGATTTTATTAGCATTTTAACAATTTGCACAACAGCATCATATTAAGGTGCATTCTTATTAGGCAGCAATATATTGCTCATGAAGTCACTGTAAGAATATGTAAAATTATTCACGGAAGGCATTTGACATTTGTTCGCCAACCCATGATCGGTGTTGCTCCCCACTCACAAGTTCTTCACAACAACTTTATAACAGTTATCCCTCTCCCTCTCCTGCATTCCCTCGCCAGGACTCGGTTGTACCCTGGAATGTGCTAATGTCCCTAAGGGGTGTAAGCACCCATATCTCTATAGAAGGGGTTCCATGTCGGTCTGTGTGCCATCTTAGGCCCCCATGGAGTTCCAATAACTCATGTCCCCTGTGTACTATTACCTTGAGGAAGTCTAGGACTCTGCATGATTACATTTTGCTAGGTGAGGGCGGGGGGGTCAGGATTCTACAATGCATCTACTAATGCCTCCTAGTCCTGGGCAATGTCAAGGGAGCTGAGACCCCATTTGGCCTCTCGGAGCATCACCACACTCTCATGTGCTGCCCATCTCAGCAATTCCTTCTTCCAAACCGCCATCTGGGGACCCCTCAGTGCCTTCCAGTTTCTGGTGATTTCTCTTTTTGCTAAAATAAAAGGCAGGTCTTGGAACTTGCTTGTTGCTTTGTTTTTGGCAGTGTAGAGGAACCAACTCAATAGACAGTGACCAGGGGTGCACAGGACCTCCCTCTCAGTAATCTCAGCTAGCGCACCAGTAATTTCCTCCCAATAATCCCCCAGCTCTGGATATTCCAAGAGCATATGGAAAAACTCAGCCCCATCTTCCCCACATCTTGGCCACTTCGCTCCCTTCACTGTGAAGTGTCTGTTAATCTTTCAAGGGGTGAGATATGCTCTGTGCAACACATACAAATTAATAACCTTAAAACAGGCATTTTCAGATACCTTCAGTGTTCGCTTCAATATAGCCTCCCAGTTTCCTTCTGGAATGGGAATCCCCAGGTCTTCTTCCCAGCAGGTTCTAAGGGTTCCCAAAGGCATTTTCAGATACCTTCAGTATTCGCTTCAATATAGCCTCCCAGTTTCCTTCCGGAATGGGAATCCCCAGGTCTTCTTCCCAGCAGGTTCTAAGGGTTCCCAAAGGCAGCATCATGTTCCCTTGTATCGTTGTATAGAGACAAGTGACCACCTTAAAGATCCCTGATGAAGTAACCAAGTTTTGGCAGCTTTTAGGGTGAAGTGGTTCTGTCATGCCATCCCTCATTGTCTGTGGTTGGCCGCCTGTACTGCACCTTGGAGGAGAAAATGGCTCTGAGGTAGATCATGCTGCAAGCAGAACTCCTCAAAAGGGAGGAGCTTCATGTTCAAAGAGAGCCCCAAGCGTTGATGCACTGGGAGTTAAGCCCTCATTAAGTATGGAGGATATCATTAGTCTTAACTTTGATGCTTTGGTTGGTAAATCTACAGCAATGTTTTCAAAATGGGACAGATTCAGCTCGGGACTAATTGGTGGATGTCATGTTATGACAATGATTATTTTGCCTTGTTAACTTTATTTTTTTAGATCCATTCCTTCATATCTTCCTAAAGTTTTTTTCTAGAAAGTTGAAGCTAGCTGTCAAAAATGTATTTGGCTGTATGAGAAACCTCAAATAGCCATTCTTTGCAACTGTTGTGAAGTGCTGCTGGTATGTCACTTCCTATACTCTGGCTATATTATATCTTCTTGTTCATGCTCAGATTAGCCGCAATTGTTGGCAGTTTGGTTTGGCTCCTTGCTGGCCTATTCCCTGATTATAAAAGCTTTGACCAAATGATTGTACCTTGGAAAATTCTGGTAAATTCTGCTCATTGTAAGCATTCTAGATTCAAATCAATGGGGTATATAATAAGACCCGGCAGTCCCTTAGGTCAATTTGCAATATTTCTAGCTTCAATTCACATACTTCTCTTGGTTTTAATCAGAACATGCCACCAATATATAAGATGTTGGCAAGAACTGAGCCTTAGCACTTTAGATCTGGTAATCAAGGATGGCTCTTTACTCCTGTTTGATAAATTCCCCAAAATACTATGCAATTCCCAGGCACGGATTTGTTTGGCATCTACAGTTAAGGGATGTTTTACAACATCTTCCTACTATAGATATACATTTAACACATAATGGTTTCTTGGGACTATTTGTTAAGACACCTCGACTTGGGTGTATCTGTATTTTTATCGGTACTTGAATAATATTACGAAACACACAAGATTCTCATTGTCTTCCACCATGCAGCTCACTATTTCAAATCAATTGATGATCTATATTATACTCCATGCAGGCTACACAAATGGGGACTCAGAGGCACTTCTAGGTGTTTTCACTGTAATATCATCAATGCAGAAACTATTCATATCTTTGCTTCTTGCCCTAGTATCTCATCTTACCGGTAAAAGGTATTTTATCAACTCTATTGCCTGCCAAAGATACATATCCTCTGGGATTATAACATTTGTTATATTTAGTCATTCAGCTAAGATCCCCGCCTCAAAGCTAGGTATTTTGTTTTAGCAATTACCATTGCTAGACTTGGGACTGCACACACCTGGCCCTAAAAGGATCGACCAGATCATAATGTGTTTTTCTTTGCGGTTTGGATAATTCAGTCAGTCAAACCAGTTAAGATGGTGAAAGCTCAAAATAATTTGAGATCCAATTATGGAATAGATGGTCTCAATCACTATTGGTTATGCCCCGGAAATTATTTGAAACTATAAGGTTTTAGTAATGTATGAATTAAAATTAACTCTGTAATTGCCACTTAATGCATGACGCATTGGGTATAAGGAACTCTAATATCTATGTATGTATGAATTATCTGTTGTTTTTAATTACTCTTTGATTCTTTCCTAATTAAAAAATAAACTGTTTTGTTAACAGCTCTAAACAAAAGTTGCTCTTAGAAGTGTCAGAAGAAAATGAAATCATCTTAGATCGTGCACAGAATTTCGACATAATAGAAATCTTAAACCAGACATTCTGAAAAGAGTACACTACACCGGATTTAAAGACAACATTTTTCAGCCCCAACAAATAATGAAAAAATCCTATATGAAAGGCATGTGATACCAATATGTCAGGAGGTATGCTTTTATACTCTTGATAGATGTGAAGAGTTCAAAACTATCACAACCTATCTGAGAAATAAAAAAAATTCTATTGAATGGGTTTCCCCATCTGCCTCTTGTTCTCTTTCAGCAATAAGAGGCATGTAGTTTATACTAACGATGAAGCCATGCCAATTTTGAACTTGAAATCACAGGACTCCGAAGAGGAAGGGAGGAAAGGGAAGAATAAATCAGGCTGAAGAACTACCATGGCAAAAACAATGAACCCCAAAACTGAAAGTGTATTGAGATGTGTTCACTGTTGGAGAGACAAAGAGCAAAATGAAACTTCCTTGGATGAAGCCTGAAAGAACTCTTGATATATCCTATTGAATGTTCTCTTGGAGTGACAAAGATGTTACAATCACTTGGATAATATAACTTTATAATATAGCTTTAATTCTTCTTTTCTCCATGTGACTTTAAAAGAATGGAAGCATAATCCTAGCGTGAGTCTATGTTCCTACTGAGAAAACTGAAATAATCTTTGAGAAACTGTTTCACATTCTAGCACACAGTGTCAAAGTAGTCCTGATGATGGGAGGAACATTAACGTGGATTTAGACCCAACACAGGATCGCTCAGGTCTTGTGACTATGATCTCCCTCAAGATTGCACCCAAGATCTGGATCTAGGGGTCACATGGAGACTTCAACACCACTGAAAAGAATTATACTTTTAATTCTAATGCTCTTCGAACTTCATCTAGAGTAAAAACCCCATAACTTAATAACTTTAAGTTCCATAAGGACACAAATACTATTGAATCCTATCCTGTTAATTATAGTTTGCGATCTAATAAGGGAAAAAGCTTTCCAGAAACGCCACTGGCACTGGAATGTTAGTAGGTAATTACAGATTCAATCTGGAAGACTTGGAAGATGATTTTCAGTAAAGTGATGAAGAGACATTTTCTATGGCAGTAAAATGGGAAGCCGTAAAGGCAGTGATAATGGGACAACAGAGTATGCATACCACAAATGCCTTTAGAAGGAAAAGAAAACAAAATTTTGAAATACAACAACAAATTACTCATCTAAAATTGTTAAAATCAAGAGGTGGACTTATGCATATTCTGTTGGGTAAAATGACAGGGAAAATGCTTAGAACAAATATATTATAATGTATTGTGAAGAGAGAGAAAAGGTTAAAAGACTTTTAACATGCAAACTAAAAGCAGCACACAAAATAAAAACATTATTAAAAGATTCAGGGGAAAGATGACATAGTGAAAACCTCCACAAATAAAAAGTTTACACATTTTTTGAATATTATACTAAACTGTACAAGGCCAAAATAACACAAAAATCCACCCAGGAAGAATAGCTTCCAGAAATAAAATTCACAGAAATGCCACTACATCAATTAGAAATAATGAAGAAATGCATAATACCACTTGAAGTAATGAATGTTATTAAAACAATAGCTAATAACAATGCCCCTGAACCTGATAGATTTGTCCCAAAATTTCGCAAAGCAATGAAAAAATTGTTAACATGAGCCTTGGCCAGTTGTTTAACTACTTCATAACTTCAAGAGCAATGACTAAGACTATGATGGAATCTGAAACCCCCCTGATTCTAAAGCCTAATAAATACGCCATGGATTATGGTGTATCTAGACCTATAGTCCTGCTAAATGTACATGTAAAAATCTTCATAAAAATATTGATATAGAGCCTAGAAATTATAAGGCCAATATAACACATCTTGCCCTGGTTACTGCCTCAAATTAGAAGGGAAGAAAAGTTGCGTCAATCAATAAAAACTACATTATAATACTAGAATTGGGTGATTAGAAGAAGAGGGTTGACAATTTACCATCCCCATTGTCACAAAAATTATATAATCTGAATTTTTCAGCCGAGTGTCAAGATACGGGTTTCATTAGATATCTGCCTAACAATGAGGCTTCTCTTAGAGTTGAGTTGAGTTCAGAAGCTTGTTCTCATGTCTCAAAAAATTTCAAATTGAAAGAAGAGATATACTTAGATATAATGTGATGGTCATTGGGCAGGTAAAATGGAATGGAAAATATTTGCAACAACAGATGTAACTGCCATAGAAACCTTACTAAAATATCATGCTACCAAAGAAGGTACACCACAATTGGACAATCATTTAATTGCCTTACATAATCCTACAAACCAACATTTGCATTTAAATGGGACACTAAAGTGGGCATGCATATAGATGATTGTTGGACCTGTCAGCCTTAGGGTGGTCTTCCCCAAAACCTTTTGCCTGCTTGCCTCCAATTTTGCTGAATTCTTTTTGTTGGCATTGGGACTCAGTGCTTGCACTTCTCCCCTAAAACATGGTTTGATTGACTGATCCACAATTGGCATATTACATTTATCTATAGGTCCCTAGTAGAGTGCATATATGTGCCCAGGGCAAGAAAATAAATTCTACTAATGGACCTGCAGCACTGATTGTGCCACCAAACAAGTAGCCCTTCAAACATGTCTCAGGCATGCCACTGCAGAGGATGTGTGTGAAGTTTACACTGCCATGTCGAATTGGCATTTAAAACCCCTTGCCAAACCTTAAACTCCCCTTTTATCACCTATAAGTCACCCCTACAGTAGGCCCTAGGTAGCCCATAGGGCATGGTGCTATGTAATAAAAAGGTAGGACATGTACTTTCATGTCATGGTAGTGAAAAATACCCAAATTCTTTTTCACAACTGTGAGGCCCACCCTTCTCATAGGTCAACGTTGGAAATTCCTTATTACACTTATAAGCTGTAATTCCTGATTGAGAAGGAGTAGATCTGCCATGTTTCATATCAATGGAATGTTGATGATATATCCTCTCAACTGGTAAAGTTGGATTTATCATTACTCTTTTAAAACTGCCACTTTTAGAAAGATGACATTTTTCTGCTCTTAGCTCTGTGTGCCTGCAGCCTGTCTACAATACACGTCTGGGCTGGGTGGCAGCTGGACTTTGTGCATTCCTTCTAGACAGCCACACGCAAAGGGAGCATAAGTGTGACTGAGTGGCCACCCACATCCTCATGGGTCATCCTGGGCAGGATGGGAGGGAGGAGCTGACACACCTGAATAGGCTGTGTCCTGTCCCCACACAAAGGGCTGCATACCCCCCTGGAGCGAGTCTGGAGGCAGAGCTCGGTGGGATGATCTGTGTACTTCAAAGCCCCTCTCTGAAAATGCCCCCATTTCAAAGGCATAGCTGGGTATAAGTACTGGACCTCTGACCCCACCAAGTCAAACACTATTGGACCTGTGCAGAACTCTGCCAGGAGGAAAGACTGCTGGGCTGCTACAAGGACTGCCACTCTCCTGCTCTTGAAGAACTCTTTTTTGCTGTGTTGCCCTGCTGCCTGCTACCCTCAGCCATGCTGACAAAGAACTAGACCCATCTAACTTGAACCTAGGGTGACTCCAAGGACACGCTGGATGCCACAGTTCTAAGTCTCAGGGTTATCAAAGACTACTCATCAACCTGCAATAGCACCTGGACTTTGCTTGCTGCAAGACTTGCCCTGCTAAGCAGTGCCAATTAAGTCCTGGGTCCTTGGAAGTGGGTATAAAGTGCTGCAACTGCTGAAATCCATGCATCGTCGACGTTGCATTGATTGGAACCAGGGCAATCTTTCTTAACACATTACCACTGCTGCATGGACCACAGACCTCGCATCACTGACTGCACAGGTGCATCGATTCCAGGTTCCGACACATCCCTGACTTTGTGTAGCTTGGCACCGACGCATTACTTCATGTGGGTTGCATCACCTACAACCCAGTGGCTCAGAACTGACGCATTGCCGAAAGGATCAACAATGACGGATCGCCTCAACTGCTCCTCACATCGTCTTCAATGTCAACTCATCAAAGGTACTGTTTCCTTGGGTGAAGGCTGGTCCCTGTATTTTAATTTATTGTTTGAAAATTCATAACTCTTGTTATACTTATTGGATGTTTGTTGTTCTGGTCTTGTTCATAAAAATATAAGCTATGTTTCTAAACTGGTGCGTAGTCTTTTTGTGGTGTTTCCACTGTGTTACTGTCTGAAGTGTTGCACAAATGCTTTACACATTGCCTCTTAAGTTTAGCCTGCCTGCTCTGTGCCAAGCTACCAGAAGGTGAGCTCAGGTTAATTTATGGTGTGTATCTGACTTACCCTGACTAGGATAGTGGTTCTTGTTTGGACAGGGTGCACACCTCTACCAACCAGAAACCCAATTTTTAACAATGATCAAATGGTTAAATGCTTAGTCTAGAGCCTCTTCTACCCCTGTATACAGTCAACACAAAGGAAATAGTTACAAAACCTTGAGAAGATGGTACTTTACACCTGTGCAACTGCACGTTTGTCCTTCCTCCATTTGTTGGTGTTGCTCTAAAGAAAGAGACGTCATGTTACACATGTAGTGGCTCTGTGAGAAACTACAAGCTTTCTGGAAGGCAATTATACTGCAGAACAAATCTATGACTGCAATTGAAGTAAAATTAACCTTTTAATATTACACTTAGTGACTTTGGGGACAATTCAAAACACCCGCTGATGACCTTGACCAGTAAACGTCTTACTAGTATGCTTACTGTTGCCAAGCTTTCAATAGGTCTTCCATTTTCCCCTCAATCAGAATGTGTTGGTCCAATCTACCATAGAAAAACACACAGCATGAATTCATGACAAGCAAATGTGAAAAGACTTGGTCACTCTTTGTTACATTCATTAAAACATTAAGACACAGGGACAACATAGAGTGGGGCAGAGATACATGGGTCCAATTATAGACATGTCAGGCAAATGTAGACCTAGTTCTTCCTCAGAATACAGTAACACACATATAGTTGGAGATAATTAAGGGCCAGATGTACAAAGGTTTTGCGATTTGTAAATCAGTCGAAATTAGGTTTGCGAATGGAGAAGTTATTTTTTGGTATGTTCGAATGCCATTTGCAAATTTAATTTAGTGATGCATGCCTTTAGCGAATCCGTATTTATTGCGACCAAAATTTGTTAGTTACAATTAGTGAATCGATAATTGCGACTCGCAAACCTTACGTTCAAGGCTGACGCAATTAGATGCTAATCGCAAAAACACCAGTTTGGATATTTAGAGCCAGTCTTACCATTTTCCAACAGACAGAGGAGGACATATTTTAGAAATATAGACAGCATAGTGCAGTGATATTAGATTTAATTGAGATGTTAAACCCATATCTTGAAAGCAGCAGTACTCTGCTCAGCAAGTCCATCCCCACTCATGTGCAGGTATTATGCTCATTAAACATTTGGGCTCTGGCAGTTACCAAGGAGTCATTGCCGTTGCTGATGGGGTGTCTCAATGTGAGCTTTCACATTTTTCTAGGATTTTTCTAGATGACATACTCCAAAATATCAACAGGTATATATACCTACCAGGAATACTGAGGAAATTCAAAGCACTATTTCTTTTATAGGGTTCCCAAATTTCCCCATGTTATAGGGTGCATAGATGGAACATATCTTCCAATTTGTCCCCTAGCCCATATAGAATGCCTGTTTAGGAATTGGAAAAATACAAATTCCATCAACATACAAGTTGTCTGTGATGCAAACAACTTAATTATAGTGTCACAGTACCCCGGAAGCTCTATTGGCCATTGTTTCGTGAAGCATTCGCGCTCGTGCAGACGCACACATTACCTGCTCCCAGCGCACACACCCTCTCCTAAAGCTTGTACTTCACTGTTCCTTGCAAGAGACGGTTCGTCAGCCACTGGATTTAAAACCATGATCAGCGCCGAAAATGTTTCACTTTCTTGGAATGTGAAATGTGAGGAACAGTGGCAGATAGTTTAAGGCTGTGTAGATGAGCAGAATGTGGGCAAAATAACTTTGGGGCATATTAACAAGGCGGCGATAAACAATTATCGCCGCTTTTGCGGCCGTTTTCGGCCGAAAAGCGGCGATAATTATATCGCCTTATCAGCAAAGACACGCTATCGCGTGTTTTGCTGATTTTGCTCCCGTTTCCAGCACGCCTGACTTTGCATCGATAATGAGATGCAAAGTAGGCGTGTCTGTGGAAACAACATGGGTAAATATCGCGAAGGCAGCTTCGCGATATTTACAATGCGGGGAAGCGATTATTTTAATCGCGTTAAGTATGCCTTAACGCAGGAATTTAACGTCTGTTAAATTCCTGACTAAGGCATACTTAACATGGGGGGTGGATTCTGTGGCTAAGACCACAGGCCCTATCATCTAGGATATCGCCGTTTTCCACCATGGAGAACGGCGATATCCACGCTATCTCTGAAATTTTTATCGCCTCGGCGATGCGCGTTGTTAATAACGCGCTAACCGGGCGATAAATTACAGAGATAGCCGGCGATAAATATGCAAGCGCTAAGCGCGCTTTGCGATATTTATCGCCGGCCCTTGATAATATGCCCCTGCGAGAGGCTTCCTCTGGGCTGCACGGGTTTGCCATAGTGTGTCACTGAGCTTGGAGCAGACAGCTGTTAAACATGCTTCTTGCTTTATTACTGTTAGGGCCAGGGAACCCCTAAGGATTCAGCGGTGTCCAGGAGTACGATCCAGGAATGTATCTATTGTTGGCAATGGCGCTGATAAAAATAATATTCAGTATCAGTTTTAAAACACTGGGTAAAAATGCCCAAGGTTTGGGATGTGTAAAACAGCACAAAATAAACTGTGGATTCAGCCTGTCATCAACATCTAATCACATCCTTTAGGAATTAAGCACAAAACATTTAAGCACACAGCATTATCCTTTGATGGCAGAAAGAAATACCATTCTAGTAGTTGAACTGCACAGCATGAAACTGGTGAATCTGGTATCAATCCCTGCTTGACCAACTTGTGTGATCCTTCTCAAATGCATTATTCCACTGAGCATACTTTTTGTTCGTTATCACATATGAGAGCAGCTCTAATACTTGAGTTCAGGATGTACAATCGATAAAAAAAACATGTTTTATTTAACAGCCTATACAGTTGTTTCATCTTTAATAAGAATCTAGGCCATGTACACTGCATGCATGACAACTGACTTGCTTATTTTTTCACCTATAGCATTGTCATCAGAGCTGGAGCAGGAATGTTTCTCGGTTCGTGTTTAAAAACTTCCACTTTCAATAAATACTTTTCATATAAACTGATCTGCTAATTTGATAAGCTCCTGCATGTAAAAAAGGCGCTATCTTGAAGAGAACTTATCATAGTCTTATGTGATTTTTTTGCACAATTTACATGTCAAATATTTTGAGGGCTCATCTCGAACATGGGCTTTTCGAGTCAGACCCTAGCTATGGCTCAGCTCTTTCTGTTAATTTGTTGGCTCGTTCCTGCACCCAGGAATGACAGCACAGCAGACTGGGTGAGATGAATTATTTATTAGCTTAGGTTTCCTCCCTACAATAAGAGCGCAGCTATCCCTTGGCCAGCACAAAAGTAACTGACTTTACTGGAATGCTTGCGAGTCATCGGGAACATGGAATGCAGACTAGTCCTTCACTCCATCTTCCTACAGAAGATTCCTAAATAGAAACCACTCAAGTACAACACATCTTCCCCCTTACAATTGACTAAAGCATTGTGAACAAAGTGCTGCACAAAACATATGTTATATGTCTGCAAATATACATGCAAATGAATACAGTAGTGATATAAATCACAAACAAGAAAATTATTGAACATAATTCCTCAAATAGGCAGGTGGTCTTTGATTCCTAACATTTCTCAGAGTATAGCTCTCATCACTTGCCGCAGGAGTTTCAACCACAGCATCACCTGCACCCAACAATGGAGCATTGCAAGATCATACAGAGGATCTGTTGATATCCCTATCAACCATTAACATAAAAGCACTTTTGTTTTGCTCCTCAGCAGCCCAACTTTGACCACCTCTCTGGTATAAATCCACCCGCCTATTGTTCCAGCACTCATCATTGTTCAAGACCACCAAAAACCGATGACCATGCCTGACTTTGAATGGCCCTCTAAATTTTGACAACCCTCCTCCTTTCTGAATACAACATATTTTTGCCCAATCGCCCACCTGAATACTTGGAACATGACTGGTATTCTGACTACACTATTCCTTTGATTTGTCAGAAAACATCTTGTCTTTCATCCAGGCAGGAAATAACTAGGAAAACAACACAAAAAAAGCCTTTGTCACGCGTCACATATCAATTTTTTGGGGCCCCAACTTCTCACTTTCAAGTGGAGTAGGTTCTAGTGCATATCTTTGAACCAACCCATTATGTGCATTTTAATGAAGGCAAAACAGGTCCCATACATTGTGGTGAATCCTAATATAAGAGGAACAAAAATACAAAAGTGTATCTATAGAAAGCACCTCATGTAAGCAACCACGAAAGAGCGATTGGCAGGATCTCACCAACTTGCGCACTCTTTTCATCATCAGCAGCTTTCCTATATTAGGGAACAGAACAAACACCCAAAACAAGTGCAGAAGAATGTTGTATGTGTGTGTAACCTAAAAACAACTATTTGTGTGTGGTACACATCTCGAGCACAAAAAAGTAAAACATGAGTTGGAAAAGCACGTAGCACACGTCTTTAATTTGTAGTGCCTGGACTCATGATTAAAAACCATTTCAGAACTCATTTTGAACTTCTTTGTGCTTGTGAGGAAGAAGTTCTCCTCCCTTCACAGGGTTCAATAGGGAGTTTTTTTTAGATGTGCCACTAGAACCACTTGGAATGAACATCCACCACCACCATGGCAAACCTCCATTCATTCCTCAACTCATGCATGGGGCCAATAGAAATCCAAACTCAAAGTATGCCAAATTTTGCCTCAGTCAGATATGTGACCCATGTCAGATTTAGCTCCAACCTTCAATATTTTCTCCCCTTCCTTAAACACTTTGTAGTTCTGTACCCATTTATCAACTTGATCATCCATTCCAGGCTACCACCAACTCGCTCTCAACCTCCTCCTGGTGTTGGTTTGCCCCAGGTGTCCTTCATGTGCCATTCCTTTCAACTTAGTATGAAGGCCACCAGGTGATACACATTTATCACCTCTCATCAACACCATGTCATCACAAAACTATAATTCCTCAATAACCTTTAAATATGGTCTGACCGACACCGACACAGTGCTTTCCCTCCTACTGCCTGCACCAACAACTGCTTCAACTCTTTGACTGTGGGATCCAACACAATTTCCTTGACCCATTCATCTTTATTAATTGCAAGCATACTTCCAAGTTCCAACACATACTGAATAAAGGTTACCACTCCTTCCTTCTCTCTAGCCACAGCTGCTGGCCCATCCACAACCTGCCAATCCAAAGACAGCTTAGACAAACAATCTGCCTGACAATTCCTTCATTCTTGAATGTGTTCAATGGTATAACAATACCCCTGAAGTCTCATTGAAAACCTTGCCAATCTAGCTGAACCATTGCTTGCCACCTACCCGCAAGTAAAATCTTGACCAAAGGCTTTTGGTTAGGGTGAAGGAGAAACTTAGGGGTCTATTACGATGGCGGTCGGATGACCACCGCCGGGCCGGCGGTGGCTCCCCCGGTACCGGCGGTGGACATCCGCCCGCCATCGCAACCAGGAAAACCGCCGGTCACATTAGGATGGCGGTGGTGACCGCGGCAGTGGCAAATTCCGACCGCTGCTTTACCGCCGGTTGCCATCCGCACTCCTGCCTGGCGGATGGAGCAGGACCGGGATAATGGTGGCAGTGCAGAGCAGGCTCCGCCGGCAGGATTATGATGCTGGAGGTAGCCAGCCTTTCCTCAGCGGTCAGACCGCCATTGAAAGGCATGCAGTAAGTGTCTTCCGGGGGCCCGTAGTGGGCCCCCAATGTGTTGGGGGGGTGTGGGTGCACTGGGGGGATACCCATGGTCCGCCCTACATTTCCCTGTACCAGGTGGCAGGCACTGTGCAGTGCCTGCCACGCAGTGCAGGGAAATGCAGGACATGCTCCTTTTGACATCGCGGCGGTGCTGCATGCATCAGCAACCGCCGCAATGTTAAAGCCCGAGATCTGACCGCAGCGGTCGTATTTCGAGCATGGAACATCGTAATACGACCAGCGGTTATGTCGCGGGCCTTGCGGGCGGTCTTTTCCTGTTACCATGGCGGTCGGGGAGGTTTTCCGACCGCCATCGTAATAGGCCCCTTAGTTCCCCACAGGTACGTCCTGAAATACTCAGCTCCCCAAGTCACAAGCTAACGATTCGCGTTCGATCACAGAGTAATTCCTCTCAGAGGTGGTCAAAGTGCAGGAGGCAAGTTCAACAGTTCTTTTGCCTCTGTTGTGAACTTGGGACAACACTGCTCCGATGCCAGTGGCACTGGCATCCACTGTAAGTACTGATTCCAATTTGGTGTTAAAAGGTATCAGAATTCAAGCGCTGCATATATAATTTTTAATCGCCTCGAAACAAGCTTGTTGTTCTTTCCCCCACTTAGAGGTGATTCCCTTCTTCAACAGTAACCTCAAACACTCTGTTTTGTCAGAACATTTCTCAACAAACTTGGCGTAATACTCGATGAGGCCCAAAAAAAGACCTCAAAATATCTTTGTCTGTGGGTGAAGGAGCTAACCTGATGGCATTCAACACATTCTCTTTGGGTTTGACCCCACCCACATTATACTATACACAAGGTAATCCACCTGTTCAACTAAAAATGTGCATTTCTCGCGGTGTAGAGTTAACCCTGTATCTTTTACTCTATGCAGTGCCGGCCTGAGAACCACGTTGTGTTGATCGACCGTGTCACCAAAAATCAAGATATCATTCTGGAAATACAGGATGTTGTTCATGCCATTAAACACTACTCCCACCATTTTCTGCAATATACTTGCCACCAAACAAAGTCCAAATGGCATCCGATTGAAGTGAAAGGTGCCCTGCACAGTGATAAATGCTGTGTGTGGTTTGAATACCTCATGTAGTTTGGTTTAGTGGTAGGCATTTTTCAAATCCAGCTTGGAAAAGTACCTGCCACCACCTAAAGCCAACATTAATTTGTTGATGTTGGGTAGGGTATGTATCAACCACTAAACTGTGATTAAGCAATCTTAAATCCACACAGAACCTGTACCGTCCATTGGATTTCTCCATAGTATCTACCAGAGACATCCAACTGGATGCCTCTACAGGTTCAAAAACCCCACTCAACAACATTTCATCCAACAAATCCTTCACTGCAGCCAGGGCAACCAACCTCATTCTTCTCACTTTGTGCTGAATGGGATCAGCATCAGGTTTCAACATAATTATGTGTACATAGCACTTGAGCAGTCCCAACTCCTCCTTGAACGCATCCCATGCTTCATTTAGTATATCTGCCAACAACATTCCATCCACCACCATCACTTAATTGAGCCCTCTTGGATTTATGATGATGTTAAGCTCATACTGGTGTACTCATCCCAAGATTGGTGGCCCATCCTCAGCTACGCACACCTTCCCTTTAGTTGCTCTGCCACCAAATCGTAAACCTGCTACAATGTACCCTACCAAGTAAAAAGTATCCCCTTGATAGCCACTGGACTGATATCCTTGGGTGAAAGATCAACTCCTGGCCAATGCTTCACAAACATATTTTGGGGGATAATAGTGTACATTGAACCACAGTCTATCATGAAGTCAACCTTTTCCCTATTGATTACAAATGTAGCACTGGGCCTTGTCCAATTTCTATCCATAGTAGCAGCGCCCTCCTCACAGGATGCGATCTTCGTTGACTCTCATACCTCTATCACTGACACCCTCTCCTCATTTACTGTAGCCACTTTAAATTTTGTACCTTGCTTATAGACTGACGCAAAGCCACCCCTCCGACCACAATTTCTGCACTCCTTGAGTGCTATATGCTTCTTATGATCTGCAGTATGATAACTGCTACCACAACAATAACATATCTTGTTAAAAGACTTTGGTTTCACAAAGGTGCCACCGGACATGATGACTGCCCCCACATCTGATTCACTTTTAGATATATTGGCATCATCATAGCCTTTTGGTGGACTTGCTCCTTTCACAGCGCTGCTCCATCTGGTAGCTGCTGCTGTCCCCTTTGCTGCTGATGACTCCGGTTAGGAGTTTGAGGCCCTCCTCCACCCGCAGGCTCCTGCCTGCGCCTCATGCCTGGTGGTCTAGTGGTAGAGGGTCACTGCTCTGCTGCTTGACTGCCCTTCTATCTCTCTTTCTGCTTTTCTCTCTCTCTCCCTCTTTAAATTTCTCCTGCTTCTACCTTTTTTGCTTTTCTTTTTCTTTTTCCTTTTTCCAGTTTTTTTGCTCCTTTTTGCCCCTGCGATCCCATACAGCCCACCCCGCCAGCGCCTGTCCAAACCTGGACCTTACAAGTCTCAGGGACCCTGGTTCCTCGGCACAACCACTCCGCCAACACCAACAGACACCAACACCGCAGCTCGCAACCTTCACTGATGGATCTCCAGCTGCGCCAGCACTCTGGCACCCCTCCAGAGGACACCAGGCAAGCATCACTCCAAGAAAGCCAGCTGGTTCACTCTCACCTTCCACAAGTCTAGATGCACCTGCCGACAACTCAAGAAGATATGGAGGAGCAACAAAACCCCAGACACCCACACAACCTTCAAATCCACCGTCAATGCACACCACCTTCTCCTCAAAACCACAAAGAAAATGGCCTTCCATGACAAAATAAATGCCAAAGCACACAACAGCAAAGAACTCTTTGCCATCATCAAGGAGTTCGCCAGGCCCAATAGCGAGACCACAGATGTCCCACCCTCCCAAGTCCTATGTAACAAACTTGGCATCTTCTTCAATCACAAGAACAGGCAGATCTACGACAGTTTCAACACCCAAGACCCCGCCACCAAGCCAACCACCCCCGCAAGCAGCCACGCCTCACCCGAACAGATCATGCTCAACTGGACTCTGCTCAACACAGACGACACACTCAAGACCATGAAGAGCATCTACTCAGGAGCCCCTTCGGATCCTTGCTCGTACCACATCTTCCATAGAGCAGCCGCCTCCATTGCCCCCCAGCTTCTCGCACCATCAACTGCTCCATCGAAACTGCCACCTTTCCCGACCACTGGAAACACGCCGAGATCGACTCCCTGTTGAAGAAACCGTCCGCTGACCCGACAGACCTCATGACCTTCAGATCCATCTCCCTCCTCCCCTTACCAGCCAAGGTCATTGAGAATGCCATCAACGCCCAACTCTCTGAGTTCATCGAAGAGAACCACGTCCTGGACACCTCCCAATCTAGTTTCCAGAAAAACCACAACACTGAGACCGCACTCATCGCCACCACTGACAACATCCGCTCCCTCCTCGATCGTGGCTAAACCACAGCCGGCCACCCTCGACACCGTCTCCCCTCGCACCCTAATCACAAGACTCCACTACACCAGCATCTGTGACAAGGCACTTGTCTGGATCAACTCTTTCCTGTCCAGCGGAGCACAGTGAGTCAGACTACCACTGCTCCTCTCGGAACCTACAGAGATCAGCTGCGGAGTGCCCTAGGGCTCCTCCCTGAGCCCCACCCTCTTTAACATCTACATGGCTCCCCTCGCAGCTATCGTCAGAAGCCACGGACTGAAAATCGTCTCCTATGCTGACGACGCCCAGCTGATCATCTCCCTCACCAACGAACCCACAGCCACCAGAATCAACTTTCACAATGGAATGAAGGCAGTTGGTACCTGGATGCAAAACAGCTGCCTCCAGCTTAACTCGGACAAGACCGAAGTACTCATCCTGGGACCCACCCCTCAGCCTGGGATGACTCCTGGTAGCCCGCCGCTCTAGGAATCCCTCACACCCCTACAGACCACGCACACCCCTACAGACCATGCACACAACCTCAGCATCATACTGGACTCCTCTCTCTCAATAAACCGCCAAATCAGCGCAGTATCCTCATTCTGTATCCACACGCTCCGCCTGCTTCAGAAGACTTTCCGAATGACTCCCAACAGGATCCAGAAAGATGGTCACCCACGCACTCATCACCAGTAGACTTGACTACGGCAAAGCATTCTACACCGGCGTCACCCAGAAACAGCTCAGGAAACTACAGAATGTCCAGAATGCCACAGCCAGATTGGTCCTCGACATCCCCTGCGGCAGCCACAAGACACAACACCTCCGACAACTCCACTGGCCCCCTATCAACAAGAGAATCACCTTCAAGCTCCTCACACATGTCTGCAAGGCCCAGCACAACGCAGGACCAGAATATCAGAACCACTGCCTCCCTTTCCACACACCCGCCAGACAACTCCGCTCCGCCCAACTCGCCCTGGCCTCCGTCCCATGGATCCAAAAGACCAGAACCGGAGGAAGATCCTTCGCCTACCTCGCCGCCAAGACCTGGAACACCCTACCTCTCCACCTCAGGCAATCCACGCTGTTCACCTAGTTCAGGAAGAACCTCAAGACCTGGCTTTTCAACTAAACCTCCCCACCGAGATGGATCAGCAGACGCCCTCAGCACCTTGAGACACTCACAGGTGAGAAGCCATGCTTTACAAACCCCGGATTGATTGATTGATTGATTGATTGATTGATTGACTCCCGCAATTTCATTCTTCTCCATCTCCCTCATGCACAATTGAGATTGTTCCACCACGTTGACCATGTCAAAAGCATCTTCAGGGATGGGTTTTTTGCAGCCCATAAATGCTCCTAAATTTTCTTGCCGTTCAACGAACAATGAGTTGATCATGCACATCAGTCATTTACCCAAATTTACACTCCATAGACAACTCTCTAAGTTTCGCTACAAACTCTTCAATAGTTTCATTCTCTGTCTGCGGACACGTGTAGAACTTATATCTATTCATAACAACAATTACTTCCTTCGCAAACCTGCGTTCAAGGCATTTCTTAGCCTCAATATACACATCCTCAATGCAATCATCATTAGGTTCTGTAAACACAGGGAGATATTTAAAGACACGCCCCACTTTACTCAGTGTTTTCAAGAGTAAGGCTTTCTTTCTTGCAGCACTAATCTCTTGCCCATTGAGAGCCTCAATGTAAGTCTCAAACATTCCTATCCAGTCTTCCCATTCCACATTCAACAGACCAGATTAAGCTAGAAAGACCCCCCTGCGTTTGCATAATGACTGTACCTGTACCTCAGTAAAGACTGAAATGTAGTAAGAAAAATTCAAATTTTAATCTCCCCTTTGCGCAAACCAATGGTTAAAAGATCTAGCAACACAGTACCGAATGATAAGTCTAAGGGGCCGATTCCGATCTCGGCCGGTAGGGCTCCGAATCGGAGTCGGCATTACCGGATCCGATTCGGAGCCCTGTTTCCCGACCGAGTCGGACGTGCGTCCGGGCGAGCGAGTACGATGCGAGCGTATGCGAAATCGCCGACCGACTCGTTTGCAGGACCCAACCGCTCCGACCGACTCGCACGGACACGACTCGCACCGCGCAATGGAGACGTTCCCCGGCCTGGTAAGTACGATGCGCGCCTCGAGCAGTCCGACCGACTCGCGCCATCCGGCTCGAAAGAGCAGTCGGAGCCATACTTTGGGGGTCCATGTCAGACCCCCCTGTATGCCTAGCCGTGCGAATCGCACACAGGGTGTGCATGTACGGCGCGACCCGCTTCGACGCGTACCCGCTGTAGGGGGCGCCCTTGTTTGCCTCGCACCCATTGAGGCAATGGGAGCCAGCGTGCGCGTTGACGACCGGCTCCATTGACTTCAATGGGAGTCCGACTGAATCGAGTCCGATGGCATGCGAACGCATCGTACTCGCTCGGTCGGATTGCTAGGGTCCGATTCGGTCGGAAATCTCTCCGGGTCCGGCTCGGTCGGAGAGATTTCCGGCCTAAATCGGAATTGGCCTCGATTCCGATTCAGGCCGGAAATCTCTCCGACCGAGCCGGACCCGAGAGATTTCCGACCGATCGGACCCTAGCAGTCCGACCGAACGAGTACGATGCGTTCGCATGCTATCGGACTCGATTCAGTCGGACTCCATTGAAGTCAATGGGAGCCGGTCGCATAACGCGTACGCGTGGCTCCCATTGCCTCAATGGGTGCGAGGCAACAAGGGCGTCTCCTACAGCGGGTACGCGTCGAGCGGGTACGCACCGCTCATGCTACAGGTAGGGGGACCCATAGGTCCCCCTGTGTGCGATTCGCGTGGCTAGGCGTACAGGGGGTCTGACATGGACCCCAAAGTGCGGCTCCGACTGCTCTTCGAGCCGGACGGCGCGAGTCGGTCGGACTGCTCGAGCGCGCGCATCGTACTACCCGGCCGGGAACGTCTCCATTGCGCGGTGCGAGTCTTGTCCGTCGAGTCGGTCGGAGCTGGTTAGGTCCTGCGAACGAGTCGGTCGGCGATTTCGCGTATGCTCGCATCGTACTCGCTCGCCCGGATGCACGTCCGACTCGGTCGGGAAACAGGGCTCCGAATCGGATCCGGTAATGCTGACTCCGATTCGGAGCCCTACCGGCCGAGATCGGAATCGGCCCCTTAATGTATTATTATTTTTGTCTTTAAAAAAAAAATGGAAGAAAACAAATATGGTAATACTCCTATAACCGGTCCAGGAAAAACAGGCTTGTAACGTAGTCAACAACGCATACACATAATGGGTGTGTGAATCACCAACGTAATACTGTTATGAGGGGATGCACAACTACTTACACAACTCCACAAAAATCAGAAGGTGTAAACTCTAAGTACTGTTGGTAATGGTGAGCATGTCACTGATAACACACTGAACTGATTCAACAATAAACCAACAATTTCAATGGATATTATCCACCACTGTTCTAAAAGTTACACTGCTGCCAAGAAGCCATGCTCCACATGCATGCTCGATTGCCCCAAATAAACTAACTGGCCTCAAATCAGCTGCCAATGGTGTGCGTGTCACTGTGAACACAACACAGGCCCACTCTCCAAATTGGCTTGCAATGGTGTGTGTGTCACCGTAAACACACAGCTGACACACTTCTCCAAATCAACTCGCAATGGTGTGTGTGTCACCATGAACATGCTGTGAGAACCTCACAAATGGATGAGCGTGCTCTTTGCTATCAGCCGATCCGACGTCTTCACCTAAGAAGGTGGTGACCCCGATGATATGGACACACAGGCAACCCAGGGCGTGATGTTCTAAGGCCTCAATACGCGAGTGAGCATAGGCGTTCCCTCTTGCTCTGTCCACTCATGCTCAACGGCTTCACCAGGGCCCGTGCCTGGAGCAGGCTACAGCACAGTGATTTTGTCCCCAACTTTCCAGCAACTCCGCACGAGACGGCAGCAACGATGGGGGCATTCAGCAGCACTCCGCATAAGATCGCCACAACGCTGTCTTCACAGATGCACCGCTCAAGTGGGTTCAAGGCTGCCTCAAAATGTTGTAGGGTCCTGGCTGGCCAACTCACCGCCAATTTGTGCACTCAGGAATGACGGCACAGCAGACTGGGTGAGTTGAATTATTTATTAGGTTAGGTTTCCTCTCTACAAGAAGAGCTCCACAATCCCTCGGCCAGCACAAAGTAACGGTATCACTGGAACGCTTGCGAGTCATCAGGAACATGGAATGCAGACTAATCATTCACTCCATGTTCTTACATAAGATTCCTACATAGAAAATTCTCAACTACAACACTCGCCCACCTCTACTCACTCGCCACTCTACAGTGGGCTGCAGACAGTTGTTAATTTGTGCCCCTTATCCCTTCCATGCAAAAACAAAAGTTGATGGACAGAACGCAGAACAATGTCATACATTCACCCCAGTACAGAGATCTGGGCCTAAATCCATCATTTTTGCTCACCATGCCATTCCAGTTTGAACCCAGCCATATGCAAATCAGTCTTGACCCTGTGCCTCATGGGAACAGTCCAGCCCGAACTGCCAAGCCAGGTCCTCCCTGGACTGGAAACAACCATCCTAGGACCGGTTTCGGGGTTTCACCCTCTTCAGCCAGGATAGCTTGATTCCAGTGGCATGGAGAGCACGGGACCCACGTCTGGGCATACCCGTCCCACTCGGGTGACAAATGCAAAAACAACAGTTGATGGACAGAACGCAGAACAATGTCATACATTCACCCCAGTACAGAGATCTGGGCCTAAATCCATCGTTTTTGCTCACCATGCCATTCCAGTTTGAACCCAGCCATATGCAAATCAGTCTTGACCCTGTGCCTCATGGGAACAGTCCAGCCCGAACTGCCAAGCCAGGTCCTCCCTGGACTGGAAACAAGCATCCTAGGACCGGTTTCGGGGTTTCACCCCTCTTCAGCCAGGATAGCTTGATTCCAGTGGCATGGAGAGCACGGGACCCACGTCTGGGCATACCCGTCCCACTCGGGGTGACAAATGCAAAAACAACAGTTGATGGACAGAACGCAGAACAATGTCATACATTCACTCCAGTACAGAGATCTGGGCCTAAATCCATCATTTGTTTGCTCACCATGCCATTCCAGTTTGAACCCAGCCATATGCAAATCAGTCTTGACCCTGTGCCTCATGGGAACAGTCCAGCCCGAACTGCCAAGCCAGGTCCTCCCTGGACTGGAAACAAGCATCCTAGGACCGGTTTCGGGGTTTCACCCTCTTCAGCCAGGATAGCTTGATTCCAGTGGCATGGAGAGCACGGGACCCACGTCTGGGCATACCCGGTCCCACTCGGGGTGACAAATGCAAAAACAACAGTTGATGGACAGAACGCAGAACAATGTCATACATTCACCCCAGTACAGAGATCTGGGCCTAAATCCATCGTTTTTTTGCTCACCATGCCATTCCAGTTTGAACCCAGCCATATGCAAATCAGTCTTGACCCTGTGCCTCATGGGAACAGTCCAGCCCGAACTGCCAAGCCAGGTCCTCCCTGGACTGGAAACAAGCATCCTAGGACCGGTTTCGGGGTTTCACCCCTCTTCAGCCAGGATAGCTTGATTCCAGTGGCATGGCGAGCACGGGCCCCACGTCTGGGCATACCCGCCCCACTCGGGGTGACAAATGCAAAAACAACAGTTGATGGACAGAACGCAGAACAATGTCATACATTCACCCCAGTACAGAGATCTGGGCCTAAATCCATCGTTTTTGCTCACCATGCCATTCTAGTTTGAACCCAGCCTTATGCAAATCAGTTTTGACCCTGTGCCTCATGGGAACAGTCCAGCCCGAACTGCCAAGCCAGGTCCTCCTGGACTGGAAACAAGCATCCTAGGACCGGTTTCGGGGTTTCACCCTCTTCAGCCAGGATAGCTTGATTCCAGTGGCATGGAGAGCACGGGACCAACGTCTGGGCATACCCGTCCCACTCGGGGTGACAAATGCAAAAACAACAGTTGATGGACAGAACGCAGGACAATGTCATACATTCACCCCAGTACAGAGATCTGGGCCTAAATCCATCATTTTTTTTGCTCACCATGCCATTCCAGTTTGAACCCAGCCATATGCAAATCAGTCTTGACCCTGTGCCTCATGGGAACAGTCCAGCCCGAACTGCCAAGCCAGGTCCTCCCTGGACTGGAAACAAGCATCCTAGGACCTGTTTCGGGGTTTCACCCCTCTTCAGCCAGGATAGCTTGATTCCAGTGGCATGGAGAGCATTCAAGCTAGCCTGGCTGATGACGGCTGAATAGCCAGAAACCAGTCCCAGGATGCTTGTCTCCGGTCCAGGGAAGACATGGCTTGGCAGTTCGGGCTGGACTGTTCCCATGAGGCACAGGGTCAGACTGATTTGCATATGGCCATGTCTGAACTGGGGTGGTGGAGTGAGCTAAAGAATGATGATGGATTAAACCCAGATCAGTTGACTGGGGGTGAGTGTTTGATTAGCTCAAGCGCTCCGTCCATCATCCCCTTTGGTATCGCTTTGTTCGCCCTAAGTTGGCAGGGTATGCCCAGACGTGGGTCCCTTGCTCACTTTGCCACTGGATTCAAGCTAGCCTGGCTGATGACGGCTGAATAGCCAGAAACCGGTCCCAGCATGCTTGTTTCCGGTCCAGGGAAGACATGGCTTGGCAGTTCGGGCTGGACTGTTCCCATGAGGCACAGGGTCAGACTGATTTGCATATGGCCATGTCTGAACTGGGGGTGGTGGAGTGAGCTAAAGAATGATGATGGATTAAACCCAGATCAGTTGACTGTCGGTGAGTGTTTGATTAGCTCAAGCGCTCCGTCCATCATCCCCTTTGGTATCGCTTTGTTCGCCCTAAGTTGGCAGGATATGCCCAGACGTGGGTCCCTTGCTCACTTTGCCACTGGATTCAAGCTAGCCTGACTGATGACGGCTGAATAGCCAGAAACCGGTCCCAGGATGCTTGTTTCCGGTCCAGGGAAGACATGGCTTGGCAGTGCGGGCTGGACTGTTCCCATGAGGCACAGGGTCAGACTGATTTGCATATGGCCATGTCTGAACTGGGGTGGTGGAGTGAGCTAAAGAATGATGATGGATTAAACCTAGATCAGTTGACTGGGGGTGAGTGTTTGATTAGCTCAAGCGCTCCGTCCATCATCCCTTTGGTATCGCTTTGTTCGCCCTAAGTTGGCAGGGTATGCCCAGACGTGGGTCCCTTGCTCACTTAGCCACTGGATTCAAGCTAGCCTGGCTGATGACGGCTGAATAGCCAGAAACCGGTCCCAGGATGCTTGTTTCCGGTCCAGGGAAGACATGGCTTGGCAGTTCGGGCTGGACTGTTCCCATGAGGCACAGGGTCAGACTGATTTGCATATGGCCATGTCTGAACTGGGGTGGTGGAGTGAGCTAAAGAATGATGATGGATTAAACCCAGATCAGTTGACTGGGGGGAGTGTCTGATTAGCTCAAGCGCTCCGTCCATCATCCCCTTTGAGTATCGCTTTGTTCGCCCTAAGTTGGCAGGGTATGCCCAGACGTGGGTCCCTTGATCACTTTGCCACTGGATTCAAGCTAGCCTGGCTGATGACGGCTGAATAGCCAGAAACCGGTCCGAGGATGCTTGTTTCCGGTCCAGGGAAGACATCGCTTGGCAGTTCGGGCTGGACTGTTCCCATGAGGCACAGGGTCAGACTGATTTGCATATGGCCATGTCTGAACTGGGGTGGTGGAGTGAGCTAAAGAATGATGATGGATTAAACCCAGATCAGATGACTGGGGGTGAGTGTTTGATTAGCTCAAGCGCTCCGTCCATTATCCCCTTTGGTATCGCTTTGTTCGCCCTAAGTTGGCAGGGTATGCCCAGACGTGGGTCCCTTGCTCACTTTGCCACTGGATTCAAGCGAGCCTGGCTGATGACGGCTGAATAGCCAGAAACCGGTCCCAGGATGCTGTTTCCGGTCCAGGGAAGACATGGCTTGGCAGTTCGGGCTGGACTGTTCCCATGAGGCACAGGGTCAGACTGATTTGCATATGGCCATGTCTGAACTGGGGTGGTGAAGTGAGCTAAAGAATGATGATGGATTAAACCCAGATCAGTTGACTAGGGGTGAGTGTTTGATTAGCTCAAGCGCTCCATCCATCATCCCCTTTGGTATCGCTTTGTTCGCCCTAAGTTGGCAGGGTATGCCCAGACGTGGGTCCCTTGCTCACTTTGCCACTGGATTCAAGCTAGCCTGGCTGATGACGGCTGAATAGCCAGAAACCGGTCCCAGGATGCTTGTTTCCGGTCCAGGGAAGACATGGCTTGGCAGTTCGGGCTGGACTGTTCCCATGAGGCACAGGGTCAGACTGATTTGCATATGGCCATGTCTGAACTGGGGTGGTGGAGTGAGCTAAAGAATGATGATGGATTAAACCCAGATCAGATGACTGGGGGTGAGTGTTTGATTAGCTCAAGCGCTCCGTCCATCATCCCCTTTGGTATCGCTTTGTTCGCCCTAAGTTGGCAGGGTATGCCCAGACGTGGGTCCCTTGCTCACTTTGCCACTGGATTCAAGCTAGCCTGGCTGATGACGGCTGAATAGCCAGAAACCGGTCCCAGGATGCTTGTTTCCGGTCCAGGGAAGACATGGCTTGGCAGTTCGGGCTGGACTGTTCCCATGAGGCACAGGGTCAGACTGATTTGCATATGGCCATGTCTGAACTGGGGTGGTGGAGTGAGCTAAAGAATGATGATGGATTAAACCCAGATCAGTTGACTGGGGGTGAGTGTTTGATTAGCTCAAGCGCTCCGTCCATCATCCCCTTTGGTATTGCTTTGTTCGCCCTAAGTTGGCAGGGTATGCCCAGACGTGGGTCCCTTGCTCACTTAGCCACTGGATTCAAGCTAGCCTGGCTGATGATGGCTGAATAGCCAGAAACCGGTCCCAGGATGCTTGTTTCCGGTCCAGGGAAGACATGGCTTGGCAGTTCGGGCTGGACTGTTCCCATGAGGCACAGGGTCAGACTGATTTGCATATGGCCATGTCTGAACTGGGGTGGTGGAGTGAGCTAAAGAATGATGATGGATTAAACCCAGATTAGATGACTGCGGGTGAGTGTTTGATTAGCTCAAGCGCTCCGTCCATTATCCCCTTTGGTATCGCTTTGTTCGCCCTAAGTTGGCAGGGTATGCCCAGACGTGGGTCCCTTGCTCACTTTGCCACTGGATTCAAGCTAGCCTGGCTGATGACGGCTGAATAGCCAGAAACCGGTCCCAGGATGCTGTTTCCGGTCCAGGGAAGACATGGCTTGGCAGTTCGGGCTGGACTGTTCCCATGAGGCACAGGGTCAGACTGATTTGCATATGGCCATGTCTGAACTGGAGTGGTGGAGTGAGCTAAAGAATGATGATGGATTAAACCCAGATCAGTTGACTGGGGGTGAGTGTTTGATTAGCTCAAGCGCTCCGTCCATCATCCCCTTTGGTATCGCTTTGTTCGCCCTAAGTTGGCAGGGTATGCCCAGACGTGGGTCCCTTGCTCACTTTGCCACTGGATTCAAGCTAGCCTGGCTGATGACTGCTGAATAGCCAGAAACCGGTTCCAGGATGCTTGTTTCCGGTCCAGGGAAGACATGGCTTGGCAGTTCGGGCTGGACTGTTCCCATGAGGCACAGGGTCAGACTGATTTGCATATGGCCATGTCTGAACTGGGGTGGTGGAGTGAGCTAAAGAATGATGATGGATTAAACCCAGATCAGTTGACTGGGGGTGAGTGTTTGATTAGCTCAAGCGCTCCGTCCATCATCCCTTTGGTATCGCTTTGTTCGCCCTAAGTTGGCAGGGTATGCCCAGACGTGGGTCCCTTGCTTACTTTGCCACTGGATTCAAGCTAGCCTGGCTGATGACGGCTGAATAGCCAGAAACCGGTCCCAGTATGCTTGTTTCCGCTCCAGGAAGACATGGCTTGGCAGTTCGGGCTGGACTGTTCCCATGAGGCACAGGGTCAGACTGATTTGCATATGGCCATGTCTGAACTGGGGTGGTGGAGTGAGCTAAAGAATGATGATGGATTAAACCCAGATCAGTTGACTGGGGGTGAGTGTTTGATTAGCTCAAGCGCTCCGTCCATCATCCCCTTTGGTATCGCTTTGTTCGCTCTAAGTTGGCAGGGTATGCCCAGACGTGGGTCCCTTGCTCACTTTGCCACTGGATTCAAGCTAGCCTGGCTGATGACGGCTGAATAGCCAGAAACCGGTCCCAGGATGCTTGTTTCCGGTCCAGGGAAGACATGGCTTGGCAGTTCGGGCTGGACTGTTCCCATGAGGCACAGGGTCAGACTGATTTGCATATGGCCATGTCTGAACTGGGGTGGTGGAGTGAGCTAAAGAATGATGATGGATTAAACCCAGATCAGATGACTGGGGGTGAGTGTTTGATTAGCTCAAGCGCTCCGTCCATCATCCCCTTTGAGTATCGCTTTGTTCGCCCTAAGTTGGCAGGGTATGCCCAGACGTGGGTCCCTTGCTCACTTTGCCACTGGATTCAAGCTAGCCTGGCTGATGATGGCTGAATAGCCAGAAACCGGTCCCAGGTTGCTTGTTTCCGGTCCAGGGAAGACATGGCTTGGCAGTTTGGGCTGGACTGTTCCCATGAGGCACAGGGTCAGACTGAGTTTGCATATGGCCATGTCTGAACTGGGAGTGGTGGAGTGAGCTAAAGAATGATGATGGATTAAACCCAGATCAGTTGACTGGGGGTGAGTGTTTGATTAGCTCAAGCGCTCCGTCCATCATCCCCTTTGGTATCGCTTTGTTCGCCCTAAGTTGGCAGGGTATGCCCAGGCGTGGTTCCCTTGCTCACTTAGCCACTGGATTCAAGCTAGCCTGGCTGATGACGGCTGAATAGCCAGAAACCGGTCCCAGGATGCTTGTTTCCGGTCCAGGGAAGACATGGCTTGGCAGTTCGGGCTGGACTGTTCCCATGAGGCATAGGGTCAGACTGATTTGCATATGGCCATGTCTGAACTGGGGTGGTGGAGTGAGCTAAAGAATGATGATGGATTAAACCCAGATCAGTTGACTGGGGGAGTGTTTGATTAGCTCAGCGCTCCGTCCATCATCCCCTTTGGTATCGCTTTGTTCGCCCCTAAGTTGGCAGGGTATGCCCAGACGTGGGTCCCTTGCTCACTTTGCCACTGGATTCAAGCTAGCCTGGCTGATGACGGCTGAATAGCCAGAAACCGGTCCCAGGATGCTTGTTTCCGGTCCAGGGAAGACATGGCTTGGCAGTTCGGGCTGGACTGTTCCCATGAGGCACAGGGTCAGACTGATTTGCATATGGCCATGTCTGAACTGGGGTGGTGGAGTGAGCTAAAGAATGATGATGGATTAAACCCAGATCAGTTGACTGGGGGTGAGTGTTTGATTAGCTCAAGCGCTCCGTCCATCATCCCCTTTGGTATCGCTTTGTTCGCCCTAAGTTGGCAGGGTATGCCCAGACGTGGGTCCCTTGCTCACTTTGCCACTGGATTCAAGCTAGCCTGGCTGATGACGGCTGAATAGCCAGAAACCGGTCCCAGGATGCTTGTTTCCGGTCCAGGGAAGACATGGCTTGGCAGTTCGGGCTGGACTGTTCCCATGAGGCACAGGGTCAGACTGATTTGCATATGGCCATGTCTGAACTGGGGTGGTGGAGTGAGCTAAAGAATGATGATGGATTAAACCCAGATCAGTTGACTGGGGGTGAGTGTTTGATTAGCTCAAGCGCTCCGTCCATCATCCCCTTTGGTATCGCTTTGTTCGCCCTAAGTTGGCAGGGTATGCCCAGACGTGGGTCCCTTGCTCACTTTGCCACTGGATTCAAGCTAGCCTGGCTGATGACGGCTGAATAGCCAGAAACCGGTCCCAGGATGCTTGTTTCCGGTCCAGGGAAGACATGGCTTGGCAGTTCGGGCTGGACTGTTCCCATGAGGCACAGGGTCAGACTGATTTGCATATGGCCATGTCTGAACTGGGGTGGTGGAGTGAGCTAAAGAATGATGATGGATTAAACCCAGATCAGTTGACTGGGGGTGAGTGTTTGATTAGCTCAAGCGCTCCGTCCATCATCCCCTTTGGTATCGCTTTGTTCGCCCTAAGTTGGCAGGGTATGCCCAGACGTGGGTCCCTTGCTCACTTTGCCACTGGATTCAAGCTAGCCTGGCTGATGACGGCTGAATAGCCAGAAACCGGTCCCAGGATGCTTGTTTCCGGTCCAGGGAAGACATGGCTTGGCAGTTCGGGCTGGACTGTTCCCATGAGGCACAGGGTCAGACTGATTTGCATATGGCCATGTCTGAACTGGGGTGGTGGAGTGAGCTAAAGAATGATGATGGATTAAACCCAGATCAGTTGACTGGGGGTGTGGAGGCTTTGATTAGCCTGCTAAGCGCTCCGTCCATCATCCCCTTTGGTATCGCTTGTTCGCCCTAAGTTGGCAGGGCATGCCCAGACGTGGGTCCCTTGCTCACTTAGCCACTGGATTCAAGCTAGCCTGGCTGATGATGGCTGAATATGCCAGAAACCGGTCCCAGGATGCTTGTTTCTCCGAAGTCCAGGGAAGACATGGCCAAGAAGCTCGGGCTGGACTGTTCCATGAGGCACAGGGTCAGACTGATTTGCAGTGGCCATGTCTGAACTGGGGTGGTGGAGTGAGCTAAAGAATGATGATGGATGTTCCAGATTAGATGACTGCGGTGAGTGTTTGATTAGCTCAAGCGCTCCGTCCATTATCCCCTTTGGTATCGCTTGTTCGCCCTAAGTTGGCAGGGTAGTGCCCAGACGTGGGTCCCTTGCTCACTTTGCCACTGGATTCAAGCTTAGCCTGGCTGATGACGGCTGAATAGCCAGAAACCGGTCCCAGGATGCTGTTTCCGGTCCAGGGAAGACATGGCTTGGCAGTTCGGGCTGGACTGTTCCCATGAGGCACAGGGTCAGACTGATTTGCATATGGCCATGTCTGAACTGGAGTGGTGGAGTGAGCTAAAGAATGATGATGGATTAAACCCAGATCAGTTGACTGGGGGTGAGTGTTTGATTAGCTCAAGCGCTCCGTCCATCATCCCCTTTGGTATCGCTTGTTCGCCCTAAGTTGGCAGGGTATGCCCAGACATGGGTCCCTTGCTCACTTTGCCACTGGATTCAAGCTAGCCTGGCTGATGACTGCTGAATAGCCAGAAACCGGTTCCAGGATGCTTGTTTCCGGTCCAGGGAAGACATGGCTTGGCAGTTCGGGCTGGACTGTTCCCATGAGGCACAGGGTCAGACTGATTTGCATATGGCCATGTCTGAACTGGGGTGGTGGAGTGAGCTAAAGAATGATGATGGATTAAACCCAGATCAGTTGACTGGGGGTGAGTGTTTGATTAGCTCAAGCGCTCCGTCCATCATCCCCTTTGGTATCGCTTTGTTCGCCCTAAGTTGGCAGGGTATGCCCAGACGTGGGTCCCTTGCTCACTTTGCCACTGGATTCAAGCTAGCCTGGCTGATGACGGCTGAATAGCCAGAAACCGGTCCCAGTATGCTTGTTTCCGCTCCAGGGAAGACATGGCTTGGCAGTTCGGGCTGGACTGTTCCCATGAGGCACAGGGTCAGACTGATTTGCATATGGCCATGTCTGAACTGGGGTGGTGGAGTGAGCTAAAGAATGATGATGGATTAAACCCAGATCAGTTGACTGGGGGTGAGTGTTTGATTAGCTCAAGCGCTCCGTCCATCATCCCCTTTGGTATCGCTTTGTTCGCTCTAAGTTGGCAGGGTATGCCCAGACGTGGGTCCCTTGCTCACTTTGCCACTGGATTCAAGCTAGCCTGGCTGATGACGGCTGAATAGCCAGAAACCGGTCCCAGGATGCTTGTTTCCGGTCCAGGGAAGACATGGCTTGGCAGTTCGGGCTGGACTGTTCCCATGAGGCACAGGGTCAGACTGATTTGCATATGGCCATGTCTGAACTGGGGTGGTGGAGTGAGCTAAAGAATGATGATGGATTAAACCCAGATCAGATGACTGGGGGTGAGTGTTTGATTAGCTCAAGCGCTCCGTCCATCATCCCTTTGGTATCGCTTTGTTCGCCCTAAGTTGGCAGGGGGTATGCCCAGACGTGGGTCCCTTGCTCACTTTGCCACTGGATTCAAGCTAGCCTGGCTGATGACGGCTGAATAGCCAGAAACCGGTCCCAGGTTGCTTGTTTCCGGTCCAGGGAAGACATGGCTTGGCAGTTTGGGCTGGACTGTTCCCATGAGACACAGGGTCAGACTGATTTGCATATGGCCATGTCTGAACTGGGGTGGTGGAGTGAGCTAAAGAATGATGATGGATTAAACCCAGATCAGTTGACTGGGGGTGAGTGTTTGATTAGCTCAAGCGCTCCGTCCATCATCCCCTTTGGTATCGCTTTGTTCGCCCTAAGTTGGCAGGGTATGCCCAGACGTGGTTCCCTTGCTCACTTAGCCACTGGATTCAAGCTAGCCTGGCTGATGACGGCTGAATAGCCAGAAACCGGTCCCAGGATGCTTGTTTCCGGTCCAGGGAAGACATGGCTTGGCAGTTCGGGCTGGACTGTTCCCATGAGGCACAGGGTCAGACTGATTTGCATATGGCCATGTCTGAACTGGGGTGGTGGAGTGAGCTAAAGAATGATGATGGATTAAACCCAGATCAGTTGACTGGGGGAGTGTTTGATTAGCTCAAGCGCTCCGTCCATCATCCCCTTTGGTATCGCTTTGTTCGCCTAAGTTGGCAGGGTATGCCCAGACGTGGGTCCCTTGCTCACTTTGCCACTGGATTCAAGCTAGCCTGGCTGATGACGGCTGAATAGCCAGAAACCGGTCCCAGGATGCTTGTTTCCGGTCCAGGGAAGACATGGCTTGGCAGTTCGGGCTGGACTGTTCCCACGAGGCACAGGGTCAGACTGATTTGCATATGGCCATGTCTGAACTGGGGTGGTGGAGTGAGCTAAAGAATGATGATGGATTAAACCCAGATCAGATGACTGGGGTGAGTGTTTGATTAGCTCAAGCGCTCCGTCCATTATCCCCTTTGGTATCGCTTTGTTCGCCCTAAGTTGGCAGGGTATGCCCAGACGTGGGTCCCTTGCTCACTTTGCCACTGGATTCAAGCTAGCCTGGCTGATGACGGCTGAATAGCCAGAAACCGGTCCCAGGATGCAGTTTCCGGTCCAGGGAAGACATGGCTTGGCAGTTCGGGCTGGACTGTTCCCATGAGGCACAGGGTCAGACTGATTTGCATATGGCCATGTCTGAACTGTGGTGGTGGAGTGAGCTAAAGAATGATGATGGATTAAACCCAGATCAGTTGACTGGGGGTGAGTGTTTGATTAGCTCAAGCGCTCCGTCCATCATCCCCTTTGGTATCGCTTTGTTCGCCCTAAGTTGGCAGGGTATGCCCAGACGTGGGTCCCTTGCTCACTTTGCCACTGGATTCAAGCTAGCCTGGCTGATGACGGCTGAATAGCCAGAAACCGGTCCCAGGATGCTTGTTTCCGGTCCAGGGAAGACATGGCTTGGCAGTTCGGGCTGGACTGTTCCCATGAGGCACAGGGTCAGACTGATTTGCATATGGCCATGTCTGAACTGGGGTGGTGGAGTGAGCTAAAGAATGATGATGGATTAAACCCAGATCAGTTGACGGGGGTGAGTGTTTGATTAGCTCAAGCGCTCCGTCCATCATCCCCTTTGGTATCGCTTTGTTCGCCCTAAGTTGGCAGGGTATGCCCAGACGTGGGTCCCTTGCTCACTTTGCCACTGGATTCAAGCTAGCCTGGCTGATGACGGCTGAATAGCCAGAAACCGGTCCCAGGAAGCTTGTTTCCGCTCCAGGGAACACATGGCTTGGCAGTTCGGGCTGGACTGTTCCCATGAGGCACAGGGTCAGACTGATTTGCATATGGCCATGTCTGAACTGGGGTGGTGGAGTGAGCTAAAGAATGATGATGGATTAAACCCAGATCAGTTGACTGGGGGTGAGTGTTTGATTAGCTCAAGCGCTCCATCCATCATCCCCTTTGGTATCGCTTTGTTCGCCCTAAGTTGGCAGGGTATGCCCAGACGTGGGTCCCTTGCTCACTTTGCCACTGGATTCAAGCTAGCCTGGCTGATGACGGCTGAATAGCCAGAAACCGGTCCCAGGATGCTTGTTTCCGGTCCAGGGAAGACATGGCTTGGCAGTTCGGGCTGGACTGTTCCCATGAGGCACAGGGTCAGACTGATTTGCATATGGCCATGTCTGAACTGAGGTGGTGGAGTGAGCTAAAGAATGATGATGGATTAAACCCAGATGAGATGACTGGGGGTGAGTGTTTGATTAGCTCAAGCGCTCCGTCCATCATCCCCTTTGGTATCGCTTTGTTCGCCCTAAGTTGGCAGGGTATGCCCAGACGTGGGTCCCTTGCTCACTTTGCCACTGGATTCAAGCTAGCCTGGCTGATGACGGCTGAATAGCCAGAAACCGGTCCCAGGATGCTTGTTTCCGGTCCAGGGAAGACATGGCTTGGCAGTTCGGGCTGGACTGTTCCCATGAGGCACAGGGTCAGACTGATTTGCATATGGCCATGTCTGAACTGGGGTGGTGGAAGTGAGCTAAAGAATGATGATGGATTAAACCCAGATCAGTTGACTGGGGGTGAGTGTTTGATTAGCTCAAGCGCTCCGTCCATCATCCCCTTTGGTATCGCTTTGTTCGCCCTAAGTTGGCAGGGTATGCCCTGACGTGGGTCCCTTGCTCACTTTGCCACTGGATTCAAGCTAGCCTGGCTGATGACGGCTGAATAGCCAGAAACCAGTCCCAGGATGCTAGTTTCCGGTCCAGGGAAGACATGGCTTGGCAGTTCGGGCTGGACTGTTCCCATGAGGCACAGGGTCAGACTGATTTGCATATGGCCATGTCTGAACTGGGGTGGTGGAGTGAGCTAAAGAATGATGATGGATTAAACCCAGATCAGTTGACTGGGGGTGAGTGTTTGATTAGCTCAAGTGCTCCATCCATCATCCCCTTTGGTATCGCTTTGTTCGCCCTAAGTTGGCAGGGTATGCCCAGACGTGGGTCCCTTGCTCACTTTGCCACTGGATTCAAGCTAGCCTGGTTGATGACGGCTGAATAGCCAGAAACCGGTACCAGGATGCTTGTTTCAGGTCCAGGGAAGACATGGCTTGGCAGTTCGGGCTGGACTGTTCCCATGAGGCACAGGGTCAGACTGATTTGCATATGGCCATGTCTGAACTGGGGTGGTGGAGTGAGCTAAAGAATGATGATGGATTAAACCCAGATCAGTTGACTGGGGGTGAGTGTTTGATTAGCTCAAGCGCTCCGTGCATCATCCCCTTTGGTATCGCTTTGTTCGCCCTAAGTTGGCAGGGTATGCCCAGACGTGGGTCCCTTGCTCACTTTGCCACTGGATTCAAGCTAGCCTGGCTGATTACGGCTGAATAGCCAGAAACCGGTCCCAGGATGCTTGTTTCCGGTCCAGGGGAGACATGGCTTGGCAGTTCGGGCTGGACTGTTCCCATGAGGCACAGGGTCAGACTGATTTGCATATGGCCATGTCTGAACTGGGGTGGTGGAGTGAGCTAAAGAATGATGATGGATTAAACCCAGATCAGTTGACTGGGGGTGAGTGTTTGATTAGCTCAAGCGCTCCGTCCATCATCCCCTTTGGTATCGCTTTGTTCGCCCAAAGTTGGCAGGGTATGCCCAGACGTGGGTCCCTTGCTCACTTTGCCACTGGATTCAAGCTAGCCTGGCTGATGACGGCTGAATAGCCAGAAACCAGTCCCAGGATGCTTGTTTCCGGTCCAGGGAAGACATGGCTTGGCAGTTCGGGCTGGACTGTTCCCATGAGGCACAGGGTCAGACTGATTTGCATATGGCCATGTCTGAACTGGGGTGGTGGAGTGAGCTAAAGAATGATGATGGATTAAACCCAGATCAGTTGACTGGGGGTGAGTGTTTGATTAGCTCAAGCGCTCCGTCCATCATCCCCTTTGGTATCCCCTTATCCCTTCCATGGCACAGCTGGGCTGCTCCTCAGTCTATTTTATAATGCCTGAAGCGTTCTGCCAGTGAATGGAGAAATCATACTTGTCACCAAGGCTTTAAGTGGTATGAAAATAGTGGGTAATCTCTAAATTGGGCATGGCAAAAAGAAATGTAACTGCAATTGTGGTTTGTTGAAGGCATAATGGTCTTCAAAGTGTCACAATCAACTGTAAGAAGTGGATTTTCATTTACTTTTGCCCTGTTGCTGTTTTGTACCTCCTTCTCACGCTTTTGCATATGATCACAGTTACAATGGCACCAATGCTCTGTGCGCTCTGCAGACAGGCCAACAATTGGATGCTCAGTATTCTGAATACCACTCTGAGCCACTGAAAGACATTCTGCAAATCTCTCTTTCATCAGACTCAACTGCAGAGCTCTCCATCATGGCCCATTATAAACACTTCCTTACAACCTGAACTTGCATGAATACAAAAATCTCAGCATTTAAAAAACAATTCCAGCATATAAAGTGCGGACCGGAGGTGTCAGAATTGACATACGACGACTAGGCCGGTTTGTGTTTCACTTTTCTTAAATTGTCTGCTTCAATTCGGCTTGTCCTCAGGAGGAAATACATGTGTGTGTATGTAACAAGTACAACACTAAATAACATCTTCAGCAGACTGTATTAAAAGTGACATAATTAGCACTGTAGTTTTTGTGGTTGGGAGCTAGCATATCACTTTCTTTGTATTCATATTTAGCAACCAACCCCAATGAGATAGTGAGTACTGGAACACAACAAATTTATACACTGTAATGTCAGGTATGAAAAGACACACTTCTCATTACTATCTACATACTGCATAGCCTTGTTTACCCTAATTGGTTTAAAGTAGGATTTCACACCACAATCAAGTCACAAATAGAGGCACCTTAGGCAAAAGCTCAATTTTTAGGTTCAAGGACTCCAAGCAGAAGCTTTCAATAATGTCACAGTTTAAGCCCAGTATCCTTTTAAACTTCCTTACAACCTGAACTTGCATGGATGGACTTGGACAGTCAAGTCGAGCAGTTCTCAAAAATGTTCAACAATTAAAAAATACGATGTGCCCTAGTTGGGACTCACCAGTGTGATGAGCCAATGCTTTCACTTGCGGTCCCAGCTTCATTGTGGCTCAGCAGACAGCAATGTCGACGAAGAGAGTGGTATAAAGGTTCTGTCCAGGAGTGAGGGGACATTGATTGTGTTATTTGACAGATTTAATAAGCAAGTGGATAATGTGGTGTTCAAGATCCAGAGACCTGGCACCCATGGAGGTCCTGGATTCCACGAAGGAGGACAGCCTGGGAGAGTGGGCTCAGTGGTTTAAGGGCACTAGACTCAGAGGGAGCAAGGCCAGAAGGATAAAGTAAAGTGGAAGAAATTTAAACAACGCTATGCCAGGATCTGTACTCCTACCTGGCCATGATCACCCTGATGATCCGGAACTTCACGGAGAAGAGGCTCATGCGCTTCTAGGTAAGACGGTTCATTAGTCTCTTATGACTTGTTTTCCATTATGCTCCCTTTGGGGGATGTTTTCTGATTGCAAGCGGTTGAAGCTAATACCACCACCCAAAGATTCTGGGGCCATAAAGGCTACATTAACCAGCTCTTACCCTTTTAGGCCATTGTCACCATGACACTTTACCTTCAGTAAAATCTAATATTCATATAAACCTCTGAGTCCTGTTTTTTACTAACGTGGAGTGTAAGTGCCACAAGAGTAAACAATTGATGTTATGATGGTGTGTATCTACATTGCAAAACTGTCACAAACCCCTATTAGATGGAGCTGTATGTGTGAAATGCACATGTTTTCACTGTTGCTGTAAACAAACATTTGGATTGGTGATTGCCATAGATTTATTTAGCTGAGCGCTGCACTTACATGCATGATCAGTTCCTTGATGCACATAGACTTAGCTGCAGTGCACAGAGGTCTTACACTGCCTCCCAGAGAGGAAACAAATTGGAGGGAACATTACCCATGACACCTACATCTTCAGGCACAGTGGAATACATCAACGCCTGGGAAGAAGGGAATTTGATGATGGCTATTTATTAGGTAGCGTGATGCAATACATTGACACATATGATTGTGATCATCAAATGCAAATTTTAAGAATGCTCACAATTATGTTTTTGGTTTCAGGGGACAGTGCGTATGCCCTAAGGCGTTGGATACTGACACCAGGCTTCACCCCAGGAAACCAAAATGAAAGGCTTTACAATATTGCTCATTGATGCACCAGGTCTGTGATAGAACACACATTTAGCATGTTCAAATCTAGAGTTTGGTGCCTTCACAAAAGTGGATACACTACTCACCAGTATGCTCATGCGACAGCCTGCAAAACAGTGGTAACTTGTGTTATATTGCATACCATAGCTACCAGGTGAGGGCTACCCATCACTATGAGAGACACTGGTTCTGAATATGAGGATCCTGAGCCAGAGTACAGCAGTGGAGGGGAGACGCCGATGGGACTACATTGCAATAAATTACTTCTCAAGGTCAGTTGTATGTGACAGTACACTCAATGAAATTAGGAAAGCAGATTTGATGCAGCAAACTAAAGCAACCTTTATTGTCAGACTATTTAAATTCCTATAATATTTTCAACTGTATGACATCTTAATGGTTAGAAAAGTTCAAAAGAAATGTTGGATACATTACCAAAATTACAATTACACTGTTAAAATTAAACACACTATTCTGTGTCCTTTAATAACTTTTGTGGCTGCGTCTCACATGGGTTGAACCTACTTGTCCTTCAGCAGGAGTACGGCTGCTGCTTCTTTGTCTCAGGATGTGTGCCTCAGTGCCAGAGACGTTGTTTACACTTGACGTGCCCTCACTATCTTGAGGGGCATTTGCAACACCACTTGATATTTGTGCATTTCACAGCACCTCACTGCAGACAAGATCTGCCCAAAGACCCTTGAAAAGTCCCATTTTCAGCCGCAGGGTTACTCTTTGCCTGGATAGGGTGGAAGTGGCATTGGCAAACCTGCCAATAGAATAGGTTACCTCATCCATTCTAGCCACAGTGCTCCCGTCTCGATGACATTCATAGGCATGATCATCAACCATGTGCAGCTTTAAAGGAACAAAGGTCCCTAAACAGAACACATATTTGTAACTAGTAAAACAATTACGCTGTCCATTAGACAAAATATAATCGCATTTATTGAACAATTCAAGCAAACGGGTGGATAGAGACGCAATACAATACAAAATTAAACAAAAAATACTCAGGCAATAATGTGTGACATAAATCAAAAGGTAGGTGAGTCACAATTAAATCTGAAGCAGCACTTCTGTCCCTTTGTGCGTTACTCTGTACATTATAACAGGGTGAGTATGCGAGAGTCTACGACGTTTCAATCCTTACACAATTTTATTTTGTGTAATGGACAGCGTGTCTGGGCATAATTGTTTTCCCAGTTAAAAAGTCATATATGTTCTGTTCAGGGACCTTTGTTCCTTTCAAGCACTATGTATCCCTGGTCCCTAGATATCCATGGGTTCCCTTGTATTTTGTAAACATCCACCATGTGCAGGCATATTTCTTCTATAGCGATGGTGAAGCTATCCATTTTTGTGTTCATGTTAGCCAATTGAGTGCCAATAGTAACAAATCCAAATGACATGCATTGCTGCATGTTCTGCATCTTTTTGCTCATTAGTTTCATCTGCTTATGTTGCAGGCACTGAAATGGGATCATGGACGCCTCAAGGCCTCCAAACAACTGCGCATTTGATTCAGAATCTATGGTACGCTGTGCCTCCCAGTGCCGACTGTGCACATGCACTGGGACACTCTACTGCCTCACACCTGGGTGCCTGATGGAACTATTAGGCCAGGGTGACATCATCAAGCTCCTTTAATGATGCCTTTGGTGACAATGTAGCAGTGCTACATTGGGCAGGAGGTGTGCTTGGCTGACTGACTATGGTTATGGGTTCTCCAGTTGTCATGTTTATTCCTCCACTCCCTCTACATTGGTGTCATCAATATGTTCCTCAGGGAGATCTATGTAAAACTGAAATTCTATTTAATTACTGCTATGATGACATATCAAAATTTCTGTTTTGATAACATAGAATAATAAATGTCTAACAGTGACTACAGTGCTAACTTCTTGGCTTCATGTCACAACAGCCTCAGGCTCACGGGTGATCTCAACCATGGACTCCAGTGCAGTGGGCAGGTGTGCAGCTTGGGGGTGCACCTCCTGTTCCCGGGACTCAGACAGTTGTGTTGCCATCTTCTCCTTTGTTTGTAACCTGAGGTCATTTCACTTCTTCCTAATCTCATTAATGGAGCAGTGGGTGGCTCCAGCTGCATTGATTTTGTGCTGCATATCCTGCGATATTAATTTTTTGCGGGACTCCGGAACAGATGCTGAGGCACTTCCAAACAGCACTTAATGATTTTGGCAGCCCTCTTCAGTCAGTATCTCCAGCTCCTTCTCAGAAAACTTTAGATTCTCGTTCTGCCTCCTGCATCATTTTCCACACTTCAGCTGGCCATTTCTGTTAATGAGGCTTCTTTTGAAGTTCAAAAATATCAATTGAAAATAGCAGCTGCTCTCCACCTACATTCCACATCCACTGAGGCTGATCTCCAGGCATGTACTGTGAAGCACTTCCTGGGTCAGAGGTGATTACCCATGACCAGGATGCGTTTTTCTGAAATTGCTATCACCGATTTCCGAAATTGAAAGGCGACTCAGTAGTGACTCGCAAACTAAGGGGTGAAATCACGTACGTACGTACTGAATTGCAGTTTCCTAATAGCAATTAGCAGCAAATCGCTCTTTGGAAATTACTATTCATAACGTTCGTACATGTAGCCCTAAATGTGTTTTTGCACACAAGCTTTAAGTAAGATCAAAAGGGTTGTAATTGTGACTTTGAGTCATGTCAGGTTTATTGTTGAGTCCTATGTCACAAGTTATTCTCAGAGATAATATTCTAGCATTGTAAACTAAATGGAATAAGTGGACAGTTAGAGTCAAAATAAGGATATGATGCTTCTTTATTGTTACTAAGAATGTAATGCTTCTTTATTTTACTGTGTAAGTATTTGATTAAATAATGTGTAGGAAAAAACCTCTGAGTACAAAAGAAATGCTGCCACATCTCATGTGTCTCATAAACCATGTGCTGTTCCATTTCAAAACACCCTGTCCGCCTTGCACTCTGTACTCCTTTGCAACCTGAGCTTCCTTTTCTGCTTGCTTTCACATTTTGCACTCTCCTTTGGCCCCAGTGCTACCAACTTGCACCATGCACTACCACGATAAATTTCCAACAAAGGCACTTTCCTTAATTTTAATGTTTGCTGTGTGGCTGCACACTAGATGCACAAATTAATTTTCTCTGTTTGATGATGGTTTACGAAGGTGTCATTCTGCAATAAATAGCTGTCACTAAATATTTGGGTTTTGACTGACATGCTCCACTTTATAAAGGAAATTACTTTAACCAAGAGTTCACATTTATTCAGTGATCCTCCTTTAAAAGAAAAATAATGGGCCCGATTCACAAAGGCAATCTGAGACAAAAGTCTAACTTTACGACTCTTGGTATTCACAGAGGTCATTGACGAGTTGTATATTTACGTCCACAGTTGGGCCGGAATCTCTGGCTTCGGCCGTACTCTCCGCACCCGGGCCGTACTCTCTGGCTCTGGCCATACTCTCCAGCCGGATGAAGGATAATCAATGGGCGGGAATGCAATTTTTACAAAAAGGAACATTAGGAATGTGTGACAAATGGTATTGGAGGTCATGAAAATCAGTTTGGGTGGGGAAAAGGGTGTGGCCGGACACTACATCATATCCCAGAAAGGTTTGCTCCTTTGCATCATGGTACAGCAGTCCAAAATATGAGCTCTCCTCAGTGAGTACCGTCAACACTGAGGGGAGCTCAAACTGTGGACAGTCAACACTGAGGGGAGCTCAAATTATGGACTGCATGTAACATGATGCTACTTTTTCTAGCCGTGCTCAAAACCCTTATGGGAATTAACACTTTTGTTGCACCCTCTTTTTCTTGCCCCCGCTTGACGGATCGTCTTGAAACTTTCTATGCACAAAAAGAATCACGGGGGCACTTGTTTGGGGGAAAATTTCATGAAGAGTCGACAAACGCTGCCAAAGTTATAGGCAAGTCAAAAAACGCTTTTCCTATATAAACATGGTCCTAACCATAACTACTTACTGGTGACTGCCAGTAGGTAATATATATGTTACCGTCAAAGTGTGAAATCCCGCATTGTATAGAATGCCTAGGTAATGTATAGAATGCCTGAAAAGGCCTGAAAATCGAACGTCAAAGTATGAAATGATTGATATTTTATACATTGCCTAGGCATTGTATACTTTTCCGGATTGTCTGCCGGCAAAGTATATAATACCCCTAATCCCGCCATTTTATTCCCGCCCGGCAAAGTGTGAATTCCGGCATTCTATAGAATGGCTAGGTAATGTATAGAGTGCCTGAGAATGGAACGACAAAGTATGAAATGATTGATATTTTATACATTGCCTAGGCATTGTAGACTTTGCCGGATTGTCTGCCGGCCAAGTATATAATACGCCTAATCCCGCCATTTTATTCCCGCCCGACAATGTGTGAAATCCGGCATTCTATAGAATGGCTAGGTAATGTACAGAATAGTTTTGTTCTTTCACTTTCAAATGCGTATTAATTAATAAAGGCTTCTCATCTTGTGCCCTTTTAACACTTTGCGTAAATGATACTGGTCATTCTGTATAATGCCTAGGAATTGTATACAATGCCTAGGAAAAGTATGTAACATTTTCCCCAAAAACTTATATTTCATAGTTTGCCTCTAAACCATCAGGCATTCTATACATTCCCTAGGCATTCTATACAATACCGGATTTCACACTTTGCCGAATGCCTAGGAATCTCATCTTGCGGCCTTTTAACACTTTGCGTAAATGGTACTGGTCATTCTGTATAATGCCTAGGAATTGTATAGAATGCCTAGGAAAAGTATGTAACATTTTCCCCAAAAACTTATATTTCATAGTTTGCCGAAAACCATCAGGCATTCCATACATTACCTAGGCATTCTATACAATACCGGGATTTCACACTTTGACGGTAACATATGTTTATATATTTACATATATATATATACTGCTCTAATTACTGCATACAAATTTAAAAACAAACATTATTGGTGAGCAGTATTTATACTGAAGAGTCAAATAGAGGCGCAAGAGCTTAATTAACTGAGTTTGACATGATTTTAGAATGTTGCATTTTGCTTCTACTGTTACATGTCGTTTTTCAGTGAGGTTTTTTAGCTCTTTTAGCATTGTTTGAATTTTAGTGGTGCTATGGCTTTTAAATATTTATGTATTCATAAGTATTTATTTATTCTGTTTTTTATCTGATGAATTTATTCTTTGAAATTATTGTGTATTTATACAGTGATTTTAAACAGGATAAACAGGATGAACATGCAGATTACGATTGACCGTTCGTTTATGTCTTTGATTACCTTTGAACTCTGTCATGTGTTCAGCACTTGCACTTTAAAAAGGTGAAAGCACTCCACATGCGCGTCATGTGATCAAGGCCTCTCGTAGGTCGAAACGCGTAATGGCGGTGGTGCAGGGCGTTCTTCAATAAACTTAATTGCACCAAACAACGGGTCTGCATTCGTCTGTTGCACAATTTTGGATTTTTGGCGAAGTAAGGAGAAATAAGTATACCGAGCCAGCTTCCTCGATAATTGCAGACCCCTCCTTCAAGTTGGGCCGGACGGCAGGAAGCACATTTCTAGTTTTTACCGGAAATCACCAGTTAGCTCCTACAAGGAGTAGCCGCGGCAGCCCCCGGACAGCGGAATAGACCTACCATCGGAGCGGAAGACGAAGCCCGTGTCGGAAGACGCGGGCAGCGCCAGGTACCTCACGAAGGTAAGGACTCGCTGAGAGTCTGGAGAAGGAGTGTGAGAGGCACAAGCGTCGGTACTCACCTAACTGCTTGTTCCAAACTTTGATATTGCCCCTAATGATTTGCACCATGTCCGCCGACGCGCTGCGGAGCCGCGAGGCAGCAGCCAGTGAGATGTGCGATGATTCTCCTAGTGGGGAGATAACAACTAGCGCGCAAGTGAGCGTGATGCAACCAGGGAATCCGAGCATCAAGGATCTCTTTAAAAGACTGGAAAAACTCATGAAATCAGAACAGTCGAAATGGTGGGAACATAAATCCCTGTCAAGGTACCTTGAGGTTGGGAGAATTCCCAGGGGGTTAAGAATAATGCTGGCACCGAGCTACGAGAATCCTGACCCTCACATGCTCGCTGAGTGGGCAGACTGTAACTTGGAATCTTCATGTAAGTTGGTTCAGATCCTTGTCAAATATGCTATAAGTGACCGTGCAGCCCTCCAGGTCAAAATCGACGAGCTGAATGAGGAAATTGGTAAAATGGAAGTCACGGCTGTGATTCAAAAATATCGGGATGACATGCTGGTCCGCTTGCAGGCAGAGGGAGGAGGAGGTCATAAAAAAACGCAAAGTCTTTAAATTTCAACGCGACAAGTTGGATTATGAGCAAGGGCGTGTGTTTACGTTTGCTAAAAAGTATGACTCGGTAAAAGCAGCAAATAAGGATGGTTCCCTCCCTAGAGTACAACCGAGCACATGTGGCAATGCGCCGTGGTCTACCTCCACATCAGACCTTAGTTCGGCGCCAGAAAGCGAATCAGACAATGAACAAATAAGATCTGGCCACAGGTTGGGGTTTCAAAAGCCGTCCCTAGCCCAAGAAGTGGATTACCTCCGTCAGGACAGGAGGCAAACGTTGCGTCCCCGTGCGCAAAATGCAAAAACAAAGAAAGAAACAATCAAAAACGACGGGCGAGACGCCAGCGATATCTCCAGAGGCAAGCCATTTTAAACCGCAATATGCTGCAAGTGAGTATGAAATAGAGGGCAGCATTGATAAGCAATTTTTTAAGGGGGAAGTTTTTAGTAAGGTAGATGTGGAGGTGGCCCTGAAATCCGTCATGGCAGAAAAAGCTCCAGGTCTAGATGGAATACCGGGGGATATATTCCTCTATGATAAAGTGAGATGGGGCAAATATATCCTCTTATTGACAAATGCTATAGCTCAGGGTGCGCCGGTTCCAGATTCCTGGAAAGGCGCAGAGATCATTCCTGTTTTTAAGAAAGGGGACAAATCATGCCCAGGGAACTATAGGCCGATCAGCCCTATTGATTCTCTACAAAAGATAATGGGCAGATTGGTGCTAAATAGATTGCAGGATTGGATCGGTGAATTCAATATCTTATCGCCCCTCCAAGCAGGGTTTCGTACCTCTACTAGCACAATCGACCAAGTGTTTAGGTTTATTTTACTATTCTGGAAAACGGTAACCTTGGGTAAGGGTAGCTTGTATGCCGTTTTTGTTGACCTTAGGTCAGCATTTGATCTTGTACCACGCAAAAAGCTTTGGCAGACGCTACAAGAAATGGGGTTACCGCCCGATTTGTTGACACTTATCACTAGGTTGCATGAGGATAACAAGGCTAGGATCCGGTGGGGTAAGCAGGGTGAAGTCACAGAATTTTTCGCAGTAGAGAAGGGTGTTCGACAGGGATGCGTATTGGCCCCGACCTTATTCTCTTTATACATTAATGGGATTGTGAACTGTATGAGATTAACCCCCACAGACGCACCGACTCTGGCAGGCGAAAAAGTCCCCATACTGATGTTTGCGGACAACACATTGATCCTTTCCAAAACACTGAGTGGGCTCCAGAGAGCCCTAACAATCTTCGAAGAGTTTTGTGCTCGACGGGGATTGGAGGTCAATGTGTCTAAAACAAAATTGATGGCCTTCAATCCACATAGGGCCTTTAAGGGGGGCATCATGCTGAATAATGCCATGCTAGATCAGGTCAAAGAGTTCACATATCTAGGGGTCAATATCCAGGAGGGGTTAAACTGGACACATCAGGTTGATATAGCATCCCTAAAACACAGACAACTGGCAGGAGTACTGCAAAAAGAATACAATACTTCCTTCACCAAGATAGTTAGCCCTGCTATGGAGATTTATAACATGAAAGTAGTCAGTTCTGCCTTATATGGTGCAGAACTCTGGGGTGATGAGAACTTATCCAAACTTACTACCTCGGAAAATAAGTTTCTCAGAAACATTATCAGCTTGCCACAGAGTACCCCAACATACCCGTTATTGATTGATTTGGGGAGAAAGCCAATTGCGGAATTTGCAAAATTACGTCCACTTTTGTACTGGCGTAGACTTTGGTCCACCCCAGAACTTGCAGAGTATGCAGCTGGCTTTCAAGATATAAAAAGGTTGGACACATCGCACCAAATTAAATGGTTAAGAGAGCTTAGAGTTACTCTAGTGAATATGGGTATGTGTCCACTATGGGAGGACCCCAAAAATACAGTTTTTCCATCTAAACAGATCCTGAAGGCTAAATACTGGGAAATGGCCCAGACCAATGCAGCGAGAAATTGTGAGTCTTCATCCCTTACAGGGTATTTCCTGAATTGTAAACCCATACCTGAGTTTGAGCAATATTGGGACTTTATTACAAAGCCCTTTGAGCGGAAATTATATTTCCAGTTCAGGGTCGGCACACTACCATTAAAAGATTTTACTAGAAAATGGTCTATACCTAGAAATGAGCTGTGTTCAGTGTGCAGGAGTGGTAAAGAATCATTGACCCATGTTTTATTTGAATGTAGTGGTTACAAAGCTCCGCGGCGCGCCTGGCTGACCCCAATTTGTAAGCTGTTGGGAACAAGAAGGGCGCATGAGGCGGAAAGAATTCTTAGAAGCGATACAACTGGAGCTATTGTTGTAGCCATGGCAAAATACTTGGGGTGGGTGTGGGCAATTAGAAGTAAGGTCCCACAATGAAATAGTGGATTTTTAGTATGCACGCTTGGCCGTATTGTATAATTGTGAAATGATTTGCTCTTTTTTACTGACTGTTAACAAATGTAATTTGTATTGTGGTATATTTTAAAAAGTTTTTACAAATTAATATGTAAACATTTTAAGACTTGTATAAAGAGTTTTATGATAGTTATATTCTTCCATTCTTCCATTCTGGGGGCATGTATTGAATTGTAGAGGGCCTCCATGAATTGCTTATCGACGTTATGTGTATTCTTTTAATGTAAGTTTTGTGCTTTTATGACCTAATACGTCGAATAAAGCTTTTTGGAATGGAAATTGTCATGTCCAACACGATCAGATACTGCCTTTGGATTGTTTGGACTTCTCCTGTTAAAAGATGGCGCTCAATGCTAGATCAACACAACTTGTCTAATATAGAGTTGCTGGGGCGTTTTTTACGTGATGGAGAGCTACACATTTGGAGTCTCACCTTCAGGAATACGATATTTTACTTAATCATATATCTCGTGTTTTTAATAGATATATAATTATTTGAAGTCATATTTAAAAGAGTCCCCCCTTTTTCATAATACTTTTACAGATTTACTCTTCATATTATCATTTCGCTACACTAAAGCCTGACTTGAAGAATCTGTGGACCATGTCTTTGACATATTAAGGTATGCTGAATCAATAGCATACCTTAATATGTTAGATCATCTCTTTATTAGCATTTAGTATTTCAGTCTAAACAGTTTCCTCTCTTTTTGAAATAATGGCTACCTAATAAATTGATTATATATTGTTAGTAAATTGAACCTTTGAATAGGTTTTGTGAACCTGTACTCATGTGAACACCTGCCTGCAAGGTCACAGTTGAATGTTTAACAGGCCCTATGAGATTTCAATAAGAGAAACATGATATTGTTCTTGTGAACACCTCTCTGCAATGGCCACATTTGAATGTTTAATAAGCTGTATAAGAGCTCGATAAGAGAAATATGATATTGTATTCTCTCAAGTTAAGGTTATCTCCCCAAAGTCAAAATGTATAAATGTGAGCTATTCAGAATACAAAAAAAACGATCATATACAAATTTAAGGAAAAGTAATGTATAAAATGTCTGGTTCTTTATGCATTGCAAGATATTGTTTTTAATCATGTGCAGTTTGTAAATTAGTTTGTGTTTGCGTGTATTTTAGCCCTGAAGAAGTCCCTGCTGGGATGAAACGCGTCAGCTGTTAAGTGTGTGCTGTGATTTTAAGAAACCTCAATTGAATAAAAGAATAAAGAATAAAAACAATGTATCTTTCCAGAAAAACATCTGACAGCGTGACTTATTTGGTAGATACTACTTCACCTCTATCTGTGATGAACTATGGACACTAACATCCATTGACTAGTAATTTGATACTTATAGTTGAGTGCAGAGTCATTTGTGTATATTTTGTTTCTTGGGGAATTTTCTCCCCATTATTGGGGACGTAGGAGGGTCACGTCTCCGGCTCATTGCACCACGCCTGAATTTATTTTCAAAGCCAACACATGAGATTTACTAGTGCAGGTTTATAGTGTCTTGACCTTTCTTTGTGCGTCTGTGCTATATTTGGGTCTCCTAGCACAGTTCAATCATCGGATTTATTCTTGTACACAATGGACTTTGATGATAACAGGGAGGAAATGATAGGAGATCTCTTTGATAAGAAAAAGATTAATACGGCACAATCCACACTGAAATTACCTAAAAATGAGGGTCTGAAAAGCAAATTTGTTCAATTAGAGAGGCTTAAAAAACAAGAACTTGCCAAATGGTGGGACGGTGCCACTCTAAAAAAATATTTGGAGAACAAAAGAATAACACGAGGTTAGCGTATCCTTATCTTCCCGAACTATGAGGATCTTGACCCAGATCTCTTGGAGGAGTGGGAGGAAGGATTATATGTTGCATCGTATAAAATGATGGACATTTTAATCAGAAATTCTGAGCAGAAGGTTAAGAAAATTACAGAGGAAATAGTGAAATTAGAAAAGGAAATAAATGAAACAAATCTCACAGATGTCATAGAAAAGAATCATGTCATTTTAAAAAAAGAATTAGCCAACTATCAGATTTATCTTAAAGAAAAGAAACAACAGAAAATTCAGAGGGATCAAGGTGATTATGAAAGGGGCTTCATATTTACTTTTGCTAGGAAATATGATGACATTATCACAAAACCTACGCGCAATCTTTCTAATGAGGTTAGAGAATCGAGCATCTCATCTAGCAGTACATCAATTTCCTCTGCAGAAAGTGACCCTAGGGAAGGTCCTAGTACAGCTGCCACCTCTAATCCACCCTCAGTTTTTTTACAAGAGGTACACCGCCACCGTTTGGGCAACAAAAAGAAAGATTTCACCGAAGAACAAGGAGGGGTGGCAAAAAATACAAGGGCAGGAACAAAAGTAAGAATAGAGAACCCACAAGGAAAGAAATAATGGGGATTGTGAACCACAATGTGGACAGTACTAGTGATGTGATGGAGACGAATACATTGAGTGTTGTAAATTTGTCCTCAAGAATTTTTAGTGAACATGAAACATCTGTGTTGTGCAAAGGGCTAAATTTTTGTCTCACTGAAAAGCCCCTGTTTGAAAATGCACATTTGGATTTGTTTAAGTTTGTGCGCAAACTAAAATTAAAAAGATATTTTGCAGAACATCCGACTGTACAGTATCCGATTCCTGACACTGTGCATGATTCTGAATTTACTATATCTGACTTAAATGTCACACATTTGATCACCACCTTACACGATGATGACAACTTGGGGGATCTGGTGAATTTTGCGTGAGATTTGAATATATTGGAGGATGTAACAATAGACAGTGGTCTACGGAATAAGTCGAAGTTTATTCCTCCAAGTAGTACTAATTCTGGTATTGATGAATTCTCACATAGGGTAACTCAAGAACTATATTGCCTAGAGGATAGTCATACAACAGACAAAAAATGCACGCATTATTCCAACATGACGAAAGATGATAGAATCTTTCTTCAGTCCATCAGAGATGATCCCAACTTGGTAGTCCTTGAAGCAGACAAAGGGGGAAACATAGTTTTAATGAATCATGTAGACTACATAACAGAAATAGACAGACACCTTAGCCAGACCACCTGCTATGAAAAACTTAAATTCAATCCTATAACCATGATTGAGAGAAATATTAATGCCAAATTAACGGACTGGCATGAGACCTGTCTTATAAAGGATTTGGAATACAGGTACCTTCTAGCTCAAAACTCTAGGTATCCATGTATTTATGTACTTCCAAAAATACACAAAGGGGGCCCATTTCCAACAGGGAGGCCCATTATATCGGGCAATGGGGGCCCTACCGAACGTATTGCAGAATACGTTGATACGTTTCTCCAACCTTTCATTCAGAATCTCCCTTCATACTTGAAGGACAGTAGAGACCTACTATGTAAACTGGAGGAATTCAAATGGGAAGGGGACCGTTTTACATTTGTCACCATGGACGTGGTGGGTCTCTACACCTGTATCCAAAAAGACTGTCGGCTCAGAGCATTAACTCACTTTTTGTATAAACGCAATGCAAAGCATTTGGAGCACATCCGCATGCTTTTGGAGATGTCAGAAATGATCCTTGTGCAGAATGCCTTCATGCATAACGATGATTGGTATTTACAGAAGCAGGGTACAGCCATGGGCTTCTAGGTTTGCCCCATCTTATGCAAACCTCTTCATGGGGCTGTATGAGATGGAGCATGCCTTGGGCCCAGGGGCCGGAAATTGGATTGACAATATTATTTTCTATGGTCGATACATCGATGATGTTTTCTTGATTTGGAGGGGTTACAGTGAAGATCTTGAGCAATACTTCACATATCTCGATAATAACAAATTCAATGTGAAACTCACCATCAATAGCTCTAAACAGGAGATTGAGTATTTGGATCTCAGACTATACACAGCAGGAGACACTATACATAGTGACATCTTTAGAAAATCTACATCGTGTAATAGTGTACTCCATGCTACCAGTTGTCACCCCAACTCAACCATCTCGGGAATACCATTTGGCGAAATGGTTACAGCACGCCGTAACTGTAGTCAATACCATAATTTTAAGAAAAATATTGAAAAGATAAAGAGGGATTTCAGTGAGAGAGGATATGATGAAAACTGCCTAAGAAAAGCTGTAAAGAAGATAAGTAAAATGGATAGGAAGCAGACTCTCGTCACTAGGGATCATACTAAAAAAGATACCACACATCAGACAGAAGTAGCATTCATAACAGAATATAATATGTACAGTGGCCACATTTTCAACATCTTGAGAAAGAACTGGGACCTACTTATGTCCAACACTTTGCCATCAGATATTGTACCCAGAAAACCTAGGGTCATTTACAGCAAAGGCAAAACTATAAAGAACATGCTGTGCTAAAGTTATGTCAAAGAGCCTAAGATTACTTCACAGATATGGTTACCAGAGAAGCCGTCTGGTTTTTTTGTTTGTGGCAATTGCTGTGTATGCAGTATATGTGTTAATAAATTAACATGCTTCCACTACAACAATTCAAAGGAATTTAAACTCACATCCTTTATAAATTGCAACACCACATATACGGTATACCTCATTAAGTGTGCATGTGAAAAAATATATATTGGGAGCAGCATACGAAGTTTGAGAGTCCGTATACAAGAACATGTAAGAGGAATCAATAACAGGGACGAGAGATATCCTGTGGCACAACACATATATACAACTCATCCTGAAGACACTAGTATTACATTCCATGCCATAGATCATGTGAGAGGTGGTAACAGAGGTGTAGTCAAGGTCACCTATTTGAGACAAATGGAAGCGATTTGGATATGTCGCCTTAGAACTGTGTCATCTGGCCTTAATATTAACAATGAATTTCATCATTTTCTATAAGACGGTTTACTTGCAATGCACAAACTTGTGTATCTCATTCTGGTTGTGAGATTGGTGGACAAATGACACATAATCAATGTACAACAACTACCTGGGTCTGTTTGTCATATTTGGGTTTGATTAAGCGTGCCCAAAACTCCATAGTCGAAACTTGTAGATTTTTTTAGAACAAAGAGGAGAGCCATTTGGCAGTTATTAGGTTTTTTATTTCAGCTTAAACATATGCTGACACAGGGACCAAACTGACTATATTGACTTATGAGAAATTTTATGATTTTCACAATGCTCCTAGAAAATTCCCTGGGTTTGGCTAAAGAGGACATCACATGTAACTTACTGTGATGATAATAGACATTCCTCTCTTTTGGGAAGCTACATTAATCTTGCATTTAGCATTTAGAATGCTATTATGCATTTACTTCAGCACTAAAATGTGATTGGTATCGGGATTTATTGAGTATCAAAATGATATCAGATGTGTAATTATGACACACTGGTGGTTTTAAACTAAGCTGGTGTCATATCGGTGCCTTGCAGACATGATAATAGGCACCCATGTGGAGTTTTACACGGATCGCGCGTTTGATAGAAATTTGCAGTTATAAGCTTAGTTCAGCATCTAAGTGGCGCTGTTCTAAGACGGCGCCCAAAGCAGTAGAATAATGCCATTTTTCCTGATGAATGTTGTGGTTGTAACTAGATTTGTCTAAAGGTCATATAACTTATTATTGTTCGTTTAATTTTGTCTTTGATCCTCATTTGCAAATATGGTTTTTGGAAGACAAACGTCCAGGTTTCTCGTTTTCCGTTAAAGCACATTTCCGGACATTCTAAGATGGTGCTGTTTTTAGCTTCAATGTCTGTGATAACGAAACCTATCTGTTTAACATCATTAGGCACAGGTGTATCTGGACCTGAGTTAGTATATATACCAGTTGGAAAGTAACATTCGGTTCTTTCTCCTTTTAGAATCAGACACTTGGGAGATACATATCCCGTAAGTAATCATAATAGTTTGTTGTTAGTTGAATTTAATTCGTGAAGCAGAATCATGATAGTTTTGCAGTACTTAGTGTATTAAAAACGAATACGATCCTAACGTGCTAAGAGCCAGCTTCTGGGATCAGATAGCACATAAACGATCATAAATTACACGCCCGTAGAAATCACTTACACAGTTTGACCACATACATAGTGTTCTATTTAAAAAAGATATATATTGTTCACATATTACGTGTCTATGTTGGTGAGATGCTTCTTTACTCAAGGATTGCAAGGTTAATAAATGTTTCTCCGGGTTTTACAATGAACCTGTGTTTCCGATACAGGTCAGCATTAGATGATATCTTATGCACTCACAGGGCAATAAAGTTGGGTTTATCCTGTTCCAACATGGCGCCTTATGCGGGCTCACATAATATGTGTCCATGTTGGTGAGATGCTCCTTTGTTCAAGGTTTATGTACATGTTTTCCATTGTGAGGATAATAAATGTTTCCTTGGGTCTCACAATGATCCCGTGCTTCCACTATAGGCCGTTATTAGGCGATACTTTATGCACTCAGATGGTGATGCAGTTGGGTTCATCCTGCTCCAACATGGCGCCCTAGGCAGGTTTATTATATATTTTCGGATACATAGCTGTTGGCGTGATTACACTTGTTGGAGGAGTGACAAACTGAGTGTCATCCTCTTCGGACCTGTGTCTTTTATTTACCATTGACTTTGACTCGTGGCTACAATCTTTGAAGATGACCGTCTCTTAGACCACGTACTTAGCGGCTTTTCTAAATATCTATGAATGGCGCTGTCTGGGATACTTGTTTCCATTTAATGTTTGCAATACTGAAATTGTCATGTCCAACACGATCAGATACTGCCTTTGGATTGTTTGGACTTCTCCTGTTAAAAGATGGCGCTCAATTCTAGATCAACACAACTTGTCTAATATAGAGTTGCTGGGGCGTTTTTTTCGTGATGGAGAGCTACACATTTGGAGTCTCACCTACAGGAATACGATATTTTACTTAATCATAAATCTCGTGTTTTTAAGAGATATATAATTATTTGAAGTCATATTTAAAAGAGTCCCCCCTTTTTCATAATACTTTTACAGATTTACTCTTCATATTATCATTTCGCTACACTAAAGCCTGACTTGAAGAATCTGTGGACCATGTCTTTGACATATTAAGGTATGCTGAATCAATAGCATACCTTAATATGTTAGATCATCTCTTTATTAGCATTTAGTTTTTCAGTCTAAACAGTTTCCTCTCTTTTTGAAATAATGGCTACCTAATAAATTGTATTATATATTGTTAGTAAATTGAACCATTGAATAGGTTTTGTGAACCTGTACTCGTGTGAACACCTGCCTGCAGTGTCACAGTTGAATGTTTAAGAAGTCCCTGCTGGGACGAAACGCGTCGGCTGTTAAGTGTGTGCTGTGATTTTAAGAAACCTCAATTGAATAAAAGAATAAAGAATAAAAAGAAAATATCTTTCCAGAAAAAACATCTGACAGTGTGACTTATTTGGGAGATACTACTTCACCTCTATCTGTGGTGAACTATGGACACTAACATCCATTGACTAGTAATTTGATACCTATAGTTGAGTGCAGAGTCATTTGTGTATAAACAGTTTCTATACAAACCTTTTTCCTTGGGGGTTGCATCTCAGCAGTCCACAGCAGATAAAAAATAAAACCGAAAAAACTGGCAAATTGTTTCTAGAGAAAAAATCATACACATAAGCTGGCTTTCATGGCTGGAGTGTCAATTCCCTCATGTAACCCGCACACGCTGGTTCTACCCTTACCACCAACTCACATTCCACACACACGTATACGACTAACTGTCATGTGTCTGTGGTCTGTGAGTGCCTGGATAGGATAGATCACTTTACAGGGGCCAGTTTAGAGTGCCATCATGGCTGGGCAGGGTCCAGCATGTTCCGAGGCTTGAAACATGATCAAGTTCTTTGAGGCCTAGCTGGGGGGCACAAATGAATCTCTTGACTTGCCCTGGAGTGAAGAGGTAGGATTAAGTAGTCACACATTTTGTTAGTTTCCTGCTACCCTTGCCTCTATGGCGAGTTTAGGAGGCCCAGGCTTGGCAGGAGCCTTCTACCAGCAGTTGGAGAGTATGGGAAGACTATTTTGTCACTTGAACGTCGAAGCAGATTTGCAAGGCTTGGTGCCAGAATGGAGAGCAGAATCCAGGCGCACACAGCTACCAGTGGCTGAACAGGGGCTTCAGAAAGTGCTGGTATGATGGCAGCAGTGAAATATGCCACGATGGTGATTTATTACTCCCTCTATGTGGGGCAAGGCCCATTTAAAAAGTATGAGTCCAGGCCTTACACACATATAAGACCATGAAATGTGCAAATCTTCAGAAGGGCCTTCTCAGTTATTCTTTTCCTGCTGTCTATGTAAAATCTGTGCTGAGTTGCATTGAACAGCCTTAACAATTTGCATCTCAGAATTACTCAAATTCCAAACTAAAATTCTAAAATTCATAAAACCTTGATAGAGAGAATGCACCAATCAATTCCAATGGCATGGGATAAGAAAGGTTCCCAAATTAATGCCTTACAAAAATTAACAGACTTTGCTCATGTTATCAATTGCTATCAAAGGTTGAAGTCTCATGCTGCCTTTCCAGATGCAGAAGGGAACAGTGCTTTATTTTGTGTAGGTAGTATCTATTAAATTTCCTGTACCACTCCTGTAAACTTTTATTGAGTAGACAAAAGGCAGTAAGTATGGCCCAGATTCACTAGTACCGTGAGCCAGTGCACAGTGAAGCAAAGTGACACAAGCTGGAGCATGGTATTCACTTTTTATTGCAAAAGGCGTTGCTCTTTCCTTAGCTCAAAAAACACCTTGTGCTGCTTTCTGTAACGTGTGTCAAGGAGATGTTGCTGTAGTGTTACTTGGGCATATCATAACAAACATCCATAGGTTTCGACACATAACCTGGTCTTCTAAGATAGCCAAACAAGGCTTGGTATCAAAAGCGAATGCCTTTTGAAGCAAGTGCTAACAAGGAAAAATGTTTTCATTTCTCTCAAATAAACCACACATTGCATGTGTGTTGAATTGCACAGCACACATCTAGTGACTGGAACCCTTTCTGTTTGACTAGACTTAGATATTTGTAATGGAAGGGCAAGCTTCCAGTGAAAATCCTATGCAAGGCTGTGGGACATGCAAGGCAGCCTTTTAGAGCACCAGCACTGTGGGTGACAGCAGCTGGAGGCCAGCCTTGATAGATATGGCTCTGCACTGTTCTGTCCCGGTTTGTAATATTGTGTCGCAAATGTGGTTGTTGTGATAAGTTGCATGAAAAACTATTCAATCTGAGTTTAAGATTGCAAATGATGGAACAGAAGCAAAATGTAAAAATAACTGTCTAATGCGGAAATAAAGTGCAGACACCAAATATGAAAGTGGTAGGTCTACTACAAGTGCTAAAGACAGAAAATTAATAATTTAGGCTTTCAAACAGCTCAAGTTAAAGGCAGCCAGATCATTTTGCAGGGGATGCAGAGGGGTTAGAAAATGGGATTTGGCACGTGGGATGGATGTGGTACAGAGAATTTTCAAATAATGCCTTACCTTCTGTTAAGACAGCAGTAGATGATAGGATTGTACATGGTGGAACTCATTGCAAGCCAAAAGCTAGCCAAGTAAATCTGCTGGATGTATTTCCATCGGTTCAACTGCTTGTTCAATGTAGTGACGATGAAGTAGATGTGATAGGGAAGCCAGCATATTGCAAATGTCACGACAACAACAATCATCATTTTTACCACCTGAAAGGAAGACGTCATATCATGAACAGGAACAACTTGGCGAGTGTAATGGTGCATGTAGCTACATTTCATATACATCTGCATCCTTATTTATCAGAAATAAGTAATTGAGCATATTCAGGCATATTCACAAAGGCATTTTGAAATATGTAAAGTACTACTCATTTAAGTACTTTTACATTCCTTTGTGAATTAGCCCCATGACATCTTAAATGGGAATTAAATGGGAAATGGGAATCTTTGAATACAATTAGCACAAATATAAAGGATTGTGCTCTTCGCAGTGTTACTACTAGTAGTGAATTGGATGTTTTGGGGCAGATTTACAAAGGCTTGTAAGAGTAAGTAAAAGAGCATTCCTATAGTACTGCTTCTCATATTTATAAATACTTTTGTGAATTGCTGTCTTTACATATGCAAATGCTTCTTCTCTAGGCATCAATTTGTCTCCCTTAATATCCACGGAATCTATGAAAGAGATATCCAAAATGTTTACATGCAAAGATTTTGAGGATGCTCAATATGCCAGTTTACAAGAATACTGAAGATGCCCTCTCAGTATTTCTGTCAAATTGGATTAGGTAACCGTACAATTTTAATCAGGTGAAGGGAATATACCACAGAACATGCAACTTTTTCCTTTGAAATATGGGCTTTTATTCCATTGAATTTTGTGTAATAAAAGCACCAAAACAGATATATATATATAGAGAGAGAGAATACATAATGAGTAACAGTAATATGGGCCTATATTACCAATAAATGTGACATTTACCAACCATGAGGTCGAAAGCTGAGTGGTTGATAAATGTCATCTGAACCCTGACATGGCAGGGCAGGACTATATATCAAATATTACTCGTTACGTATTTTTTTATATTACACAATTTGTTAATTGATTTTAGTCCTCTTTAGAAAGATTTGAGTATTCATTGCTTGTCAAGACTGGAGATACGTCCGCCAATGTTTTGAGAAATCCGTGTGTGTTTTGGAGGGGTAAGGTGCTACTATTTAAAATGTGTATTAATATAAATAGAATTTCAAATGCAAAGTGCATTGCAAGGAAATGTTTTAAAAAAACGCATTCTACAATGTGCTTTTCTTTTATAGTGCATTGACACTCTACAGTAGGTTTAACAAGACATATATGAATGAAGAAAATAAAGTACAATGTATTCTGTGTTTACATTGTTTATTTTAGCACACTGGGGAAGATTCATTGGTAGATGCTTGCATCAAGTCTGGGCCTGCAAAGAGGGCTTGTCAGATGTGCTGAATAATGTTCTGAAAGCAAAATGGTCATTGTGAAAGTGTTTTTAACCTGCTGTGAAAGAAAGACAAAATACTGTGTTTTGCTATTTTATTTGTTTACAGAAACTACATATCCCCAAATAAATTCAGCACTGTGAGTTCTGGGAAATAATTAAGAGATAGACCACTTTTCTGTGAAATATGAACTTTGAAAATTCAATAAAAACCTTGCCATGCAATATTTATACTAGCTCCATAACACTTTTTACTGAGGTATTTGTGCTCTTAATATATAACAGACAGCAGCCAGTCCATGTTGTGCCAGCCTCAGAGGAGAACCACTATAGGGCAGTATAGCTTCAGAGAAAGGCAGTGCACCCATCAGGTTGCAGTAACTGGTTATTTTTACTTCGCGGTCATGTGTAACATCCAACATTCATTACAACAGTTTAAATGGAGTCTTTCTTCTAACTCAACTCTCATGAATTCTGGAAGCTGTAATTTGAGCTCATAATATAATATTTGACTCCTCCAATTTGTAGAAAAACATCAGATCACAGATCTAGTATGGCAAGTACATTGTGCGACATTTGCTCATTGATGGCAAGATAGCAGTAATAACAATTAACTTACTTATATTCAACCCATGTAGGGAAATTTACACGTATCACCATCCAGAGGGATTAACAGCAGTGGCAACTGATTTGTTCTTGTGAAATCCAGGCAGAGAAATACACTCATTTGGCCCTCTAGTGGGCTATCATATAATATAACAGAATAAATCAATCAAATGTCCTCATAGTCATGTCAATATACATATAGTTAAACTTATGTTAGGAAACTATGACTCGTTGCCTTAAGTTACTTAATGGCATGAGTTACACTTTCTTCAGATAAATTTAACTATAAGTATAACTATAACTGCTGAATTTCTATGGTTTTGTGCAGGTAAATTCAGAACCTAATTATAATGTCCGTGGTTTTTCAAGCACGCATGTTAATATAACCAGTGCTGTGCACGACCGAAGAAAGCACTGGGTTGGACGTGGGTGTTTTTTTTTTTTTTTTTTTTTTTCTGGATCCAGGGTTCTTTTTTCTGGATCTGAGCATTTACCCTGGGGGACGTGCCGAGACTCGTGGGTGGATCTGCAGATTGGATGGAAAAAACAACTTTTTGCCCACAAGGGGTCCCTACTGACCCCTCTATGTCTACTATGGGGCCAGGATATCTGTTTCATGACCCCTTTTGTGCTTTTGTGCTCTCATTTTCCCACCCCCAGCCGATGCAACAAGTGCGGCTGCAACTCTTCTGTGAGGTTGCGGCCAGCCAATCACAATCTTTCTTTGGCACGTGGATCCGTGAGTCCACTGTAAGGATCCGCGTCCCTATATTTAAATATATACATTTTTGCCCTTTAATATCTCTAAAACTACTGAACAAATTTACACGTAATCACAAAAAACAAGCTTTCTGGACCAAGATCTAGCTTTGTGGCAAATTTGAGTAATTCCATTCAGTGGTTTGGGCTGTAGTCATGTTCTAAATCCCTATTGGAAAATGCATGATCCCAACTAACCCTTTTAACAAATTAAGAACGTCGTTTCGGTAAAAACGAACTGCAAACGCCAGCATATAACCATGGCTTTTAACTCGGGAAATTTGACTATCATTGTTTTACTGATACAAAGGTTTTAACTTTAATCTTAATCATGGTCTTTCAACGTCGAGAAATCTGATACTGTTGTTTTTACTGTTGCAATGGTTTTAAGTAAGCACGCAAATAAAGATATTATTATTATTATTATTATTATTGGAAAATGCATCGAGAGAATGTATTTTGGGACTCCCCTTTTTTCTCGGCCCCTGCTTGACGGATCGCATGGAAACTTTCAACACAGCAGTTGAACTGACTAAAGTATGAGATTTCAAAATCTTGTGAAGATTCGTCAAGCGCCACCAAAGTTATTGGCAAAACAAAAATGTTCTTCATATGGAAACTAAGTCCTAACTATAACTACCTACTGGCGACTGCAGGTAGGTAACATAAATATATATATATATATATTTATATCTATAGATATATATATATAAAAATATATATTCACTGAAAAACCATAGATTTCAGGGACGTTATACTTAGAAATTAGCATTTAAAAAACCTTTGAAATTCACTGAAAAAACCATAGGTTTCAGGGTCGTTATAGTTAGAAATTAGCATTTAAAAAACCTTAGAAATTCACTGAAAAAACCATAGGTTTCAGGAAAATTATAGTTTGAAATTAGCATTTAAAAAACCTTAGAAATTCACTGAAAAAACCACAGGTTTCAGGGACGTTATAGTTAGTTGGACATTTCACTCGTACAAAACCAGAGAAATTCGGCCGTTATAGTTAGTTGAGCTAACTATAACTCGCGCCCCCGCAATGCACTGCTGATGACGTCACATATTACATCATTCATGACATCGTCAGTGACATCCCTGATGACATCACTGATGACATCTCAAATGACATCACTGATGACATCATCCAGTGACTGTGTGTTTCTGTAAAGTATAAATATGTTTTATATATATATACACCAAGGTGTATTGAAGAATGAGTGTGTGTATAAGTGTCTGAATGGATGATTTAGTAGGTGCGTGACTGACTGTATAAGTGAGTGATTAAATGTGTCTTACTGAATGCATGGGTTAGTGACTAAACTGTGTGAATGTCTGTATCAGTCTGTCAATTGGTGTGTAAGCGGCTGCATGGGTTGGTGAGTAGCTACATCAGTGTCTATATGGGTTATTGATTGGTTGTCTGAGTATCTGGATAGGTGCTTGAGTGTCTGTGTGGGTGGGTGGGGGGGTGTGACTCTGTGCATAGATGTGTGAGTGGGTGAATCACTGGGTGTATGGGTTCAAGAGTGCATCTGTGAAGGGCTGTATGGGTGGGTGAGTATGTGTATGGGTGTGTTGGTGATTGAATGATGTCTCAGTGGTACATGTGTGAGTAACTACATATGCAAAAAGCAGTATATGTGAGTGTTGGAGTATATAAATGACTATATGTGAGAGTGAGTGATTGTGAGAGTGGCTGTATGGATGAGTGTGTGCTTGTATCAGTGATTGTCTAAGAGACTAACCCCCACATGCATCAAACTAAAAACCGGTCGCAAACGGGCAGATTCGCAGAATCTGCCCCTTTGCGACCGGTATTTTTGCATTTGGGATGAATCATCCCAAATGCAAAAATCGCAAATTGCGATTGCATTTAAGGAATCGCAAATTGCGATTCTTTGAATGCAATGCAACATGCCATTTAAAATAGCGATTTCAGCTATTAGGGGCCGCTAATTACCGAAAAATAATAACTAATGGTAATTAGCGAAACTTTGAAAAATGCATTAAAGTGCATTTTTCAAAGTTCAGATTACATACGCACATGCCCTTGGGGCATGTGTGTGCGCAACATGGGTACACATTACAGTTTCAGGGGTGCAACAGGGTGTCCTTTTGGCACCCTTGCACCCTTAAAATTGCATGCGCAATTTGCGAGTACCTAATGGGTACTCGCAAATTGCGCATGAACTCCCATTCATTCCTATGGGCCTGTAGGCCCATAGGATTGAATGGGAAGCCATTCCTTAATTGCGACTCGCAATTTGCGAGTCGCAATTAAGGAATTTGAAGGATTCGCTATTTTTTTTAGCGAGTCCTACATGCATAGGCTTTTGCGATTCCATAATTGCGATTCCTTAATAATCGCAATCAAGGAATCGCAAAAGACTACCTTGATGCATGTGGGGGAAAGTATGTGTTAGTATCTGTATGAATAAGTGAGGTGGTGTGTGTATAACTGTATAGGTGAGTAAATAGGAGTGTGATTGATTCTTTGCATGACTGACTAGGTGTGTGAGTAACTCTATAGAAGAGTGGCAGTGTGCGAGTGTCTGTATAGGTGTATGAGTGCATATGATAGTGCTGTATTGATGAGTGACTGCATGTATGAGTGTGTGTGTGTGTAGACCTAGGAATCAGTGAGTGGGTATGTAGTAACTGGTGTTGGTGTGTCTATGGTTTCGAAAATGGTAGTCTGTATTTTAGAGTGGGTGTATCAAAGGTTATATTAGGGTGTGAGGAGGTGCATCAGATTATCACATGGATGATGTCATCAGTGATGTCATCAGTGATGTCATATGAGATGTCATCAGTGATGTCACTGACCATGTCATGAATGATGTAATATGTGACGTCATCAGCAGTGCATTGCGGGGGCGCGAGTTATAGTTAGCTCAATGCTAATTTCTAACTATAACGTCCCTGAAATCTATGGTTTTTTCAGTGAATTTCAAAGGTTTTTTAAATGCTAATTTCTAACTATGCCTACAGAGGTAGAACATGTGCAGAAAGAGGAAGAAAAGTGCAGAAAGAAGCAAGAGAAATACAGAAAGAGGCAACGGAAGTCCAGAAAGACGGAGAAAGGTGCAGAAAGAAGCAAGAGATATGCAGAAAGAACCAACAGAGGTGCAGAAAGAGGCCTTGTTGCAAAGTCATTCTGTGCTTCCAACTTTTTGCTGACTGGTACTGGTGGTAACAGACTCTGACTAACCAGGCCTGGATCCAGTGCTATGCTGAAAGACACTTAGAATACAGTGAAAACACCTGCATACAATAGGGTACACTATGGGTTGGGGTATCCCTGTGATTGGCATTACCTCCCCTGTAAGGCCCTAGTACATAGGGCAGGGGGATTAAAACTACCTCTAAGTCAGAGGTGCAGAAAGAGGCAAGAGAAGTGCAGAAAGAAGCAACAGGAGTGCCGAAAGAGGCAAGAGAGGTGCAGAAAGAAGCAAGTGAAGTGCAGAAAGAGGCAGCAGAGGTGCAGAAAGACGCAAGAGAGGTGCAGAAACAAGCAAGAGAAGTGCAGAAAGAGGCAAGAGAATTGCTGAAAGAAGCAAGAGAGGTGTAGAAAGAAGCAAGAGAGGTAAAGAAAGAAGCAACAGAAGTGCAGAAAGAAGCAACAGAGGTGCTGAAAGAGGCAAGAGGGGTATAGAAAGAGGCAAGAGAAGTGCAGAAAGAAGCAACAGAGATGCAGAAAGGCAAGAGAGATGCAGAAAAAGGCAGGAAAGGTGCAGAAAGAGGGAACAGGGGAACAGAAAGAGGCAAGAGGGATACAGAAATTTGCAAAAGAGGTGCAGAAAGAAGCAAGAGCAGTGCAGAAAGAAGAACCAACAGAGGTGCAGGAAGAGGCTAGAGGGGTGCAGAAAGAGGCACGACAAGTGCAGAAAGAAGCAACAGAGGTGCAGAAGGAGACAAAAGAACTGC
>CAWUFW010009009.1:0-242500 GCA_963921515.1 Calotriton arnoldi
ACTGAAAAAACCATAGGTTTCAGGGACATTATAGTTACAAATTATCATGTTAAAAACCATAGAAATTCACTGAAAAAACCATAAGTTTCAGGGACGTTATAGTTAGTTGGACATTTCACTCATACAAAACCATAGAAATTCCGCCGTTATAGTCAGTTGAGCTAACTATAACTCGCGCCCCCGCAATGCACTGCTGATGACGTCACATATTACATCATTCATGACATGGTCAGTGACATCACTGATGACATCACAATGGATTAAACCCAGATCAGTTGACTGGGGGTGAGTGCTTGCAATGTTCAACACTCCGTCCATCATCCCCTTTGGTTTTGCTATGTTCGCCCTAAGTTGGCAGGGTATGCCCAGACGTGGGTCCCTTGCTCACTTTGCCACTGGATTCAAGATAGCCTGGCTGATGACGGCTGTAAGCCAGAAACAGGTCCCAGGATGCTTGTTTCCGGTCCAGGGAAGACATGGCTTGTCAGTTCGGGCTGGACTGTTCCCATGAGGCACAGGGTCAGGCTGATTTGCATATGGCCATGTCTGAACTGGGGTTGCGGAGTGAGCTAAAGAATGATGATGGATTAAACCCAGATCAGTTGACTGGGGGTGAGTGCTTGCAATGTTCAACACTCCGTCCATCATCCCCTTTGGTTTTGCTATGTTCGCCCTAAGTTGGCAGGGTATACCCAGACGTGGGTCCCTTGCTCACTTTGCCACTGGATTCAAGATAGCCTGGCTGATGACGGCTGTAAGCCAGAAACCGGTCCCAGGATGCTTGTTTCCGGTCCAGGGAAGACATGGCTTGGCAGTTCGGGCTGGACTGTTCCCATGAGGCACAGGGTCAGACTGATTTGCATATGGCCATGTCTGAACTGGGGTGGCGGAGTGAGCTAAAGAATGATGATGGATTAAACCCAGATCAGTTGACTGGGGGTGAGTGCTTGCAATGTTCAACACTCCGTCCATCATCCCCTTTGGTTTTGCTATGTTCGCCCTAAGTTGGCAGGGTATGCCCAGACGTGGGTCCCTTGCTCACTTTGCCACTGGATTCAAGATAGCCTGGCTGATGACGGCTGTAAGCCAGAAACCGGTCCCAGGATGCTTGTTTCCGGTCCAGGGAAGACATGGCTTGGCAGTTCGGGCTGGACTGTTCCCATGAGGTACAGGGTCAGACTGATTTGCATATGGCCATGTCTGAACTGGGGTGGCGGAGTGAGCTAAAGAATGATGATGGATTAAACCCAGATCAGTTGACTGGGGGTGAGTGCTTGCAATGTTCAACACTCCGTCCATCATCCCCTTTGGTTTTGCTATGATCACTGATGACATCTCAAATGACATCACTGATGACATCACTGATGACATCATCCACGTGAAAAATCTGATGCACCTCCTCACACCCTAATATAACCTTTGATACACCCACTGTAAAATACGGACTCCCATTTTAAAAACCATCGACACACCAATACCAGTTACTACGTACGCACGCACTGATTCCTAGGTCTACACACACATCCACTCATTCACCCATACAACCATTCTTACATGTAGTCACTGATCAATACAACACTATCATATGCACTCATACACCTATACAGACACTCACACAACACCACTCATCCTAGTCAGTCATGCACTCATCCTAGTCAGTCATGCAAAAAATCAATCACAGTTCCATTTACTCACCTACACAGTTATACACACACCACCTCATTTATTCATACAGATACTAACGCATACATACTCTCTTATATAATCACTAATACAAGTACACACTTATCCATACAGCCACTCTCACAATCACTCACTATCACGTATAGTTATTTTTATACACCAACTCTCACATACACTGCCTTTAACTTTTGTACTTAGTTGGACATCTACCACTGACACATCCATTCACTCACCAACACATCCATTCACACACTCACTCACCCATACAAGTGTTTCCACATGCACTGTTAAACTCATACACCCAGTGAATCAACCACTCAAACATCTATGCACAGAGTCACACCCCCCCCACCCAACCACACACACACTCAGTCTCCCATACAAATACTCAGGCAACTAATCAATAACCCATATAGACACTCATGTAGCTACTGACCAACCGATGCAGCAGGTTATACAACAACAAACAGACTCATACAGACATTCACACAGTTTAGTCACTAACCCATGTATTCAGTAAGAGCCATTTAATCACTCACTTAAACAGTCAGTTACACACCTACTAAATCCTCCATCCAGACACTTATACAACCACTCATTCTTCAATACAGCTTGGTATATATATAAAACATATTTAAACTTTACAGAAACACACAGTCACTAGATGATGTCATCAGTGATGTCATCAGTGATGTCATTTGAGATGTCATCAGTGATATCATCAGTGATGTCACTGACCATGTCATGAATGATGTAATATGTGACGTCATCAGCAGTGCATTGCGGGCGCGAGTTATAGTTAGCTCAACTAACTATAACGGCAGAATTTCTATGGTTTTGTATGAGTGAAATGTCCAACTAACTATAACGTCCCTGAAACCTATGGTTTTTTCAGTGAATTTCTATGATTTTTAACATGATAATTTGTAACTATAACATATATATATATAATATACAAAAGAGTTACTCTAGGTGGGATGCACTCCAGGTGGAAAGTACGCCAAAGCAGGGCACACGCCATGAACAAAGTCCTTTTCTGGTTAACCTGCCAGACACGTTTCGGGCCAATGCCCTCTTCAGTGGCGAGACCATGTGACGTGCCGGCATGCGGCAACCACCAGTAAATCCCCATAATAATAACGCTCAGGTGAACCACCTGAAGCAATGCTTCTGGGACTGGTGGTTCAGTTAAAACCCAGTGGTCCGCGGCACTCACAAAAATGTCTTAAAGGATTGCCGATGTTCGCGCCGGCACCCCTGCATATAACAGGCACCTCCTGTTCCACAGTTAGCTACCCCAATAAAGCAGCCGCGGACCCGCAAGTGTTTCGCGGTGGTGCAATCCCGCGACCAGGCAGGCCGCTGTACAAAATACAAAAAAGAGTTGCCTCTAGGTGGGAATAAGAGGCAGATCCTACTCTCCTACAGAGTGGTACAGAAAGAAGCAAGAGAGGTGCACAAAGAGGGAGAGTGATGCAGAAAATGAAAGAGAAGTGTAGAAAGAATCAACAGAGGTGCTGAAAGAGGCAAGAGGAGTGCAGAAAGAAGCAAGAGGAGTGGAGAAAGAAGCAACAGAGGTTCAGAAAGATGTAAGAGTAGTGCAGAAAGAGGCATGATATATGCAGAAAGAGACAAGAGAGGTGCGGAAAGAGAGAAGAGGGGTGTAGAACAAGGCAAAAGGGTTGCAGAAAGAAGCAAGAGAGGTGCACAAAAAACAAGAGAAGTGTGGAAAGAAGCAACAGAGGTGTAGAAAGAGGCAACAGAAGTGCATAAAGAGTCAAGGGAGGTGCAGAAAGAGACAAGAGAGGTGCAGAAAGAGGCATGAGAACTGCAGAAAGAGGGAAGAGGGGTGCAGAAAGAAGAAGGACGGGTGCAGAAAGAAGCAATAAAGGTACAGAAAGAGGCATGAGAAGTGTAGAATGAAGCAACAGAGATGCAGAAAGAGGCAAGAGAATTGCAGAAAGAAACAAGAGAGGTACAGAAAGAGGCAAGACAGGTGCAGAAAGAGGGAAGAGGGGTGCAGAAAGAGGCATGAAAAGTGAAGAAAGAAGCAATACAGGTACAGAAAGAGGCAAGAGAACTACAGAAAGAGACAAGAAAGGTGGAGAAAGAGACAATCCAGGTGCAGAAAGAGGGAAGAGAACTGCAGAAAGAGGCAAGAGAGGCAACAAAAGTGCAGAAAGATGTAAGAGCAGTGCAGAAAGATGCACTAGAGGTACAGTAACTGGGATGAGGGGTACAGAAAGAGCAAGAGAGGTACAGAAAGAAGCAGGAGAAGTACAGAAAGAAGCAAGAGAGGTGCAGAAAGAGAGAGAGGGGTAAAGAAAGATGTAAGAGAAGTACAGAAAGAAGCAACAGAGATGCAGAAAGTGGCAAGAGGAGTGTAGGAAGAAGGAAGAGAAGTATAGAAAGAAGTAACAGAGGTGCCGTAATATGCAAGAGAAGTGCAGAAAGAGGCAAGATATGTGCAGACAGGGACAAGAGAGGTGCAGAAAGAGGGAGGAATGGTGTAGAAAGAGGTAAAAGCAGTGCAGAAAGAAGAAAGAGAGGTGCACAAAAAATAAAAGGAAGTGCGGAAAGAAGCAAAAGAGGTGCAGAAAGAGGCAACAGAAGTGCATAAAGAGGGAAGAGGGATGCAGAAAGAAGCAAGCCAGGTGCAGAAAGAGGGATGAGAACTGCAAAGAGAGGCAACAAAAGTACAGAAAGAGGCAAGAGGGGTACAGAAAGAAGCAAGAGAGGTGCAGAAAGAAGCAAGAGAAGTACAGAAAGAAGTAGCAGAGGTGCAGAAAGAGGCAATAGAGGTGCAAAAAGAGTCAAGAGGGGTGCAGAAAGAGGCAAGAGAGGTACAGAAAGAGGGAGAATGATGCAGAAAGATGAAAGAGAAGTGCAGAAAGAAGCAACAGAAGTGTAGAAAGATGCAAGAGAAGTGCAGAAAGAGGTAAGAGAGGTGCACAAAGGGGCAAGAGGGATGCAGAAAGAAGCAAGAGAAGTGCAAAAGAAACAAGAGAACTGCAGAAGAAAGCAACAGAGGTGCAAATGAGCAAGAAAAATGCAGAAAGAAGCAAGAGAGATGCAGAACGAGGCAAGAGAGGTACAGAAAATTGAAGAGGGATACAGAAAGAGCAAGAGGGGTACAGAAAGAAGAAAGAGAGGCTCAGAAAGGAGCAAGAGATGTTCAGAAAGAAGAAACAGAGGTGCATAAAGAGGCAAAAGAAGTGCAGAAAGAGGCAAGAGAGGTGCAGAAAGAGGGGTGCAGAAAGAGACAAGAGGGGCGCAGAAAGAAGCAAGAGAGGTATTGAAAGAAAAAAGAGAAGTGCACAAAGAACCACCAGGGGTGCAGAAAGAGGCAAGAGGGTTGCAGAAAGAAGTAAGAGAAGTTCAGAAAGAAGCATCAGATGCACACAAAGAGTCAAGAGAACTGCAGAAAAAGGTAAGAGAGGTACAGGAAGAGGCAACAGGAGTGCAGAAAGAGGTGAGAGGGGTGCAGAAAAGAACAAGAGAGGTGCTGAAAGAAGCAAGAGAAGTGCAGAAAGAAGCAAGAGAGGTGCAGAAAGAGGGGAGAAGTGCAGAAAGATGAAAGAGAAGTGCAGAGAGAAGTAATAGAGGTGCAGAAAAAGGCAAGAGGGGTGCAGAAAGAAGCAAGGGAAGTACAGAAAGAAGCAACAGAGGTACAGAAAGATGAAAGTGAAGTGCAGAAAGAGGCAAGAGAGGTGCAGAAAGAGGGAAGAGGGGTATAGAAAGATGCAAAAGGGATGCAAAAAGAAGCAAGAGAGGTGCTGAAAAAACAAGAGAAGTGCAGAAAGAAGAAACTGAGGTGCAGAAAGAATAAAGAGAGTTGCAGAAAGAGGCAAGAGAAGTGCAGAAAGACACGAGAGGTGCAGAAAGAGGCAATAGAGGTACAGGAAAAGGGAAGGAAGCAAGAGAAGTGTTGAAAGAAGCAAGAGAAGGGCAGAAAGAAGCAACAGAGGTGCAGAAAGAGGCAAGAGAAGTGCAGAAAGAGGCAAGAGAGGTACAGAAAGAGGCAAGAGAGGTGCAGAAAGAGGGAAGAGGAGAGCAGAAAGAAGCGAGAGGGTTGCAGAAAGAAGCAAGAGGTGCAGAACGAAGGAACAGAATTGAAGAAAGAAGCAACAGAGGTACAGAAAGATGCAACAGATGTGCAGAAAGAGGCAAGAAAGGTGCAGAAAAAAGCAACAGATATACAGAAAGACAAAAGGGAAGTGCAGAAAGAGGCAAGATATGTCCAGAAAGCGGCAAGAGTGTTGCAGATAGAAGGAAGAGGGGTGTAGAAAGAGGCAAAAGGGGTGCAAAAAGAATCAAGAGAGGTGCTGAAAAAGCAAGAGAAGTGCAGAAAGCAGCAACAGAGGTGCAGAAAGAATAAAGAGAGTTGCAGAAACAGGCAAGAGAAGTGCAGAAAGAAGGAACAGAGGTGCAGAAAGAGGCAAGGGAAGTACAGAAAGAGGCAAGAGAACTGTAGAAAAAGGTAAGCGAGGTACAGAAAATTGCAATAGGAGTGCAGAAAGAGGTGAGAGGGGTGCAGAAAAGAACAAGAGATGTGCCGAAAAAAGCAAGAGAAGTGCAGAAAGAAGCAAGAGAGGTGCAGAAAGAGGGGAGAAGTGCAGAAAGATGAAAGAGAAGTGCAGAGAGAGAAGTGCAGAGAGAAGCAACAGAGGTGCAGAAAAAGGCAAGAGGGGTACAGAAAGAAGCAAGAGAAGTGCAGAAAGAAGCAACAGAGGTACAGAAAGACAAAAGTGAAGTTCAGAAAGAGGCAAGATATGTGCAGAAAGAGGCAAGAGAGGTGCAGAAAGAGGGAAGAGGGGTGTAGAAAGAAGCAAAAGGGATGCAAATAGAAGCAAGAGAGGTGCTGAAAAAACAAGAGAAGTGCAGAAAGAAGCAAGTGAGGTGCAGAAAGAATAAAGAGAGTTGCAGAAAGAGGCAAGAGAAGTGCAGAAAGAAGGAACAGAGGTGCAGAAAGAGTCAACAGAAGTGCAGAACGACGCAAGAGAGGTGCAGAAAGAGGGAGAAGGATGCAAAGAGATGAAAAAGAAGTGCAGAAAGAACCAACAGAGGTGCAGAAAGAGGCAAGAGGGTTGCAGAAAGAAGCAAGAGAAGTTCAGAAAGAAGCGTCAGATGCAGAAAAAGGTAAGAGAGGTACAGAAAGAGGCAACAGGAGTGCAGAAAGAGGTGAGAGGGGTGCAGAAAAGAACAAGAGAGGTGCCGAAAGAAGCAAGAGAAGTGCAGAAAGAAGCAAGAGAGGTGCAGAAAGAGGCAACAGAGGTGCAGAAAGAGGGAAGAGGGATATAGAAAAGAGGCAAAAGGGGTGCAGAAGAAGAAAGAGAAGTGCTGAAAAAACAAGAGCAGTGCAGAAAGAAGCAACAGAGGTGCAGATTGAGGCAAGGGAGTGCAGAAAGAAGCAAGAGAAGTGCAGAAAGAAGCAACAGAGGTGCAGAAGGACAAAAGTGTAGTGCAGAAAGAGACAAGATATGTGCAGAAAGAGGCAAGAGAGGTGCAGAAAGAGGGAATAGGGGTGTGGAAAGAGGCAAAAGGGGTGCAGAAAGAAGCAAGAGAGCTGCTGAAAAAACAATGGATGTGCAAAAAGAGGCAATAAAAGTACAGAAAGAGGCAAGAGAGGTGCAGAAAGACAGAAGAGATGTTCAGAAAGAGGCAAGAGAGGTGTAGAAAAAGCAGGAGAAGTACAGAAAGGAGCAAGAGAGATACAGAAAGAGGCAACAGAGGTGCAGAAAGAGGTAAGAGGGATACAGAAAGAGGCAAGAGAGGTACAGAAAGAGGCAACAGACGTGCAGAAAGATGTACGAGAGGTGCAGAAAGAGGCAACAGAAGTGCAGAAAGACGCAAGAGAGATGCAGAAAGAAACAACACATGTGCAGAAAGAAGCAAAAGAGGTGCAGAAAGAGGCAATAGGGGTGCAAAAAGAGGCAATAGAAGTGCAGAAAGAAGCAACTGAGGTACAGAGAGAGATACCAGAAGTGCAGAAAGAGGCAAGAGAGCTCCAGAAAGAGGCAATAAAGTTGCAGAAGGAGGGAATAAGGGTGCAGAAAGAGGCAAGAAGGGTGCCAAAAGAAGGAAGAGAGGCACAGAAAGAAATGAGAGAACTGGAGAAGGAAGCAAAAGAGGTACAAAAAGAGCAAAAGAAGTGCAGAAAGAAGCAAGAGAGATGCAGAAAGAGGAAAGAGAGGTGCAGAAAGAGGGAAGGGGGATGCAGAAAGTAGAAAGAGAGGCTCAGAAAGGAGCAATAGAAGTGCAGAAAGAAGCAACAGAGGTGCAGAAAGAGGCAAAAGATATATAGAAAGAGTCAAGAGACATACAGAAAGAGGCAAGAGACGTGCAGAAAGAGGGGTTCAGAAAGAGACAAGAGGGGTGTAGAAAGAAGCAAGAGAGGTAGAGAAAGGAGCAAGAGAAGTACAGAAAGAACCACCAGAGGTGCAGAAATATGCATGAGGGTTGCAGAAAGAATCAAGAGAAGTTCAGAAAGAAGCGTCAAATGCACAGAAAGGGTCAAGAGAACTGCAGAAAGAGGCAACAGAGGTGCAGGAAGATGCAAGAGAGGTGCAGAAAGAGGCAAAAGAGGTGTAGAAACAGGGAAAAGAGGTGCAGAAAGAGGCAAGAGGGGTGAAGAAAGAGGCAAGAGGTGCAGAAAGAGGGAAGAGGGGAGCAGAAAGAAGTGAGAGGGATGCAGAAAGAAACAAGAGGTGCAGAAAGAAGGAACAGAAATGCAGAAATAAGCAACAGAGGTGCAGAAAGATGCAAGAGAAGTACAGAAAGAAGCAAGAAAGGTGCAGAAAAAAGCAACAGATGTACAGAAAGACAAAAGGGAAGTGCAGAATGAGGCAAGATATGTGCAGAAAGAGGCAAGAGAGTTGCAGAAAGAAGGAAAAGGGGTGTAGAAAGAGGCAAAAGAGGTGCAAAAAGAATCAAGAGAGGTGCTGAAAAACAGGAGAAGTGCAGAAAGAAGCAACAGAGGTGGAGAAAGAAGCAAGAGAAGTACAGAAAGAGGCAAGAGAACTGCAGAAAAAGGTAAGAGAGGTATAGAAACAGGCAACAGGAGTGCAGAAAGAGGTGAGAGGGGTGCAGTAAAGAACAAGTGAGGTGCTGAAAGAGGGGAGAAGTGCAGAAAGATGAAAGAGAAGTGCAGAAAGAAGCAACAGAGGTGCAGAATGAGGCAGGAGGGTACAGAAAGAAGCAAGGGAAGTGCAGAAAGAAGCAACAGAGATGCAGAAAGAGGGGAGAAGTGCAGAAAGATGAAAGAGAAGTGCAGAAAGAAGCAACAGAGGTGCAGAATGAGGCAGGAGGGTACAGAAAGAAGCAAGGGAAGTGCAGAAAGAAGCAACAGAGATGCAGAAAGATGAAAGTGAAGTTCAGAAAGAGGCAAGATATGTGCGGAAAGAGGCAACAGAGGTGTAGAAAGAGGGAAGAGGGGTATAGAAAGAGGCAAAAGAGGTGCCGAAAGAATAAAGAGAAGTGCTGAAAAAACAAGAGAAGTGCAGAAAGAAGCAACAGAGGTGCAGAATGAGGCAAGAGGGGTGCAGAAAGAAGCAATAGAAGTGCAGAAAGAAGCAACAGAGGTGCAGAAAGATGAAAGAGAAGTACAGAAAGAGGCAAGATATATGCAGAAAGAGGCAAGAGAGGTGCAGAAATAGGGAATAGGGGTGTAGAAAGAGGCAAAAGAGGTGCAGAAAGAAGCAAGAGAGCTGCTGAAAAAACAAGAGATGTGCAAAAAGAGGCAAGATAAGTACAGAAAGAGGCAAGAGAGGTGCAGAAAGACACAAGAGATTTTCAGAAAGAAGCAAGAGAGGTATAGAAAAAGCAGAAGTACAGAAAGAAGCAAGAGGGGTACAGAAAGAGGCAAGAGAGGTGCATAAAGAGGCAACAGAAGTGCAGAAAGACGCAAGAGAGGTGCAGAAAGAAACAACACATGTGCATAAAGAAGCAAAAGTGGTGCAGAAAGAGGCAAGAGGGGTGCAAAAAGAGGCAATAGAAGTGCAGAAAGAAGCAACTGAGGTACAGAAAGAGACACCAGAAGTGCAGAAAGAGGCAAGAGAGCTCCAGAAAGAGGCAATAGAGTTGCAGAAGGAGGGAATAAGGGTGCAGAAAGAGGCAAGAGGGGTGCCAAAAGAAGCAAGAGAGGCACAGAAAGAAACAAGAGAACTGGAGAAGGAAGCAAAAGAGGTACAAAAAGAGCAAAAGAAGTGTAGAAAGAAGCAAGAGAGATGCAGAAAGAGGCAAGAGAGGTGCAGAAAGAGGGAAGAGGGATGCAGAAAATAGAAAGAGAGGCTCAGAAAGGAGCAAGAGAAGTGCAGAAAGAAGCAACAGAGGTGCAGAAAGAGGCAAAAGATTTATAGAAAGAGGCAAGAGACGTGCAGAAAGAGGCAAGAGACGTGCAGAAAGAGGGTTGCAGAAAGAGACAAGAGGGGTGTAGAAATTGTTGTAGGGATTCTGCACATACACAGAGCTATGCACAGGATAATAGGACCTTGGAGTATAGTGGTAAACCAACCATGCACCTTAGTACCCACAATCCCAATCCGACTAGCTTTAGCGTCTCATTAGCAACGATGCTACCAATGATTAGACAACCCAGAACACGGTCTCTCTCTCTCGGGACTCGCGGGAGCAATGAAGGACAATGAATGGGAGGGGAAAAAAAATTGCAGAATAAAAAAAATCCAGTGAGGCAGGACGTTGAAAGCGGAGGCCCCCTAATCCAATAGAGTGTAAGTGCAAAAAAACGCCACACCTTCCAAGAGGACATCGTTGGAATCGTCAGAAAAAAGAGACGCCATCCAGTCTAATAAATCAAAACTGCATTCATGTTCCTCGCAAGAGGGAGCAGAGAACAGCATTGTGGGACAACTTGCGTGATACTCAATATAACTTTGTTGTAGGAGAGTCTGAGCAGCCGCCCAGACATCCCATTGTGCCAAAATTCCAAGTGCAGCCGCTTGCGCCATGTAGCCAGTACCGGAACAGTCCCATTCATGGGCCTCTAAGGGACCCACCAACTGGACAAAATCCAGGCGAGACAGAGTCGTATTGGAGAGGCAATAATCCAAGGACCATGAGAAAGGACATGGGATGCAAGACATCACAGGTTGCACGCAAGTGAAATACGCAAAGCGAAAAGAAAGTCTATAGGACACACTGAGTGTCGCCAATTGCAGGATGCCGAAGCCGGCGAGGATGCGTTCACGGAGCATCCGGAGTCGACCTGGGTCGAGGAGGCCCCCAGGAAGTGCAGCCATTGCGTAGCAAACAGACCAAAAGCAATGTACCAGCCGCCAAGGCGAGGATCAACCGAAAGCCGCCAAAGACGCTGGAAAAAATGGAATGAATAAAAGCCGGAATTACACCAAAGATAGTTTGAAAGGAGGTAACAAGGCCAGAGCCCACAACTTTAAAAAAGTGCACAAGACCTTCGGTGCGTGATGCATTAAAAACACAGTGAATCAGTTCACCGAAATGCTGTGGGAGGTTTGTGTTCAAAAGGGCCTGTAGTTCACTGTGGGTACTCGCCACCTGGAGAATGAATGTCTCCCGGGCGGATGTGAGCATAGCCTCCTGGTTCAATAATAGAGCCTTTATTCTGCTCAATTTATTGAAATCTGCCTTCAAAGTCGGAATGGAAGGCCAAATGGCACTATCTATGATGTCGTGCGGGGGAGGAAAAAGCACATTTTTTGCAGCAGACAACCCGGGGTGAAACTGTTACAATATAGGGTATGCCAGATAGCATGCCACAGCAGTCCTGATTATTCAGAAGGAGATAGCTACCATTTGCAAGCACAGTGAAAGTAGGAGAAATAGCAGGAGCAGGAATGCCCTTCAAAACACAAGCAAGATTCGGAGCGGAAACATTACAAGTTCCGTGCAATTTAATGTTTTTACAAATAAGGGAATGACCCACAGTAGAATCGCATGACTCCCCTGTGAGAAAAACTTCCTTTCCGTCCCTAAGGCATTTATACATGAAAGGCAGGGACTAAAGTTCGTGCAGGAAGGCACTTCCCAAAGGCTGAAAGTGGCCCACAGGATAATGTTTCATGCTCGAACTAAATTCAAATAAAGAAAAAGGCAAGGCGATAACCCCATGAACTAGCCACACGGCAGAATCCAATTCCGCCACAGAGAATGGTAAGGGCTTTATTTTTTCGATATTGTGAGAAGTTGGCCTGGTATATGCTGTTCACTAATTAAAGTGGACACCTTGCACCAGTACAATTCAACTCTTATGGTAGATAGGTTTAAGACAACCTTTATAGAAAGCTATCCTAGTGGTAGCTGTGGAGAGCAGCCTTCAGGCTAAGTCTTGGAGGAATGTAAAGCAGCTTGTTTTACCACACAATCTCTTGAATCACCAAATGAAAAGACACCACACAGGTATATATATCAAATATATATGTATTTATTAATAAACAACTCTCTACTAATCTCTTTATGAGATTAGAAGTCAGGAACATATGCACAATCAACGTTTCACAATAACTTAAGCACAAATATGGCTGGGGCCCTAGGGGCGTACCAGACCATATACTAAGAAAGAACCTTAGGAACAACGACTTGCAAAGGGACAAGGCCTAGGGCCTTCAGAAGTGCTGGGGCCTCACGAAACCACCCAAGGCAGGTAAGTAAAGGACCCACGGGGGACGCGTGCAGTGAGTGAACACAGGCGCGGATCACCGTTGACTTCAATGGGGAAAGTCACAGTTGGAATTTAGGAGTTCTAGGGCACTTCGGGAGAACCTACAAGCAAGTCACTTACAGGGTAAGTAGTTCTAGGGCCAACACCCACAGGAGCACTGTAGTGCTGGAGTTACCTCACCCAGGGAAGGCGGGTGCATAGGTGTCCTTTGGTGTCAGGTCACGGCGTCGTTTTCAATGGAAGACAATGAAGACTTGCTGCTTGTGAAGTCTGAAGAAGCGTCCGGTGGAATCCAAGCCTGGATTCAGAAGATGGAAGACCTGAAAGCAGAGGGGACAGTGTTCAAAGCCACTTGTCAGTGACTCGGGGCAAGGAAGATGAATGCCCACCATCGATGACAGATTTGGGTTTTCCATGGGTGTCTTGACTCTTTGACCACGAGGTCCAGGAGGCATTGATGATGACCAGGAGCTGGATTCGGAGTGTCCCACAAAGTCTGCAACTTACTGCAGTGTTCGCAACTCGATTGGAGCCAACAAGCCTTTGGTAGCAGCAAGTCTTGTGGAAATGGAGAAAAGTCAATGGTGCAGACCAGCAAGGTCTGTGAAACTCACCCAGTGAGGGAAAGTCAGGGCAGGCCTGGAGCAACCAGAGGAGCCCTTTGGTTTGGTAGAAAAGTCTTCAGGGGACCCACAAGCCAGTGGACAAAGGATCGCAAAGATGCCTCAGGAGGATTCCTTCAACAGGGCCCCATGATCATTCGGGACAGAGTAGGCCTCTGATCTTCGGAGGGGTTCCTGCTGGAGGCCGGGAACACACGTGGTCCAAAGCACAAGTTCGTAGAACATTGTGAAGGGGTTGCACTCAACAATAGTGCATGGTATACAGGGACTGTGGTTCCTCGTCACTCGTGGGGTCCACTTGCCTCAGCTTCACTGGAGACTCACAATGGCCTTGGAGAAGTCAGGAAATCTTCATCTTGGGCTGCAGGGACCTCGGACTCTGGTGGGAGCGGTATAGTTTGCAACCATCGTTGTAGTTTTTGGTGCCTGCCAAGCAGGGGAGTCACTCCTTGACTCCATGGGAGATTCTTCAGTCTTCCAGAGGTAATGGAACATCGAAGGTCCAGGATTATTCTTCAGAGCGTCATCCAGGGATATCTGACTTTCAAGTTCAAGGGTTCCCTACCTTATACTAACAAGGAAGGGAGGGACTAGCTCTAAGACACCACCTATGGGAGGGTCAGGGGAGTGGGTGGTTACACCCACTTCCCTTTGTCCAGTTTGGTGCCAGAGCAGGGGCAGGTAGCCCCTGAGCCGGTTTGAACTGGGGTATGCACAGAGGAGCCTTCTGCTCTCCCAGTGCAGGACTTCAAAGCACTCTAAGAGTGCACCCACCCAGCCCCAATACACTAAACCCTGTCTGGGAGGTGGTTACACCTCCCTGTGACAGGATACCTATTGTTGGGCTTCCTCCACTGCGAGTTTCGGTCATCAGCAGGAGGGCAGCCCAGTGTCTGTGACTGGTGGCATCCATTTTGTGATGCCAGGGCTCTTCAGGATTCTACCGTGTTTCCACAGTGGGTACATGTTTATCCCTCTAGAAGGGTGGAATGCTACCCCCGCCACCAGAACTGGTGGGGGGGTAGTATTCCAAGATGTTTGCCACCAAACACGACATGTTTTGATGCAGCCATTCCAAAGTTAGCATTTACCGCGAGGATATAATGCACTTAAGAGTATATGGTTTGACCGCATCCACAAACAGCACCAGAGAATGGACTCTGAGAGCTGCAGAGGGGCCCTGCTCAGGCAGAGGCACCCCCTCTCATTAGAAACCAGGCACCCTGCCCTCAGGATTGATAGGGCCTGCCTTAGGGGTGACTGACAGGTTTACATGTGTGTGCAGGAGAGATATAGGGAACCTATATCTCAGTGAGGAGTGCTAGCACTACCTCACCCAGGCTGCAGTAGCAGGCCTGTGGTGTCAGATTTAGTCTGCTTCCCAGGGGTGGCATAATACATGCTGCAGCCCCTGGTAGGCCTGTGGAGTACCTATGCCCTTGGCACCTAAGGTACCATATACTAGGGACTCATAAGGTACCACAGTATCCAATCACTAGTGCACCTAGAGTGCACTCCAAATCGTTTAGAGAGAACAGAGAGGCTGGGGCCCTGATTGGCAGGGACCCAGCCTGACTATAGCCAGAAACCAGTGTAAACATCAGAAAAAAAGTGGGGGCAACATAAGAGGCAGATCCTACTCTCCTACACAACCCCCCAAACGCAGGGACAATAAACTAACCTTGACCAGTTGAGTCTTCGTGAACTAAGTGGAAATACCTTGAGAGTCCATCTGCATTGGCATGTTGGGTCCCAGGTCTATGTTCCACTGTATAGTCCATCCCCTATAGGGAAATGGACCACCTCAAAAGTTTTGGGTTCTCACCTTTCATCTGTTTAAGCCATAGGAGGGGCTTGTGGTCAGTCTGAACTATGAAGTGAGTGCCAAACAAGTATGGCCTCAGCTTCTTCAGGGCCCACACCACAGCAAAGGCCTCCCTCTCTATAGCTGACCAACGTTTCTCTCTAGGGGTCAGCCTTCTGCTAATGAAAGCTACTGGCTGGTCTTGACCTTCATCATTCAGTTGAGACAGTACAGCTCCCACACCCAGCTCAGAAGCATCTGTTTGGACAATGAACTTTTTGGTGTAGTCCGGACTCTGTAAGATGGGGGCTGTGCACATGGCCTGCTTTAGGTCTTCAAATGCCTTTTGACAGCTAGCTGTCCACTGAACCTTTTTTGGCATTTTCTTTGAGGTTAGATCATTCAAGGGGGTCACTATAGATCCATATCCTTTCACAAACCTCCTATAGTACCCAGTCAGGCCTAAGAAGGCTCTCACCTGTGTCTGGGTGGTTGGAGCAACCCATTCCATTATGGTTTGGATTTTGCTCTGTAAAGGCTGAACCTGGCCTCCACGCGCAAGGTGGCCCAGGTACACAACCTGACTCTGCCCTATATGGCACTTGGTGGCCTTGATAGTGAGGCCTGCTTTCTGCAGAGCCTCCAAAACATTCCTGAGGTGGACCAGGTGATCCTGCCATGAGGAACTAAAGACAGCAATATCATCTAGATAAGCTGAGCAATAAGTTTCCATCCCTGCCAGAACTTTATTCACCAACCTCTGAAAAGTGGCAGGTGCATTTTTCAATCCAATGGGCATCACCACAAAGTGGTAGTGCCCACCAGGGGTCGAAAATGCTGTTTTGGCTTTTGCATCATCAGCTAACCTGATCTGCCAGTAGCCAGCTGTTAGGTCAAATGTACTTAGATATTTGGCTGAGGTCAAAGTATCAATCAGCTCATCTGCCCTTGGTATGGGATAGGCATCAGTCCTGGTGACTGCATTGAGGCCTCTGTAGTCTACACAAAACCTCATTTCTTTCTTACCACCCTGGGTATGAGGCTTGGGTACTAGGACTACTGGACTAGCCCAGGGGCTATCTGAAGGCTCAATCACACCTAGCTCCAACATTTTCTGGACTTCAGTCCTGATACAGTCCCTGACATGGTCAGGTTGCCTGTAGATTTTACTCTTGACAGGCAGACTGTCTCCAGTGTCCACCTCATGGGTGCACCAGGTAGTCTGACTGGGGGTCAGGCTAAACATATGTCTGTACTGTTGCAGAACTTGTCTGCACTCAGTTTGCTGATGGTCAGTGAGGCTGCTTGCCAAAGCAACACCATCCACTGACCCATCATCAGGGTTCTGTGAGAGCAGGTCAGGGAGTGGGTCACTCTCTTCCTCCTGTTCCTCATCAGTTGCCATGAGCAAGCCCATGTCAGCCCTGTCAACATATGGCTTTAATCTGTTGACATGGAGCACCCTCAGGGGGTTCCTGGGAGTTCCAAGATTCACCAGATAGGTGACTTCTCCCTTCTGTTCAACTATTGTATGGGGGCCACTCTACTTGTCCTGAAGGGCTGCTGGGGCCACAGGCTCCAACACCCACACTTTCTGTCCTGGCTGGTACACAGTCAGCACAGCCTTTTGGTCATGCCAAGCTTTTTGTAATTCTTGGCTGGCCTCCAGGTTTTTGGTTGCCTTTTTCATGTATTCGTCCATCCGGGAGCGGAGACCAAGTACATAGTCTATCACATCCTGTTTGGGGGGTCTGAGAGGTAACTCCCAGCCCTCTTTTACCAAACATAATGGACCTCTCACAGGATGCCCAAACAAAAGCTCAAATGGGCTGTAACCAACCTCCTTCTGTGGAACTTCTCTGTATGCAAACAGGCAGAGAAGAAGAAGATCCCATTTCCGCCTAAGCTTCTCTGGGAGTCCCTTAATCATTCCCTTCAGGGTTTTGTTGAACCTTTCAACTAACCCATTGCATTGTGGGTGATAGGGTATGGTGAACTTATAAGTTACACCACACTCCTTCCACATTGCTTTCAGATATCCTGACATGAAGTTTGTACCTCTGTCGGAGATGACCTCCTTTGGAAAACCCACTCTGGAGAAAACTCCAATGAGGGCTCTTGCCACCACAGGGGCTGTGGTGGTCCTCAGAGGAATTGCCTCTGGGTACCTGGTGGCATGATCTACTACCACGAGGATAAATCTGTGCCCAGATGCAGTTTGAGGGTCAAGGGGACCAACAATGTCAATCCCTACCCTTTCAAAGGGTACCCCCACCACAGGTAGTGGTATCAGGGGGCCTTTGTGGTGCCACCTGCCTTGCCACTGGCTTGGCATGTGACACAGGAGCGTCAAAACTCCTTTGTGTCCTCTGACATATGTGGCCAATGAAAATGTGGAACAAGCCTGTCCCAGGTCTTGTTTTGGTCCAAGTGACCTGCTAAAGGGATGTCATGTGCTAGGGTCAAGAGGAACCCCCTAAACTTCTGAGGTATTACCAACCTCCTGGTGGCTCCAGGGGCTGGGTCTCTACCCTCAGAATATAGGAGTCCCTCATCCCAATAAACTCTATGGGACCCACTAGCACTCCCAGCAGCCTCAGCAGCAGCCTACTGTCTGAGGGGTTCAAGAGAGGGGCATCACTGTTGCTCCTTACTCAGAACTTCCCTAGAAGGGCCCCCTGCCCCCAAGAACTCAACCTGATCAGGTTCAAGTCCCTCTGGGGAAGTTCCTTCTTCAGGATCTGCTCCTCCTCCCTCAAGAGGGGAATCAGTGATCTGAGACAGAGGGGAAGGCACTGCCTTTACCCTACTGCTCCTCTTCTTGGGAAGCATCTGGTCCATTGTTTCAGGATCCAGAGCTGGTTCAGTGTCATGCATTTTGGCCTGTGACCTGGTCACAGCAAATACCTTTGCAGGGATGCCTAACATCTCAGCATGAGTCCATAACTCTACTTCAGACCAGGCTGAAGTCTCTAGATCATTGCCCAATAGACAATCTACAGGGAGGTCTGCACTGACTACAACCTTCTTGAGGCCAGTTACCCCTCCCCAGGAGAAATTCACAACTGCCAGACTATGGTTGGTCCTGACATTGCTTGCATTGGTCACCTGGTACATTTCGCCCAGGATGATCTGTCCAGGGTCCACAAGATCCTCTGCCACCATGGTGACACTAGCACCTGTGTCCCTAAATGCCAAAGCCTGTTTGCCATTTATTACAGGCTGCTGTTTGTATTTGCCCAGATTACTGGGGCTCACTAGGAAGGACATGTCAATGTCTCCATCACAAATCAGCATTGCCTGAGTGGGTACTCTGACTAGGTCAGAGTCCACTTCAGAACCCAGGGTCAACCCTACTACACCCTTATTCTGAGTACCATCTCCACCAGAAGCTGGACTAGGGGGAACAGTTGCCTTAGGGGCAGGAGTGGTGGTGGTTTGGTCTTTGGACTTGGTACAATCAGAAGTCCAGTGCCCTTTCTGTTTACAGAATTTGCACCAGGACTTCTTTTGGCGTTTTCCCTTGTTGGACTGTGACTCCCCACCAGATGCAGATTTTTGGGGCCCTTGTGAAGACTTCTGGTCTTTTGACTTATCCCCACCTTTCTCAGAGCCCTTAGAATCCTGCTTCCTGCTTCTTGATGTCACCCCCTTGGTTCTGGGTTTTCTGCCTTACCCTGGTTCTGACCCATTTGGCTGCCTTCTTTCCCAACTCTTGGGGAGAGGTCAGATCTGACTCTACCAGGTACTGATGCAACAACTGGTTCTGGCAATTAATAAGGATCTGTTCTCTCATTATTAGATTATACAATCCCTTGAAATTAGTATCCCTACTGCCAACCAGCCAACCCTCCAGAGCCTTGGATGCACAATCAACAAAGTCAGTCCAGTCCTGAGTCTGTGCCTTCTGGGTGTCTCTGAACTTCAACCTGTACTGTTCAGTGGTTAAGCCAAACCCATCTATCAGTGCACTCTTCAGGACTTCATAATCATCAGCATCCTCTTCTCTAACAGTGAGGAGCTTGTCTCTACCTTTATCTGAAAAGGAGAGCCACAAGATTGCTGCGCACTGCTTCTGGGGGACCTGCTGTACTCTACAGGCCCTTTCCATAGCAGTTATCCACTTATGGATATCATCCCCACTCTGGTAGGGGGGAACAACCTTACTCAGGTTCCTATGGTCTGGAATATATTCTCTACCTCTAGGGACACTGTTGCTGTCACCAGGGGGTTCTAGCCCCTTTTTTCTAGAAGCTCTCTGGAGCTCCAGGGCTTCTCTATCTAATGCCAACTGTCTCGTTTTGAGGACAAGTCTTGCTTCCTCATACTGCAGCAGTTTGTACATTCTGTCAGAGGAGGTCTCTCTTCTTGGAAGGTAGGAGTTCCTCTGCTGGACAGCTTCCCTGCTAGAATGGTAGGAGTGGTCAGATTCCCTAGAAGGGGACCTAGGCCTGTCCTCCATCTTGTCAGTTCTCTTAGGGAGAATTCCTCTGTCCTTCTCAGGCCCCAGGGGACCTGGCCCTACAATCACAGAGTCTTGGTCATCCTGATTTTCATCATCTGACCCAGACACAGTAATTGACCCACCCACTGATCCAGATCCATTAGCTCCTAGAGCTAATCTAAGATCATCTGCTGTCAGCAGATCTATCAAGTGTAGTGTTGAGGGACTCTGTCCTAGCCTCATGTGTCTTTCAACACACATGGCTTTCAAGTCAAAGAAAGTCATGTCCTTATACTGAGGCTGAGTGGATCCACTGGGTCCACCCTTGGCAGACATTCTAGTGTTGTGCAGTGTTGTACTACCTACATTAGTTTGTGGCCTACTGATCCTAGCTTGAGCTATATAAAGGGTGTGCTATCCCTTGGCACACAGCTCTAAGTTCAGTAGAACTTATTGATACTAAGCTTGACTTTATATGTACCTTAAGTACCTATAGTGGTTTTCAGTTAGCAATTCAAATAGAGATTTTCTGGTAAAACAATAGCAAGCTGGAATCCCACACGCTTCCCACCAATGTGAGAAGTTGGCCTGGTATATGCTGTTCACTAATTAAAGTAGACACCTTGCACCAGTACAATTCGACTCTTATGGTAGATATGTTTAAGACAACCTTTATAGAAAGCTATCCTAGTGGTAGCTGTGGAGAGCAGCCTTCAGGCTAAGTCTTGGAGGAATGTAAAGCAGCTTGTTTTACCACACAATCTCTTGAATCACCAAATGAAAAGACACCACACAGGTATATATATCAAATATATATGTATTTATTACTAAACAACTCTCTACTAATCTCTTTATGAGATTAGAAGTCAGGAACATATGCACAAATCAACGTTTCACAATAAATTAAGCACAAATATGGCTGGGGCCCTAGGGGCGTACCAGACCATATACTAAGAAAGAACCTTAGGAACAACGACTTGCAAAGGGACAAGGCCTAGGGCCTTCAGAAGTGCTGGGGCCTTACGAAACCACCCAAGGCAGGTAAGTAAAGGACCCACGGGGGACGTGTGCAGTGAGTGAACACAGGCACGGATCGCCGTTGACTTCAATGGGGCAAGTCGCGGTTGGAATTTAGGAGTTATAAGGCACTTTGGGAGAATCTACAAGCAAGTCACTTACAGGGTAAGTAGTTCTAGGGCCAACACCAACAGGAGCACTGTAGTGCAGGAGTTATCTCACCCAGGGAAGCCGGGTGCATAGGTGTCCTTTGGTGTCGGGTCGTGGCGTCATTTTCAATGGAAGACAATGAAGACTTGCTGCTTGTGAAGTCCGAAGAAGTGTCCAGTGGAATCCAAGTCTGGATTCAGAAGACGGAAGACCTGAAAGCAGAGGGGACAGTGTTCAAAGCCACTTGGCAGTGACTCGGGGCAAGGAAGATGAATGGCCACAGTCGTCGACAGATTTGGGTCGTCCATGGGTGTCTTGACTCTGCGACCACGAGGTCCAGGAGGTGTCAATGACAACCAGGAGCTGGATTCCGAGTGTCCCACGAAGTCTGCAGGTTACTGCAGTGTCGGCAACTCAATTGGAGCCAACAAGCCTTAGTAGCAGCAAGTCTCATGGAAATGAAGAAAAGTCAATGGTGCAGACCAGCAAGGTCTGTGGAACTCACTCAGTGAAGGTAAGTCAGGGCAGGCCTGGAGCAACCAGGGGAGCCCTTTGGTTTGGTAGAAAAGTCTTCAGGGGACTCACAAGCCAGCAGGCAATGGATCACAAAGATGCCTTGGGAGGATTCCTTCAACAGGGGCCCACGGTCACTCGGGATGGAGTAGGCCTCTGATCTTTGAGGAGTTCCTGCTGGAGGCTGTGTCCACACGTGGTCCAAAGCACAAGTTCGTAGAGCACAGTGAAGGGGTTGCACTCGACAATAGTGCACGGTATCCAGGGACTGCAGTTCCTCATCACTCCTGGGGTCCACTTGCCTCAGCTTCACTGGGGACTCACGATGGCCTTGGAGAAGTCAGGAAATCCTCATCTTGGGCTGCAGGGACCTCAGGCTCTGGCAGGAGCAGCGTAGTTTGCAACCATCGTTGTAGTTTTTGGTGCCTGCCAAGCAGGGGAGTCACTCCTTGACTAAAAGGGAGATTCTTCAGTCTTCCAGAGGTAATGGAACATCGAAGGTCCAGGATTCTTCTTCAGAGCATCGGCCAGGGATATCTAACTTTCAAGTTCAAGGTTTCCCTACCTTATACTAACAAGGAAGGGAGGGACTAGCTCTAAGACCCCACCTATGGGAGGGTCAGGGGAGTGGGTGGTTACACCCACTTCCCTTTGTCCAGTTTCGCACCAGAGCAGGGGCAGGTATCCCCTGAGCCGGTTTGAACTGGGGTATGCACAGAGGAGCCTTCTGCTCCCCCAGTGCAGGACTTCAAAGCACTCTAAGAGTGCACCCACCCAGCCCCAATACACTGAACCCTGTCTGGGAGGTGGTTACACCTCCCTGTGACAGGATACCTATTGTTGGGTTTCCTCCACTACAAGTTTCGGTCATCAGCAGGAGGGCAGCCCAGTGTCTGTGACTGGTGGCATCCATTTTGTGATGCCAGGGCTCTTCAGGATTCTACCGTGTTTCCACAGTGGGTACATGTCTATCCCTCTAGAAGGGTGGAATGCTACCCCCACTGCCAGAACTGGTGGGGGGTAGCATTCCAAGATGTTTGACACCAAACACAACATGTTTTGATGCAGCCATTCCAAAGTTAGCATTTACCGCGAGGATATAATGCACTTAAGAGTATATGGTTTGACCGCATCCACAAACAGCACCAGAGAATGGACTCTGAGAGCTGCAGAGGGGCCCTGCTCAGGCAGAGGCCCCCCCTCACATTAGAAACCAGGCACCCTGCCCTCAGGATTGATAGGGCCTGCCTTAGGGGTGACTGACAGTTTTACATGTGTGTGCAGGAGAGATATAGGGAACCTATATCTCAGTGAGGAGTGCTAGCACTACCTGACCCAGGCTGCAGTAGCAGGCCTGTGGTGTCAGATTTAGTCTGCTTCCCAGGGGTGGCATAATACATGCTTCAGCCTCTGGTAGGCCTGTGAAGTACCTATGCCCTTGGCACCTAAGGTACCATATACTAGGGACTCATAAGGTACCACAGTATCCAATCACTAGTGCACCTAGAGTGCACTCCAAATCGTTTAGAGAGAACAGAGAGGCTGGGGCCCTGATTGGCAGGGACCCAGTCTGACTATAGCCAGAAACCAGTGTAAACATCAGAAAAAAGTGGGGGCAACATAAGAGGCAGATCCTACTCTCCTACAGATATGTAATAGAGTGTATGTTGCATCTTTCATGGACATGAATTGCTGCTTTTCAGTTAAATTAAAAGGCAGGAATAAGGCAGAGGTGTTAAAAAAGTGCCAAGGAACTTTACCCATTTTAAGTGTTTGCAAAGTCCATGCAAACTGCATTACTGAACGCAATTGATTTTGACCATGATATAACACAGAAACATCATCTTGTACAATATCAACAACAGAGGAAACAATATTCTCTAATGTGCAAATGCGGGAAGACAGGGTATTAATACCATTGTCAACAACAGCAAGCACCTTTTCTAAATTTGCTTGATCTATTTCCCGTAGACGGGAAGCAGCTTCAATTTGCGAAAGCTTCCAGAGTTCATTGTAAGGCTCATAAATGAACCTCTTAGGTCGAGGGCCACGAGGCCCCAGAACAAAATTGGACAGATCAATGTTGCCTGATAGCAGGGATAAATGCTGTTTCACAGAATCTAAAGAAGAGTGCTGCAACCACTGTTTGCATAATTTACCAACAGAATATGTTGTAACAGTACGAGAGTCAGAAAACCTCAGGTCTGGCCTATCCTGTTTGTAACCAGGAGCTGAGTCATGAAAACGCAGTTGGCGGCATTTGCTGCCGTCGGCCAAGCCAACCAGAATGACTGAACAAATGTGGAGATATTAAACGAATTATCCTGAAACAAAGCTTGCACAGATGTAAGGGAAATATTGAAATGCAAGCTTTCGTTGGGAGTGGAAGACAATACAGGAATGGAAGGTGCATTCAATTGTTTGGAAGCAGCCAAACCCCAACACGTTGTTTGGTAGATTGTACGATTTAAAAATAAAATTTGGGCCGGAATGAGGCAAGCACGGTGCAAGGCTTCCGTGCCTTGCACCTGCCATGATTTGGAGCCCCAAATAGATTTCAAGTCAATGGTGTCCTGCCAGTACTCATAACCACCCACAGCTAAGGCGTTCAAAAGGAACCCGAATATAGCAATTTGGTGTGGGTCAACATGATTTTCTGAGTGGGCGAAGTGTTTAATTTAAAATAATAGGAGCCAGGGTTCGATCTATCAAAGTCTGTAAAATAAGTAAACTTATTTCTAAGAGTCTGGGAGCTACCTGGCAAAGGGGTCAGACAATGCTCCCATTGGGTGTAATTAAAAGGACCCCGAAGGGTACTTGGTTTATGGAGAAAGTGGTTGCCCCAATGCTGGTAACAATATAAATCGGCATAACTGGCAGAATTCATGTACAAATCTTCAGCATTAAAAGCAGCATAATATTTCAAATCAGTAAATAACGATTCAACTGCATGTACATCCCAATCGCCAGAATGAATGTTACTTTTAACGACATCACCCATTGAAACACAGAGGACATTTGGTACATTAATAATCTCGGTAGGTCCATGGATTTGGAAATTTACCGCATCCCATACGATGCCATCAGCGACTGGGAAAGCTGAAATGTTCACAAATGTGTGGTCACGCTTCATGATGTGAGATGAAGAATGCGGAGCCAAAGTTCCAGCGACACAGTTCACAGCAGAGCGTTCTGGTAAATAGTGACCATTGATGAGTAAGAAAAAAACTGTCACAAAGCCAATGGACATGAACAGAGAAACGTGTTGGGCTCAGTGGCGTTGTTGGTAGGTGAGCCACCGATTCGGTGGCGGGGTAGGTATACTCAGTCTCCTCATTGCAGGGGGAGTCCGGGTAGTCGAGTAAGCGATCAGGCAAATCTACCATCCCGATAGCAACATCAGTGACCGTGTGGGCTTGAGGGCCACAAACATTTGTCCGGGAAATGACTGGACAAGAGACCGCTGGTGTTACACTATTCAGGATCGGCCAGATGTTATAGCTTGACATTGTCCACTGAGATGTATCTGTTGTCCTTGCAACCAGGAAGCGGTGGTAAAATGACTGTACGAGTACCCTTCAAGCCAAGGACTGGAACCGGTGCACGATAAGAGGGGCCAAATTCTTTTTTGTTCTCCACCTTCTCTCAGACCAGGTCTCCAACCTTCAGAAGCCAGCCGGCAATCAGAATCTACAGCGCAGCGTCTGTGGCTGAAGGTAAATGTTCGTTTGCAAGTTTGTCTCAGGCTTCTTGTAAGTCCTGTAACATAGTAGAATGGTTATCTACATCAAAGATTGCGGATTGTGCCGCCATGTCTAGACCATCAAGGTCGGGCACAAACATTCGTATGCCAAAGAGCATTTCGTATGGGGCCCGCCCACCCAGAGGTCTTCTAGGGAGATTATTAAGTGCACGTTGTACGGTATACAAGTGGGCCAGCCAGTTCCTGCCAGTACCTAAGACTCTAGCTGTCAAGGATTACTTTAAGTCACGGTTCATTCGTTCAACAATCGAATTCCCCTCAGGCCGATATGGAGACGAAAATTTCACCCGCACCCCCAGTGACCCCATCGCGTCCTTGAATGCCTTAGAGGTGAACGCTGGACCTTGGTCAGAATGGAAGGTGCCACAGGCAAAAATTCCCACAAAGACACGCAAATCCCTTATGACATTTTGAGTGTCAGCACTCCGTTGTGGCCAAACCCAGATGAAATGTGTGCACGAATCCACTGCAACCAAGATGTACTTATATGCAGTGTCAGAAGAAAATGGACCGCAGTGATCCAGGTAAACACACCCAAAAGGTCTGTTAGAAATGCAGAGCGGTGTCTGTGGTGGCCGTGTAACCGTGGAAGGCTTAATTTGCTGACACACGTCACAAGAAAGCACATAAGTACGGGTCTGTTTATATAAACCACGCCACCAGTAACGCTGCTGCAAGATGGAAACCATCGCAGACATGCCAGCATGTGCCGAAGCCATGCCTTCGTGTGCGGCCGTTATCAAGAAAAGTCTGCGGTCCGCGTTGGGAATCAGCCGATCACCAACGTCTGGAATTCTTATGTAAGGAGCCTGTTCGGGACCTAGTTGATCAGAGTATTTGGAAGGGAAACCCCGTGGGTAATTAGCACCTTCCTTTGTCGCAGCAATAGCTGCCAAAATATCATTATCTATTTTAGTCATGGATCTTGTAACTGCCGCTACTGAGCACGTGGCTACTGCTGATTTGGCAGCTTCATCTACCAAACTGTTACCGACAGCGTGTGCGCCCACACGCTGGTGGCCAAGAGTGTGAATCACCTGTGTGAGAGGCAGACGTTGTTTTAAATCTGCCACTCGAACCCAAAGCATTTTATGCTTAATTGTGCTGCCTTTTGCATCTCTATAGTCGTTTTGCGACCAAAAGAATAGATTGTCATTGAAAGATTGAACACAGTACTAAGAATCGCATACAATAAGAGTGGTCACATCCGGATTAGCGAACTCAAGTGCGAGCACCAATGCGCGCAGCTCGGCCAATTGTGCAGTACTGTCTCCTAGTGCCTGCGTGTGCCCGACAGTCGATTTGAACTTACTGTTCACCATGGTACCTGCAACAATAGCACATGCTGCTGAATAAGCATGCTTGGAACCCGTGGCCGGTTGTGTCGAACCATCGGTATAGATAATACATTTGTACTCCTCAAGCGGTAGCAAAGACAGAGGAGGAGGATGAACAAATTCATACTGTAAGAACTCCTGTGTCTGAAGAGAAGAATCAAAGATAAAAGTGACATCCGGAGACGTCAAAGATGTTGCCCATTGTATCCAATGGGGGTTCAAAGTCTTAGAGTTTGGTACACTTGCTTTCGTCACTGCCTCAAGGGCAGGATATGGTGTTACCACCAAAATGCGTTTTCCCTGTGCCAGTGCACGTTTTTTTAGAATTGCCATTTGCACTGCAGTCAAAACTTTCTCCACAGAGGAAAAGTGCATTTCTGCGGAAGTGTAAAGATGTGACTTGTATGCGATCGGTACTGTGTCACCTTCGTTAAAGGTTAAGTACGTGAAACCCACTGCCCCGGGAATGATTCTAATCACCAGGTTTGCATGGTTGTCACGAGTCAACAAGAATTTAGATTCAAGTAGATCTGACTGCAAAGACTGCAGTATACAGGAATGCTCGGGAAGCCAGCATGACTTCGAAAAGTTAGGTTGTATCAAGGCATAAAGTGGCTTGATACACTGGGCATATTCGGGAATGTAAGTACGCCCGAACTTTAGAAAGCCCAGCAAAGACTGAAGCTTCTTCAGAGTGGTTGGAGGGCACAAGAGTGCGCATTTCTCCAAAAAATGGGGAGCTAAGCCCTTACCTTCATTGTTGAGCTCATAGCCCAAAAACAAAACGGTAAATTCAGCAATGTGAGATTTGGCAAAGTTAAATTTGTAACCCAAAACCGCAAATTCAAGAATAATGCGGTCCACTCGAGAAAGATGCTGCCATAATTCGTCGTCTGTCAGATAGATATCGTCGACGTACGAACACGCATCTGGGTCTATGCTGTCCAACAGAGAGACAACACGGGCGGCGAATACACCCGGACTGTTCTTGTAGCCCATGGGTAAATGCCGGAATTTCAATTTTTACCACCGGATGTGAAAGCGCTCCATTGGCTGCACTCCGGGGGACAAGTTGTGCGTGTAAAATCCATTGGATAGGTCAAGTGTCGTTTTATATTTTTTACGAACAAGACTGTCTACAAGCGCAGAACTGTGTGTATTTTGTACCGCAAAGGTCCGACAATGAGAGTTCAAATGTCGGTAATCCAAAACTAGGCGGTACGATCCATCGGTTTAGAAACCGCGAAAAGGGGATTATTCATTGGTGATACGCATGTTTCAATTACTCCTTGATATTCTAACTGTGGCAGAATTTCAGAAACGGGGCCTTTAGCTTCCCGCTTGATGGGATATTGGGGTTGTGGCTCTGGCAGCGACTGCAAAGGAATATCATGGAGGGGAGAGTCTTGATCCCAGCCCACGTGGTTGCGGTATAACGCTGGAGCCAGGGACACAGCCCATTCAGCTGTGAGAGCCTCCGCTTTGTCCTTGGGGACATGACGAGAAAACCTCCGAAGGATTACCTCCTCCCCTCTACGCGCAGCAAGTACGAATGGGGGCGACCAATCCGCCTCTGCCAACAGAATGTCGTAAGAAGAGGTCAGATTCTCCCAAAAAATCCCTTTAATAACACTCTGTATGTCACCTTCAATTTGAATGACAATATTATATAGTCTGTCAGGGGGTGCCACTCTGGTGTCTGCTGTCTCGACAGTAATGAATGTATCAGTTGCTGTCACCTCCACATGAGGATGTAGTGCCTCCCGCACTATGGTAACTTCTGCGACGCTGTCTAGGAGCGTCACTGCCCACGTCCAATTCAGGAGTCTCGTTCTCACCGTCTGTGGCATACCTCGTTTTTACAGCTGCAACTTTCTTCTTCTGAAACTGTGGGCGAGAACGTTGAAATTCATCTGGTTTCCCTCGGACTTGTTGTCGAGGTTCGTCTCGTCCCTGTGGAGCCTCACGACCCCTGCCTCTATCCTGGCGATCTCCTCCACCAGCCTGTAAAGTTGTCGGTGCCTGTGAAGAATGAGGAGAACGCGAATCAGGGACTTGAAATCTCTCTGGAGATTTAATTCTCGCCCTATCGCGCAAATCATAAGTGCGTTCAGAAGAGACGGAAACCGTCTACACTTCTCATGCCTCTTTCTGTACCTTTATTGCTTCCTTCTTCATTTCTGTTCCTTCTTTCTGCACCTTTCTTGCTTCTTTTGGCACCCCTCTTGCTTCTTTCTGCTCCCCTCTTTCTGTACCTCTCTTGCCTCCTTTTGCACCACTTTTGCCTCTTTCTGTACCTCTGTTGCTGCTTTCTGCACCTCTGTTGCTTCTTTCTGCACCTCTGTTGCTTCTACCAGCACTTCTCTTGCCTTTTTATGCTCTTCTCTTGCCTCTTTTTGCACCCCTCTTGCTGCACCTCTCTTCCCTGTTTCTGTACCTCTTTTGCCTCTTTCTGCACCTCTCTTGCATCTTCCTACACCTCTGTTGCCTCTTTCTGCACCTCTTTTACCTCTTTCTGTACATCTCTTGCCTCTTTTTGCACATCTCTTGTTTCTTTCTGCACCCCTCTTGCCTCTTTTTGCAACCATCTTCCCTATTTCTGCACCTCTCTTGCCTATTTCTGTACCTCTCTTGCATCTTTCTACACTCCTGCTGCCTCTTTCTGTACCTCTCTTGCCTCTTTCTGCAGTTCTCTTGACTCTATCTGCACATTTGACGCTTCTTTCTGAACTTCTCTTGCTTCTTTCTGCAACCCTCTTGCCTCTTTCTGCACCTCTGATGGTGCTTTCCGCACTTCTCTTGCTTCTTTCTGTACCTTTATTGCTTCTTTCTGCTCCCCTCTTCCCTCTTTCTGCACCTCTCTTCCATCTTTCTGCACCTCTCTTGCCTCTTTCTGCACCTCTGTTCCTTTTTCTGCACTTCTCTTGCTTCTTTCTGTACCTTTATTGCTTCTTTCTGCATTTCTGTTCCTTCTTTCTCTACCTCTCTTGCTTCTTTTGCATCCCTCTTGCTTCTTTCTGCTCCCCTCTTCCCTCTTTCTGCACCTCTCTTCCATCTTTCTGCACCTTTCTTGCCTCTTTCTGTACCTCTGTTGCCTCTTTTTGCACCTCTCTTGCCTCTTTTTTCAACCCTCTTGCCTCTTTCTGCACATCTCTTCCCTGTTTCTGCACCTCTTTTGCCTCTTTCTGCACCTCTCTTGCATCTTCCTGCACCTCTGTTGCCTCTTTTTGCACCTCTCTTGCCTCTTTCTGCACCCTTCTTGCCTGTTTTGCTCCCCGCTTCCCTATTGCTGCACCTCTCTTGCTTCTTTCTGCAGTTCTCTTGACCCTTTCTGCACATTTGACGCTTCTTTCTGAACTTCTCTTGCTTCTTTCTGCAACCCTCTTGTGTCTTTCTGTACCTCTGCTGGTTCTTTCTGCACTTCTCTTGCTCCTTTCTCTACCTCTCTTGCTTCTTTCTACACCCCTCTTGTCTCTTTCTGCACCCCTCTTTCTGCACGTCTCTTGCCTCTTTCTGCACGTCTCTTGCCTCTTTCTATAAATCTTTTGCCTCTTTCTGCACCTCTGTTGCTTCTTTCTGCACTTCTCTTGCTCCTTTCTGAGCCTCTCTTTCTACTTTCTGCATCCCTCTTCCCTCTTTCTGCACCTCTCTTGCCTCTTTCTGCATCTCTCTTGCTTCTTTCTGCATTTCTTTTGCTCTTTTCGTACCTCTTTTGCTTCCTTCTCCAGTTCTCTTGTTTCTTTCTGTGCCTCTCTTGCTTCTTTTGACACCCCCTCTTGCCTCTTTCTGCACCCTTATTCCCTCCTTCTGCAACTCTATTGCCTCTTTCTGGAGCTCTCTTGCCTCTTTCTGCATTTCTGGTGTCGCTTTCTGTACCTCAGTTGCTTCTTTCTGCACTTCTATTGCCTCTTTTTGCACCTCTTTTGCTTCTTTCTGCACATGTGTTGTTTCTTTCTGCACCTCTCTTGCGTCTTTTTGCACTTCTGTTGCCTCTTTATGCACCTCTCTTGTGTCTTTCTGCACGTCTGTTGCCTCTTTCTGCACCTCTCTTGCCTCTTTCTGTACCCCTCTTGCTTCTTTCTGTACTTCTCCTGCTTTTTCTACACCTCTCTTGCCTCTTTCTGAACATCTCTTGTGTCTTTCTGCACCTCTCTTGCCTCTTTCTGTACTTATCTTGCTTCTTTTTGCACTTCTCTTGTTTTTCAGCACCTCTCTTGATTCTTTTTGCACCGCTTTTGCCTCTTTCTACACCCCTCTTCCTTCTTTCTGCAACTCTCTTGCCTCTTTCTGCACATATCTTGCCTCTTTCTGCACTTCCCTTTTGTCTTTCTGTACATCTGTTGCTTTTTCTGCACCTTTCTTGCCTCTTTCTGCACTTCTCTTGCATGTTTCTGCACCTCTGTTGCTTATTTCTGCATTTCTGTTCCTTCTTTCTGCACTTCTTGCTTCTTTCTGCATCCCTCTCACTTCTTTCTGCTCCCCTCGTCCCTCTTTATGCACCTCTTGCCTCTTTCTGCACCCCTCTTGCCTCTTTCTGCACCTCTCTTGCATCTTCCTGCACCTCTGTTGCCTCTTTCTGTACTTCTCTTGCCTCTTTTTGCACATCTCTTGCTTCTTTCTGCACCCCTCTTGCCTGTTTTTCACCCCTCTTCCTTATTGCTGCACCTCTCTTGCCTCTTTCTGCAGTTCTCTTGACCCTTTCTGCGCATTTGAAGCTTCTTTCTGAACTTCTCTTGATTCTTTCTGCAACCCTCTTGCGTCTTTCTGCACCTCTGGTGGTTCTTTCTGTACTTCTCTTGCTCCTTTCTCTACCTCTCTTGCTTCTTTCTACACCCCTTTTGTCTCTTTCTGAACCCCTCTTTCTGCACGTCTCTTGCCTCTTTCTGTACGTCTCTTGCCTCTTTCTATACATCTTTTGCCTCTTTCTGCAGTTCTCTTGCCTCTTTCTGTACAACATGGCGCCACCAATGTAGTGGGCTGCTTATCTGCGAGTCGCTTGAGTAGTACTTGTGTTTGTCCACAACCCCCTTCGCAGACGCTTCCGGAAGCGTGTGTGAGGGTGATACCTCCTATATTGACGTTTTTATAGGTTCTTTCAAGCTTGAAGTTGTTAAAAGGTGTTTAAATAAAACCCTATACTGTGCTGCCTCATACTAGGTTGTCGAATATTTTTAGCCTTAAATGGCTGTCCAAATTGCGGCACATAGCCGCGCAGCGCTCCGGGCTCACTTGACAGCATATGGAGTGCCTGACGCGGGTGTCGATCTGATCTTTGTGGTACAAGCGGATCCTGCTTACCACTTTGAGGTGTTTTACTCTTGGGTCACCTTCCCGGCGGTAGATGGGACTGATAATGTGTTCCATGAATATACAGCCACCGCTCTTCCTATAATTTATAGGCCTTATCGAAATCTTGAAGTACCGCTCACGGCATGGCAACACCGTGTTTGGTTTAATGTCGCCCTCCCCCAACCGGTTACCCCGATTCATTTAGGCCCCTTATCGATAGAAGGGGCCACTTGGCCAGTTTTGGCCGGGTATACCCCACATCCGCGTTATATGACGCTAGCAGTTGCTGAACTGCATGAATTGCATACGTCTTTGATACGTGTGCACAGAGCTTTAGTACAGTATGTTACAGGCAATATCCAGGGAGCCCCGCCTCGAGTTGCAGCGCATCCAGCTGGACCGGGCGGTGTAACCATAAGTCCCGTCATGGTTAATTCAGTGATGGGCAAGCGCCCACAAAATAAGGACGATTTGCCTTATTGGCTTGCAGAAAAATTTGACCAGCTGGAGGCAGTTTTTCCAAATACTTCTCCTGGGGAGAAACACAGGATTTTGATGATTAGTTTGCCAAAAGACTTGATCCCCGATTTGGCAGAATGCAACAACTGGGGTAAGGTATTCGCAGCAGTATATGCGAAGTGTTTCGGCACTCCTTCCATGACGGTTCTCTCCTCTGTAATTAAACGAGTGCAGGATGAGCATGGCCCTGAAGCGGCTGTGGAATTAGGGATGAGACTGGTGGGGGTGTTCAATGTAGTAGCTGATTTGATCCTTGCGAATGTCAAGGGCGATGCAGTTAACTTTCAAGTAGCTAATGCTTTAGCTTTGATCCCAGAACCGGACAAGCCGCGTGAATTACCAAAAATTATTGCACAGGCTTACAAAACCATTGGCCGCAATAGCCTGGGAGTTAAGCCTTTTGCTAAAACGCAAACACAATCGCAACCACAACTGAAAACCCAATCTGAGAAAGATGAGAAACCGTTCTTTACTAAAAAGAGCTGGAGGTTGAAAAAACAGGGTAAGCAACAGAAGAAGCCAGGGTCGCGAGGCACATCCCCGGTTTCCGTCTCTTCTGAACGCACTTATGATTTGCGCGATTGGGCGAGAATTAAATCTCCAGAGAGATTTCAAGTCCCTGATTCGCGTTCTCCTCATTCTTCACAGGCACCAACAACTTTACAGGCTGGTGGAGGAGATCGCCAGGATAGAGGCAGGGGTCGTGAGGCTCCACAGGGACGAGACGAACCTCGACAACAAGTCCGAGGGAAACCAGATGAATTTCAACGTTCTCGCCCACAGTTTCAGAAGAAGAAAGTTGCAGCTGTAAAAACGAGGTATGCCACAGACGGTGAGAACGAGACTCCTGAATTGGACGTGGGCAGTGACGCTCCTAGACAGCGCCGCAGAAGTTACCATAGTGCGGGAGGCACTACGTCCTCATGTGGAGGTGACAGCAACTGATACATTCATTACTGTCGAGACAGCAGACACCAGAGTGGCACCCCCTGACAGACTATATAATATTGTCATTCAAATTGAAGGTGACATACAGCGTGTTATTAAAGGGATTTTTTGGGAGAATCTGACCTCTTCTTATGACATTCTGTTGGCAGAGGCGGATTGGCCGCCCCCATTCGTACTTGCTGCACGTAGAGGGAGGAGGTAATCCTTCCGAGGTTTTCTCATCATGTCCCCAAGGACAAAGCGGAGGCTCTCGCAGCTGAATGGGCTGTGTCCCTGGCTCCAGCGTTATACCGCAACCACGTGGGCAACAGAGATGCAGAAAGAGGCAAGAGAACTGCAGAAAGAGGCAAGAGAGGTGCAGAATTAGGCAAGACAGGTACAGAAAGCGGGAGGAGGGGTGCAGAAAGAGGAAAGAGGGGTGCAGAAAGAAGCAAGAGAGATGCAGAAAAGGCAAGAGAATTGCAGAAAAAGGTAAGAGATGTGCAGAAAGAACCAAAGCGGTACAGAAAGGGTCAAGAGGCGTGGAGAAAGAGGCAAGAAAAGTTCATAAAGAAGCAACACAGGTGTAGAAAGAGGAAAGAGAACTATAGAAAGAGGCAAGAGAGGTGTAGAAAGAGGCAAGTCATGTGCAGAATAGAGGGAAGAGAACTGCAGAAGGAGGCTAGCGAGGCAACAAAAGAGCAGAAAGAGGCAAGAGGGGTGCAGAAAGAAGCAAGAGAGATTCAGAAAGAGGCAAGAGAAGTACAGAAAGGGCAAGAGAGGAGCAGAAAGAAGCAGGAGAAGTACATAAAGTAGCAAGAGAGATACAGATAGAAGCCAGAGAGGTGCACAAAGAGGGAGAGGGATGCAGAAAATGAAAGAGAAGTGTAGAAAGAAGCAACAGAGGGGCAGAAAGAGGCAAGATATGTGCAGAAAGAGGCAAGAGAGGTGCAGAAAGAGGGAAGAGGGGTATAGAAAGAGGCAAAAGGGGTACAGAAAGAAGAAAGAAGCAAGAGAGGTACAGAAAAAGACAACAGAAGTGTGGAAAGAAGCAACAGAGGTGCAGAACGAGTAAAGAGCTTTGCAGAAAAAGGCAAGAGAAGTGCAGAATGAAGCAACAGAGGTGCAGAAAGAGGCAAGAGAAGTGCAGAAAGATGCAAGAGAGGTGCAGAAAGAGGCAACAGACGTACAGAAAGAGGCAAAAGTGGTGCAAAAGGAGGCATGAGAAGTGTAGAAATAAGGAATAGAGGTGGAGAAAGAGGCAAGAGGGGATCAGAAAGAAGCAAGAGGGGTGCCAAAAGAATCAAGAGAGGTGCAGAAAGAAGGAACAGAAATGCAGAAGGAAGCAATAAAGGTACAGAAAGAGGCATAAGAAGTGTAGAAAGATGCAACAGAGTTGCAGAAAGAGGCAAGAGAACTGCAGAAAGAGGCAAGAGAGGTGCAGAATTAGGCAAGACAGGTACAGAAAGAGGGAAGAGGGGTGCAGAAAGAGGCAAGAGGGGTGCAGAAAGAAGCAAGAGAGATGCAGAAAAAGGCAAGAGAATTGCAGAAAAAGGTAAGAGAGGTGCAGAAAGAGGCAAGCGGGGTACAGAAAGAAGTAAGAAAGGTATAGAATGAAGCAAGAGATGTGCAGAAAGAACCAAAAGCGGTGCAGAAAGGGGCAAGAGGCAAGAAAAGTTCATAAAGAAGCAACACAGGTGTAGAAAGAGGCAAGAGAACCATAGAAAGAGGCAAGAGAGGTGTAGAATGAGGCAAGGCATGTGCAGAATAGAGGGAAGAGAACTGCAGAAGGAGGCTAGCGAGGCAACAAAAGAGCAGAAAGGGGCAAGAGGGGTGCAGAAAGAAGCAAGAGAGATGCAGAAAGAGGCAAGAGAAGAACAGAAAGGGCAAGAGAGGAGCAGAAAGAGGTAGGAGAAGTACAGAAAGTAGCAAGAGAGATACAGAAAGAGGCAACAGAGGTACAGAAAAAGGTAAGAGGGGTACAGAAAGAAGCAAGAGAGATGCACAAAGAGGGAGAGGGATGCAGAGAATGAAAGAGAAGTGTAGAAAGAAGCAACAGAGGTGCTGAAAGAGGCAAGAGGAGTGCATAAAGAAGCAAGAGGAGTGGATAAAGAAGCAACAGAGGTTCAGAAAGATAGAAGAGAAGTGCAGAAAGAGGCAAGATATATGCAGAAAGAGGCAAGAGAGGTGCAGAAAGAGGGAAAAGGGGTATAGAAAGAAGCAAAAGGGGAACAGAAAGAAGCAAGAGAGATGCAGAAAAAGACAAGAGAAGTGCGGAAAGAAGCAACAGAGGTACAGAACAAGTAAAGAGCTTTGCAGAAAGAGGCAAGAGAAGTGCAGAAAGAAGCAACAGATGTGTGGAAAGAGGCAAGAAAAGTGCAGAAAGAGGCAAGAGAGGTGCAGAAAGAGGCAACAGAAGTGCAGAAAGAGGGGTGCAGAACGAGACAAGAGGGGCATAGAAAAAAGCAAGAGAGGTACGGAAAGAATAAAAAGAAGTACAGAAAGAACCACCAGAGGTGCAGATAGAGGCAAGTGGGTTGCAGAAAGAAGCAAGAGAAGTTGAGAAAGAAGCATCAGATGCACAGAAAGAGTCAAGAGAACTGCAGAAAGAGGAAAGAGAGGTACAGAAAGAGGCAACAGGAGTGTAGAAAGAGGCAAGAAAGGTGCAGAAAGAGGCAAGAGAGGTGCAGAAATAGGGAAGAGAGGTGCAGAAAGAGGTGAGAGGGGTGCAGAAAGAAACAAGAGAGGTGCCAAAAGAAGCAACAGAAGTGCAGAAAGAGGCAAGAGAGGTACAGGAAAAGGTTAGAAGTGCAGAAAGATGAAAGAGAAGTGCAGAAAGAAGTAACAGAGGTGCAGAATGAGATAGGAGGGGTGCAGAAAGAAGCAAGAGAAGTGCAGAAAGAAGCAACAGAGGTGCAGAAAGACAAAAGTAAAGTGCAGAAAGAAGCAAGATATGTGCAGAAAAAGGCAAGAGAGGTGCAGAAAGAGGGAATGGGGTATAGAAAGAGGCAAAAGGGGTCTAGAAAGAAGCAAGAGAGCTGCTGAAAAACAAGAGAAGTGCATTAAGAAGCAACAGAGATGCAGAAAAAGTAAAGAGGGTTGCAGAAAGAGGCAACCGAAGTGCAGAAAGATGCAAAAGATGTGCAGGAAGACGCAATAGACGTGCAGAAAAAAGAAAGAGGGTGCAGAAAGAGGCAAGAGGTATGCAGAAGGAAGCAAGAGATATGCTGAAAAAAGGAAGAGAAAGGCAGAAAGAAAAAAACAGAGGCGCAGAAAGAGGCAAGAGAGGTGCAGAAAGAGGCAAGAGAGCTGCAGAAAGAAGCAGCAGAAGTGTAGAAAGAAGCAACAGAGGTGCAGAAAGAGGCAAAAGGGGTACAAAAAGAGGCAAGAGAAGTGCAGAAAGAAGCAACAGATGTGCAGAAAGAGGCAAGAGAGGTACAGAAAGAGGGAATAGGGGAGCAGAAAGAAGCAAGAGGGGTGCAGAAAGAAGCAAGAGAGGTGTAGAAAGAAGGTTCAGAAATGCAGAAAGAAGCAACAGAGGTGCAGAGAGAGGCAACTAAAGTGCAGGAAGAGGCAATAAAGATGCAGAAAGAGACAAGAAAGGTGCAGAAAGAGAGAAGACAGTTGCAGAAAGAGGAATGATGGGTTCAGAAAAAAGAAAGAGGGGTACAGAAAGAGGCCAAAGAGGTGCAGAAAGAGGTAAGAGAATTACAGTAAGAGGCAAGAGAGGTGCAGAAATATGCAGTAGAGGTGATGAAAGAGGAAATAGGGGTGAAAAACGAGGAAGAGGGGAGCAGAAAGTATCAAGGCGGGTGCAGAAAGAAGCAAGAGAGGTGTAGAAAGAAAGAAGCAGGAGGAGAGCAGAAAGAAGCAACAGAGTTGCAGAAAGAAGAGAAGTGCAGAAACATTCAAGACAGGTGCAAAAAGAGGGAAGAGGGGTGCAAAAAGAGGGAAGGGAGTACAGAAAGAGGGAAGAGGGGTGCAGAAAGGAACAAGAGAAGTTCAGAAAGAAGCAGCAGAAGTGTAGAAAGAAGCAACAGAGGTGCAGAAAGAGGCAAAAGGGGTACAAAAAGAGGCAAGAGAAGTGCAGAAAGAAGCAACAGATGTGCAGAAAGAGGCAAGAGAGGTACAGAATGAGGGAATAGGGGAGCAGAAAGAAGCAAGAGGGTGCAGAAAGAAGCAAGAGAATTGTAGAAAGAAGGTACAGAAATGCAGAAAGAAGCAACAGAGGTGCAGAGAGAGGCAACTAAAGTGCAGAAAGAGGCAATAAAGATTCAGAAAGAGACAAGAAAGGTGCAGAAAGAGAGAAGACAGGTGCAGAAAGAGGAATGATGGGTGCAGAAAAAAGAAAGAGGGGTACAGAAAGAGGCCAAAGAGGTGCAGAAAGAGGTAAGAGAATTACAGTAAGAGGCAAGAGAGGTGCAGAAATATGCAGGAGAGGTGATGAAAGAGGAAATAGGGGTGAAAAACGAGGAAGAGGGGAGCAGAAAGTATCAAGGCGGGTGCAGAAAGAAGCAAGAGAGGTGCAGAAAGAAAGAAGCAGGAGGAGAGCAGAAAGAAGTAACAGAGTTGCAGAAAGAAGAGAAGTGCAGAAACATTCAAGACAGGTGCAAAAAGAGGGAAGAGGGGTGCAAAAAGAGGGAAGAGGGGTGCAAAAAGAGGGAAGGGGGTACAGAAAGAGGCAAGAGGGGTGCAGAAAGGAACAAGAGAAGTTCAGAAAGAAGAAACGGAGGTGCAGAAAGAGGCAACAGTAGTGCAAAAAGTGGCAAGAGAGGTGCAGAAGGAAAGAAGAAAGGTGAATAAAGAGAGAAGACGGGTGCAGAAAGAGGCAAGAGTAGTGCAGAAAGAAGAAAGAGATGTGCAGAAAGAAAAAAGATAAGTACAGAGAGAACCAACAGAGGTGGAGAAAGAGGCAAAAGAGGTGTAGAAAGAGGCCACAGAGGTGCAGAAAGAGTAAAGACCGTTGCAGAAAGAGGCAAGAGAAGTGCAGAAAGAAGCAACAGAGGTGCAGAAAGACACAAGAGAAATGCAGAAAGAGGCAAGAGGGGTACAGAAAGAGGCCAAAGTGGTGCAGAAAGAGGTAAGAGAATTACAGTAAGAGGCAAGAGAGGTGCAGAAATATGCAGGAGAGGTGATGAAAGAGGAAATAGGGGTGAAAAACGAGGAAGAGGGGAGCAGAAAGTATCAAGGCGGGTGCAGAAAGAAGCAAGAGAGGTGCAGAAAGAAAGAAGCAGGAGGAGAGCAGAAAGAAGCAACAGAGTTGCAGAAAGAAGAGAAGTGCAGAAACATTCAAGACAGGTACAAAAAGAGGGAAGAGGGTGCAAAAAGAGGGAAGAGGGGTGCAAAAAGAGGGAAGGGGTACAGAAAGAGGGAAGAGGGGTGCAGAAAGGAACAAGAGAAGTTCAGAAAGAAGAAACGGAGGTGCAGAAAGAGGCAACAGTAGTGCAAAAAGTGGCAAGAGAGGTGCAGAAGGAAAGAAGAAAGGTGAATAAAGAGAGAAGACGGGTGCAGAAAGAGGCAAGAGTAGTGCAGAAAGAAGAAAGAGATGTGCAGAAAGAAAAAAGATAAGTACAGAGAGAACCAACAGAGGTGGAGAAAGAGGCAAAAGAGGTGTAGAAAGAGGCCACAGAGGTGCAGAAAGAGTAAAGACCGTTGCAGAAAGAGGCAAGAGAAGTGCAGAAAGAAGCAACAGAGGTGCAGAAATACGCAAGAGAAATGCAGAAAGAGGCAAGAGGGGTACAGAAAGAGGCCAAAGAGGTGCAGAAAGAGGTAAGAGAATTACAGTAAGAGGCAAGAGAGGTGCAGAAATATGCAGGAGAGGTGATGAAAGAGGAAATAGGGGTGAAAAACGAGGAAGAGGGGAGCAGAAAGTATCAAGGCGGGTGCAGAAAGAAGCAAGAGAGGTGCAGAAAGAAAGAAGCAGGAGGAGAGCAGAAAGAAGCAACAGAGTTGCAGAAAGAAGAGAAGTGCAGAAACATTCAAGACAGGTGCAAAAAGAGGGAAGAGGGGTGCAAAAAGAGGGAAGAGGGGTGCAAAAAGAGGGAAGAGGGGTGCAAAAAGAGGGAAGGGGGTACAGAAAGAGGGAAGAGGGGTGCAGAAAGGAACAAGAGAAGTTCAGAAAGAAGAAACGGAGGTGCAGAAAGAGGCAACAGTAGTGCAAAAAGTGGCAAGAGAGGTGCAGAAGGAAAGAAGAAAGGTGAATAAAGAGAGAAGACGGGTGCAGAAAGAGGCAAGAGTAGTGTAGAAAGAAGAAAGAGATGTGCAGAAAGAAAAAAGATAAGTACAGAGAGAACCAACAGAGGTGGAGAAAGAGGCAAAAGAGGTGTAGAAAGAGGCCACAGAGGTGCAGAAAGAGTAAAGACTGTTGCAGAAAGAAGCAAGAGAAGTGCAGAAAGAAGCAACAGAGGTGCAGAAAGACGCAAGAGAAATGCAGAAAGAGGCAAGAGAGGTGCAGAAAGAGGCAACAGAAGTGCAGAAAGAGGCAAGAGAGGTGCAGAAAGAGGTAAGAGAGGTGCAGAAGGAGGGGTGCAGAAAGAGACAAGAGGGGCACAGAAAGAAGCAAGAGAGGTACAGAAAGAAAAAAGAGAAGTACAGAAAGAACCACCAGAGGTGCAGATAGAGGCAAGTGGGTTGCAGAAAGAAGAAAGAAGCATCAGATGCACAGAAAGAGTCAAGACAACTGCAGAAAGAAGCAAGAGAGGTACAGAAAGAGGCAACAGGAGTGCAGAAAGAGGCAAGAGATGTGCAGAAAGAGGCAAGAGAGGTGCAGAAATAGGGAAAAGGGGTGCAGAAAGAGGTGAGAGGGGTGCAAAAAGAAACAAGAGAGGTACCAAAAGAAGCAAGAGAAGTGCAGAAATAGGGGAGAAGTACAGAAAGATGAAAGAGAAGTGCAGAAAGAAGCAACAGAGGTACAGATTGAGACAGGAGGGGTGCAGAAAGAAGCTAGAGAAGTGCACATAGAAGCAACAGAGGTGCAGAATGACGAAAGTAAAGTGCAGAAAGAGGCAAGATATGTCCAGAAAGAAGCAGCAGAGCTGCAGAATAAGGCAAGAGGGGTACAGAAAGAAGCAAGAGAAGTGCAGAAAGAAGCAACAGAGGTGCATAAAGATGAAAGTGAAGTGCAGAAAGAGCCAAGATATGTGCAAAAAGAGGCAAGCGAGGTGCAGAAAGAGGGAATAGGGGTGTAGAAAGAAGCAAAAGGGGTGTAGAAAGAAGCAAGAGAGCTGCTGAAAAAACAAGAGAAGTGCAAAAAGAGGCAAGAGAAGTACAGAAAGAGGCAAGAGAGCTGCAGAAAGAGGCAACAGAGGGGCAGGAAGATGCAAGAGAGGTGCAGAAAGAGGCAAGAGGGGTGAAAAAAGAGGCAAGAGTAGTGCATAAAGAGGCAAGAGATGTGCTGGTAGAAGCAGCAGAAGTGCACAAAGAAGCAACAGAGGTACAGAAAGAGGCAAAAGGGGTACACAAGGAGGCAAGCGAAGTGCAGAAAGAAGGAACAGAGGTGCAGAAAGAGGCAAGAGAGGTGCAGAAAGAGGGAAGAGGGGAGCAGATAAAAGCAAGAGGGGAGCAGAAAGAAGCAATAAAGTACAGAAAGAAGCAAGAGAAGTGCGGAAAGCACCATCAGAGGTGTACAAAGAGGCAAGAGGTTTACAGAAAGAAGCAAGAGTAGTTCAGAACGAAGCATCAAATGCCCAGATAGAGTCAAGAGAACTGCAGAAAGAGGCAAGAGAGGTACAGAAAGAGGCAGCAGGAGTGCAGAACAATGCAAGAGAGGTACAGAAATAGGCAAGAGAGGTGCAGAAATAGGGAAGAGGTTTGCAATTAGAGGCAAGAGGGGTGCATAAAGAAACAAGAGATGTGCAAAAAGAGGCAAGAGATGTACAGAAAGAGGCAACAAAGGATCAGAAAGAGGCAACAGAGGTGCAGGAAGATGCAAGAGAAGTGTACAGAAAGAGGGAAGAGGGATACAGAAAGAGGCAAGAGGGTGCAGAAAGAAGCAAAAGAGATGCAGAAAAAGACAAGTGAATTGCAGAAAAAGGTAAGAGAGGTGCAGAAAGAGGCAAGCGGGGTACAGAAAGAAGTAAGAAAGGTGCAGAATGAAGCAAGAGATGTGCAGAAAGAACCAAAAGCGGTGCAGAAAGGGGCAAGAGGCATGGAGAAAGAGGCAAGAAAAGTTCATAAAGAAGCAACACAGGTGTAGAAAGAGGCAAGAGAACTATAGAAAGAGGCAAGAGAGGTGTAGAAGGAGGCAAGTCATGTGCAGAATAGAGGGAAGAGAACTGCAGAAGGAGGCTAGCGAGGCAACAAAAGAGCAGAAAGGGGCAAGAGGGGTGCAGAAAGAAGCAAGAGAGATGCAGAAAGAGGCAAGAGAAGAACAGAAAGGGCAAGAGAGGAGCAGAAAGAGGTAGGAGAAGTACAGAAAGTAGCAAGAGAGATACAGAAATAGGCAACAGAGGTACAGAAAGAGGTAAGAGGGGTACAGAAAGAAGCAAGAGAGATGCACAAAGAGGGAGAGGGATGCAGAGAATGAAAGACAAGTGTAGAAAGAAGCAACAGAGGTGCTGAAAGAGGCAAGAGGAGTGCAGAAAGAAGCAAGAGGAGTGGATAAAGAAGCAACAGAGGTTCAGAAAGAGGCAAGATATGTGCAGAAAGAGGCAAGAGAGGTGCAGAAAGAGGGAAGAGGGGTATAGAAAGAAGCAAAAGGGGTACAGAAAGAAGCAAGAGAGGTGCAGAAAAAGACAAGAGAAGTGCGGAAAGAAGCAACAGAGGTGCAGAAGAAGTAAAGAGCTTTGCAGAAAGAGGCAAGAGAAGTGCAGAAAGAAGCAACAGATGTGCGGAAAGAGGCAAGAAAAGTGCAGAAAGAGGCAAGAGAGGTGCAGAAAGAGGCAAGAGGGGTGAAAAAAGAGGCAAGAGTAGTGCTTAAAGAGGCAAGAGACGTGCTGGTAGAAGCAACAGAAGTGCAGAAAGAAGCAACAGAGGTACAGAAAGAGGCAAAAGGGGTACACAAGGAGGCAAGAGAAGTGCAGAAAGAAGGAACAGAGGTGCAGAAAGAGGCAAGAGAGGTGCAGAAAGAGGGAAGAGGGGAGCAGATAAAAGCAAGAGGGGAGCAGAAAGAAGCAATAAAGTACAGAAAGAAGCAAGAGAAGTGCGGAAAGCACCATCAGAGGTGTACAAAGAGGCAAGAGGTTTACAGAAAGAAGCAAGAGAAGTTCAGAAAGAAGCATCAAATGCCCAGATAGAGTCAAGAGAACTGCAGAAAGAGGCAAGAGAGGTACAGAAAGAGGCAGCAGGAGTGCAGAACAATGCAAGAGAGGTACAGAAATAGGCAAGAGAGGTGCAGAAATAGGGAAGAGGTTTGCAATTAGAGGCAAGAGGGGTGCATAAAGAAACAAGAGATGTGCAAAAAGAGGCAAGAGATGTACAGAAAGAGGCAACAAAGGATCAGAAAGAGGCAACAGAGGTGCAGGAAGATGCAAGAGAAGTGTACAGAAAGAGGGAAGAGGGATACAGAAAGAGGCAAGAGGGTGCAGAAAGAAGCAAAAGAGATGCAGAAAAAGACAAGTGAATTGCAGAAAAAGGTAAGAGAGGTGCAGAAAGAGGCAAGCGGGGTACAGAAAGAAGTAAGAAAGGTGCAGAATGAAGCAAGAGATGTGCAGAAAGAACCAAAAGCGGTGCAGAAAGGGGCAAGAGGCATGGAGAAAGAGGCAAGAAAAGTTCATAAAGAAGCAACACAGGTGTAGAAAGAGGCAAGAGAATTATAGAAAGAGGCAAGAGAGGTGTAGAAGGAGGCAAGTCATGTGCAGAATAGAGGGAAGAGAACTGCAGAAGGAGGCTAGCGAGGCAACAAAAGAGCAGAAAGGGGCAAGAGGGGTGCAGAAAGAAGCAAGAGAGATGCAGAAAGAGGCAAGAGAAGAACAGAAAGAGGCAAGAGAGGAGCAGAAAGAGGTAGGAGAAGTACAGAAAGTAGCAAGAGAGATACAGAAATAGGCAACAGAGGTACAGAAAGAGGTAAGAGGGGTACAGAAAGAAGCAAGAGAGATGCACAAAGAGGGAGAGGGATGCAGAGAATGAAAGACAAGTGTAGAAAGAAGCAACAGAGGTGCTGAAAGAGGCAAGAGGAGTGCAGAAAGAAGCAAGAGGAGTGGATAAAGAAGCAACAGAGGTTCAGAAAGAGGCAAGATATGTGCAGAAAGAGGCAAGAGAGCTGCAGAAAGAGGGAAGAGGGGTATAGAAAGAAGCAAAGGGGTACAGAAAGAAGCAAGAGAGGTGCAGAAAAAGACAAGAGAAGTGCGGAAAGAAGCAACAGAGGTGCAGAAGAAGTAAAGAGCTTTGCAGAAAGAGGCAAGAGAAGTGCAGAAAGAAGCAACAGATGTGTGGAAAGAGGCAAGAAAAGTGCAGAAAGAGGCAAGAGAGGTGCAGAAAGAGGCAAGAGGGGTGAAAAAAGAGGCAAGAGTAGTGCTTAAAGAGGCAAGAGACGTGCTGGTAGAAGCAACAGAAGTGCAGAAAGAAGCAACAGAGGTACAGAAAGAGGCAAAGGGGTACACAAGGAGGCAAGAGAAGTGCAGAAAGAAGGAACAGAGGTGCAGAAAGAGGCAAGAGAGGTGCAGAAAGAGGAAGAGGGGAGCAGATAAAAGCAAGAGGGGAGCAGAAAGAAGCAATAAAGTACAGAAAGAAGCAAGAGAAGTGCGGAAAGCACCATCAGAGGTGTACAAAGAGGCAAGAGGGTTACAGAAAGAAGCAAGAGAAGTTCAGAAAGAAGCATCAAATGCCCAGATAGAGTCAAGAGAACTGCAGAAAGAGGCAAGAGAGGTACAGAAAGAGGCAGCAGGAGTGCAGAACAATGCAAGAGAGGTACAGAAATAGGCAAGAGAGGTGCAGAAATAGGGAAGAGGGTTGCAATTAGAGGCAAGAGGGGTGCATAAAGAAACAAGAGATGTGCAAAAAGAGGCAAGAGATGTACAGAAAGAGGCAACAAAGGATCAGAAAGAGGCAACAGAGGTGCAGGAAGATGCAAGAGAAGTGTAGAAAGAGGCAATAGAAGTACCGAAACAGGGAAGATAGGTGCAGAAAGAGGCAAGAGGGGTGCAAAAAGAGGCAAGAGAAGTGCATAAAGAGGCAAGAGATGTGCTGGTAGAAGCAACAGAGGTACAGAAAGAAGCAACAGAGGTACAGAAAGAAGAAAAAGTGGTGCAAAAGGAGGCAAGAGAAGTGTAGAAAGAAGGAACAGAGGTGCAGAAAGAAGCAAGAGAGGTGTAGAAAAAGGCAAGAGAGGTACAGAAAGAAGGAAGAGGGGAGCAGAAAGAAGCAAGAGGGCTGCCAAAAGAAGGAACAGAAATGCAGAAGGAAGCAATAAAGGTACAGAAAGAGGCATGAGAAGTGTAGAAAGAGGCAACAGGAGTGCAGAAAGCGGCAAGAGAGGTGCAGAATTAGGCAAGACAGGTACAGAAAGAGGGAAGAGGGATACAGAAAGAGGCAAGAGGGTGCAGAAAGAAGCAAAAGAGATGCAGAAAAAGGCAAGTGAATTGCAGAAAAAGGTAAGAGAGGTGCAGAAAGAGGCAAGCGGGGTACAGAAAGAAGTAAGAAAGGTGCAAAATGAAGCAAGAGATGTGCAGAAAGAACCAAAAGCGGTGCAGAAAGGGGCAAGAGGCATGGAGAAAGAGGCAAGAAAAGTTCATAAAGAAGCAACACAGGTGTAGAAAGAGGCAAGAGAACTATAGAAAGAGGCAAGAGAGGTGTAGAAGGAGGCAAGTCATGTGCAGAATAGAGGGAAGAGAACTGCAGAAGGAGGCTAGCGAGGCAACAAAAGAGCAGAAAGGGGAAAGAGGGGTGCAGAAAGAAGCAAGAGAGATGCAGAAAGAGGCAAGAGAAGAACAGAAAGGGCAAGAGAGGAGCAGAAAGAGGTAGGAGAAGTACAGAAAGTAGCAAGAGAGATACAGAAATAGGCAACAGAGGTACAGAAAGAGGTAAGAGGGGTACAGAAAGAAGCAAGAGAGATGCACAAAGAGGGAGAGGGATGCAGAGAATGAAAGACAAGTGTAGAAAGAAGCAACAGAGGTGCTGAAAGAGGCAAGAGGAGTGCAGAAAGAAGCAAGAGGAGTGGATAAAGAAGCAACAGAGGTTCAGAAAGATATAAGAGAAGTGCAGAAAGAGGCAAGATATGTGCAGAAAGAGGCAAGAGAGGTGCAGAAAGAGGGAAGAGGGGTATAGAAAGAAGCAAAAGTGGTACAGAAAGAAGCAAGAGAGGTGCAGAAAAAGACAAGAGAAGTGCGGAAAGAAGCAACAGAAGTGCAGAACAAGTAAAGAGCTTTGCAGAAAGAGGCAAGAGAAGTGCAGAAAGAAGCAACAGATGTGCGGAAAGAGGCAAGAAAAGTGCAGAAAGAGGCAAGAGAGGTGCAGAAAGAGGCAACAGAAGTGCAGAAAGATAGGTGCAGAAAGAGGCAAGAGGGGTGCAAAAAGAGGCAAGAGAAGTGCATAAAGAGGCAAGAGAAGTGCTGGTAGAAGCAACAGAGGTACAGAAAGAAGCAACAGAGGTACAGAAAGAGGAAAAAGTGGTGCAAAAGGAGGCAAGAGAAGTGTAGAAAGAAGGAACAGAGGTGCAGAAAAGGCAAGAGAGGTGTAGAAAAAGGCAAGAGAGGTACAGAAAGAAGGAAGAGGGGAGCAGAAAGAAGCAAGAGGGGTGCCAAAAGAAGGAACAGAAATGCAGAAGGAAGCAATAAAGGTACAGAAAGAGGCATGAGAAGTGTAGAAAGAGGCAACAGGAGTGCAGAAAGAGGCAAGAGAGGTGCAGAATTAGGCAAGACAGGTACAGAAAGAGGGAAGAGCGGTACAGAAAGAGGCAAGAGGGTGCAGAAAGAAGCAAAAGAGATGCAGAAAAAGGCAAGTGAATTGCAGAAAAAGGTAAGAGAGGTGCAGAAAGAGGCAAGAGGGGTGCAGAAAGAACCAAAAGCAGTGCAGAAAGGGGCAAGAGGCGTGGAGAAAGAGGCAAGAAAAGTTCATAAAGAAGCAACACAGGTGTAGAAAAAGGCAAGAGAACTATAGAAAGAGGCAAGAGAGGTATAGAAAGCGGCAAGTCATGTGCAGACTAGAGGGAAGAGAACTGCAGAATGAGGCTAGCGAGGCAACAAAAGAGCAGAAAGAGGCAAGGGGGTGCAGAAAGAAGCAAGAGAGATGCAGAAAGAGGCAAGAGAAGTACAGAAAGGGTAAGAGAGGAGCAGAAAGAGGCAGGAGAAGTACAGAAAGTAGCAAGAGAGATACAGAAAGAGGCAAGAGAGGTGCAGAAAGAGGTAAGAGGGGTACAGAAAGAGGCAAGAGAGGTGCAAAAAGAGGGAGAGGGGTGCAGAAAATGAAAGAGAAGTGCAGAAAGAAGCAACAGAGGTGCTGAAAGAGGCAAGAGGAGTGCAGAAAGAAGCAAGAGGTATGGAGAAAGAAGCAACAGAGGTTTGGAAAGATGTAAGAGAAGTTCAGAAAGAGGCAAGATATGTGCAGAAAAGGGCAAGAGAGGTGCGGGAAGAGGGGTATAGAAAGAGGCAAAAGGGGTACAGAAAGAAACAAGAGAGGTGCAGATAAAAACAAGAGAAGTGCGGAAAGAAGCAATAGAGGTGCAGAATGAGTAAAGAGCTTTACAGAAAGAGGCAAGAGAAGTGCAGAAAGAGGCAAGAGAGGTGCAGAAAGAGGCAAGAGAAGTGCAGAAAGAGGCAAGAGAGGTGCATAAAGAGGGGTGCAGAATGAGGCAAGAGAGGCACAGAAAGAAGCAAGAGAATTACGGAAAGAAAAAAGAGAAGTACAGAAAGAACCACCAGAGGTGCAGATAGAGGCAAGTGGGTTGCAGAAAGAAGCAAGAGAAGTTCAGAAAGAAGCATCAGATGCACAGAAAGAGTCAAGAGAACTGCAGAAAGAGGCAAGAGACGTGCAGAAAGAGGCAAGAGAGGTGCAGAAATTGGGAAGATTGGTGCAGAAAGAGGTGAGAGGTGTAGGAGAGTAGGATCTGCTTCATATGGGTACCCCCACTTTTTGCTGATGCTTCACTGTTTTTCGACTTTAGTCTGGCTGGGGTCCTGCCAATCAAGACCCCAGCCTAGCTGCTTCCTCTCTAAAATGGTTTCCATGTGCATTAGGTACATCTCTGATTGGAATCTGGAGAGCCCTTGTAAGTCCCTAGTATATGGTATACTATGTACCCAGGGCATAGGTACCTCAGAGGCCTACCAAGGGCTGCAGCATGTATTGTGCCACCCCTGGAAGGCCAGCCAACAGGACACCATAGGTCTGCTACTGCAGCCTGGGTAAGGTGGTGCATGCACCCCTTACTATGATATAGGTTACCTATATCATTACATACATACACACATATAAACCTATAAGTCACTCCTATGGCAGGCCTTGTCAATCCTGAAGGCAGAGTGCATGGTTCCTATGTGAGAGGGTGCCCCTGCATGAGCAGGGCCCCTCTGCAACGTTCGGAGACCCTTCTCTGATGCTGTTTGAAGTGCAGCCTGACCATATACTCTTAAGCGCATTTTAACCTCGCGTTAAATGCTAACTTTGGTATGGCTGCACGGAAACATGTCGTGTTTGGTGTCAAACATCTTGGAATACTACCCCCGCCAATTCTGGTGGCAGGGGTAGCATTCCACCCTTCTAAAGGGAGAGACATGTACACACCGGCCTGCCCGGTAACTTCTTTCCAAGCCCTGGCATCACAAAATGGATGCTGCTGCCACAGACACGAGTCTGGCCTCCTGCTGCTGACTGAAACTCCGGCAGGGGAGGCCTGGACAATAGGTTTCCTGTCCCAGGGAGGTGTAACCACCTCCCCAGACAGGATAGTGTGTATTCGGGCTGGGCGGGAGCACTCTCTGGTGCTTTGAAGTCCTGCACTGGGGGCACATTTGGTGTCCCTGTGCATATGCCAGTTCAAACCGGTTGCAGGGGCTACCTGCCCCTGCTCTGGCGCGAAACTGGACAAAGGGAAAGGGGTGTAAGCACCCCTCTGCCCTGACCCTCCCATAGGTGGGTCCACAGAGTATGTCCAACCCCCTACCTTAGGATAAGTATGGGACCCCAGTCCTTAGGACTTTAGATCTACCTGGACGAAACTCTGACACAGAATCCTGGACCTTCCATGCTCTACTTCAAGATTAGAGGACTGAAGAATCTCCCTTGGGGTCAAGGAGTGACTCCCCTGCTTGGCACGCACCAAAGAAGCAATTGTCCAGTCTGCATCGCTGAAGCTCCCGTTGGACGCCGAAGTCTTTGCATCACCAGAGGTAGATTTCCAGCCTTCCCCGAGGCTGTCCTGAGTCCCCAGCAAAGCTGAGGCCCGTTGCTTTCGTGGGTAACGTGGAACCGTGACCCCTGGACACTGAGCACATTTGCAAGTGCATCTTCTTCCTGGGCTCCCATGAAGTTGTGCTTTGGGCTCCGAGTAGCCCCTGCCTCCAGCACCAACTGCACTGAAGATCACTGGCCCCCACTCCACGAGTGTCCCGTGAGCCAGCTCCAAGTGCGTCCACTTGAGGGTCCTTCACCGTCGCTAGTCCATTGGCTAGTAGGCCCTCATGAAGGCCAATCTTGTCCTACTTGGGCTTCCCTGATTGCTCCAGGCATTCCCTGACTTACCCTTGATGGGTGAGTTCCTCAGACCTTGCTGGTCTGCACCATTGTCCTTCTTCCATTTCCACAAGACTTGCCGCTGCCAAGGCTTGTTGGGTCCAATCCGGTCTCCGACACCTCAGCAATCGACAGATGTCATGGGACAGCTCGAATCCAGCTCCTGGTCATCGACAACACCTCCTGGACCTCGTGGCTGAAGAGTCAAGATGACCATCAACTTACCTGAAGCACCCAACATCGGTGGGCATCTGCTCATCGCCTTCCTGGTCACTGGCTAGTGACCCAGACTCTGTCCCCTCTGCTTTCAGGTTCTTCAGATCTCCGATCCACCTTTGGATCCACCCGGATACTTTCGACTTGGTCGCCAGCAGCACTTTGCAGCAGATCGCCATTGAAATCGACGACAAAACCCTACCCAGAAAGGCACCTATGCACCCGGCTTCCCTGGGTGAGGTAACACGAGTACTCCGGTGCTCCCATGGGTATAGACTCTAGAACGACCCAGTTCTGGAAGGGTTTGCTCCAAGTCCTCCTTTAAGTGTCCCTTTTCTTTAAAATTCCAACCGCGACTTGCCCCATAGAAGTCAACGGCGATTCGCGGCTGTGTTACCACACTGCACGCATCCCCCGTGGGTCCCCTGTGTCACTACCTTGGGTGGTTCCTTGTGGTCCAAGCACTTCTACAGGCTCTAGGCCTTGTGTCTAGCTCAGTCGTGGTTCTTATACCACTTTATTGGTATATGGTTTGGTACGCCCCTAGGGCTCAAACGTGTATTTGTGCTATTACTGTTGATAACTGACTTATAACTTATGTACTTTGAACTCTAGCCTCATAAAGAGACTAGAGGGGTGTGTTTAGTAATAAATACATATATTTTGAATATATACCTGGTGTGGTCCTCTTTCATTTGGTCACTCAAGAGATTATAGACTGGTAAAACAAGCTGCTTTACATTCCTTCAAGACTTAGCCTGAAGGCTGCTCTCCATAGCTACCACTAGGATAGCTTTCATTAAAGGTTGTCTTTAACCTATCTCCAATAAGGGGATGTTTGGACTGGTGCAAGGTGCCCACTAGAATTAGTGGACAGCATATACCAGGCCAACTTCTCACAAGAGGGGTGCAGAATGAAACAAGAGAGGTGCCAAAAGAAGCAAGAGAAGTGCAGAAAGAGGCAAAAGAGGTGCAGAAATAAGGGAGAAGTACAGAAAGATGAAAGAGAAGTGCAGAAAGAAGCAACAGAGGTGCAGAATGAGACAGGAAGGGGTGCAGAAAGAAGCAAGAGAAGTGCAGAAAGAAGCAACAGAGGTGCAGAAAGACTAAAGTAAAGTGCAGAACGAGGGAAGATATGTCCAGAAAGAGGCAACAGAGGTGCAGAAAGAGGGAAGAGGGGTATAGAAAGAGGCAAAAGGGGTGCAGAAAGTATTAGAAGTGCTGACAAGAGAAATGCGGAAAGAAGCAACAGAGCTGCAGAATGAGGCAAGAGGGGTGCAGAAAGAAGCAAGAGAAGTGCAGAAAGAAGCAACAGAGGTGTAAAAAGATGAAAGTGAAGTGCAGAAAGAGGCAACAGAGGTGCAGAAAGAGGGAATAGGGGTGTAGAAAGAGGCAAAAGGGGTGGAGAAAAAAGCAAGAGAGCTGCTGAAAAAACAAGAGATGTGCAAAAAGAGGCAAGAGAAGTACAGAAAGAGGCAAGAGAGGTGCTGAAAGAGGCAACAGAGGTGCAGAAAGATGCAAGAGAGGTGCAGAAAGAGGGAAAAGAGGTGCAGAAACAGGAAAGAAAGGTGCAGAAAGTGGCAAGAGGGGTGAAAAAAGAGGCAAGAGAAGTACATAAAGGGGCAAGAGAAGTGCTGGTAGAAGCAACAGAAGTGCAGAAAGAAGCAGCAGTGGTAGAGAAAGAGGCAAAATGGGTGCAAAAGTAGGCAAGAGAAGTGCAGAAAGAAGGAACAGAGGTGCAGAAAGCAGCAAGAGAGGTGCAGAAAGAGGGAAGAGAGGTGCAGAAATAGGGAAGAGGGGTGTAAGAAGTTGGCCTGGCATATTCTGTCCACTAGTTCTAGTGGGCACCTTGCACCAGTCCAGACAACCCCTTATGGATGATAGGTTAAAGACAACCTTTATAGAAAGCTATCCTAGTGGTAGCTATGGAGAGCAGCCTTCAGGCTAAGTCTTAGAGGAATGTAAAGCAGCTTGTTTTACCCGTCTATAATCTCTTGAGTGACCAAATGAAAGAGGACCACACCAGGTATATATATAGAATATATGTATTTAGTCTTAAACACACCCCTCTAGTCGCTTTATGAGGCTAGAGTTCAAAGTACATAAGTTACAAGTCAAATATCAGCAGTATTTAGCACAATACACGTTTGAGCCCTAGGGGCGTACCAAACCATATACTAAAATAGTCGTATAAGAACCACGACTGAACTAGACACAAGGCCTAGAGCCTGTAGAAGTGCTTGGACCCCAAGGAACCACCCAAGGTATCAGCAGTATTTAGCACAATACATGTTTGAGCCCTAGGGGCGTATGTAGGAGAGTAGGATCTGCCTCTTATGTTGCCCCCACTTTTTTTCTGATGTTTACACTGGTTTCTGGCTATAGTCAGGCTGGGTCCCTGCCAATCAGGGCCTCAGCCTCTCTGTTCTCTCTAAACGACTTGGAGTGCACTCTAGGTGCACTAGTGATTGGATACTGTGGTACCTTATGAGTCCCTAGTATATGGTACCTTAGGTGTCAAGGGCATAGGTACTCCACAGGCCTACCAGGGGCTGCAGCATGTATTATGCCACCCCTGGGAAGCAGACTAAATCTGACACCACAGGCCTGCTACTGCAGCCTGGGTGAGGTGGTGTTAGTATTCCTCACTGAGATATAGGTTCCCTATATCTCTCCTGCATACACATTTAAACCTATCAGTCACCCCTAAGGCAGGCCCTATCAATCCTGAGGGCAGGGTGCTTGGTTTCTAATGTGAGGGGGTGCCTCTGCCTGAGCAGGGCCCCTCTGCAGCTCTCAGAGTCCATTCTCTGGTGCTGTTTATGGATGCGGTCAAACCATATGCTCTTAAGTGCATTATATCCTCGCAGTAAATGCTAACTTTGGAATGGCTGCATCAAAACATGTCGTGTTTGGTGTCAAACATCTTGGAATACTACCCCCCGCCAATTCTGGTGGTGGGGGTAGCATTCCACCCTTCTAGAGGGATAGACATGTACCCACTGTGGAAACACAGTAGAATCCTGAAGAGCCCTGGCATCACAAAATGGATGCCACCAGTCACAGACATGGGGCTGTCCTCCTGCTGATGACTGAAACTCGCAGGGGAGGAAGCCCAACAATAGGCATCCTGTCACAGGGAGGTGTAACCACCTCTCAGACAGGGTTTAGTGTATTGGGGCTGGGTGGGTGCACTCTTAGAGTGCTTTGAAGTCCTGCACTTGGGGAGCAGTAGGCTCCTCTGTGCATATGCCAGTTCAAACCGGCTCAGGGGCTACCTGCCCCTGCTCTGGCGTGAAACTGGACAAAGGGAAGTGGGTGTAACCACCCACTCCCTGACCCTCCCATAGGTGGGGTCTTAGAGATAGTCCCTCCCTTCCTTGTTAGTATAAGGTAGGGAACCCTTGAACTTGAAAGTTAGATATCCCTGGATGATGCTCTGAAGAAGAATCCTGGACCTTCGATGTTCCACTACCTCTGTAAGACTGAAGAATCTCCCTTGGAGTCAAGGAGTGACTCCCCTGCTTGGCAGGCACCAAAAACTACAAACGATGGTCACAAACTACACCACTCCCGCTGGAGCCCGAGGTCCCTGCAGCCCAAGACATACATTTCCTGACTTCTCCAAGACCATCGTGAGTTCCCAGTGAAGTTGAGGCAAGTGGACCCCACGAGTGATGAGAAACCGCAGTCCCTGGGTACCGTGCACTATTGTCAAGTGCAACCCCTTCACGATGTTCTACAAACTTGTGCTTTGGACCACATGTGGTCCCAGACTCCAGCAGGAACTCTGCCATAGATCATAGGCCTACTCTATCTCGAGTGACCGTGGGCCCCTGTTGAACGAATCCTCCTGAGGTGTCTTTGCAATCCCTTGCCTGCTAGCTTGTGGGTCCCCTGAAGACTTTTCTACAAAACCAAAGGGCTCCCCTGGTTGCTCCAGGCCTGCCCTGACTTACCCTCACTGGGTGAGTTCCACAGACCTTGCTGGTCTGCACCATTGACTTTTCACACTTTCCACAAGGCTTGCTGTTACCAAGACTTGTTGGCTCCAATTGAGTTGCTGACACCACAGTAAGCTGCAGACATCGTACGCCACACCGAATACAGCTCCTAGTCATCGTTGACGCCTCCTGGACCTCGTGGCTGAAGAGTCAAGACACACGTGGATGACCCGAATCTGTCGATGACGGTGGGCATTCATCTTCCTTGCCCCGAGTCACTGCCAAGTAGCTTTGAACACTGTCCCCTCTGCTTTCAGGTCCTCCATCTTCTGAATCCAGGCTTGGATTCCATCGGACGCTTCTTCGGACTTCACAAGCAGCAAGAATTCATTGGCTTCCATTGAAAACGACGCCGCGACCCGACACCAAAGGACACCTATGCACCCGGCTTCCCTGGGTGAGGTAACTCCAGCACTACAGTGCTCCTGTGGGTATTGGCCCTAGAACTACTTACCCTGTAAGTGACTTGCTTGTAGGTTCTCCTGAAGTATCCTAAAACTCTTAATTTCCAACCGCGACTTGCCCCATTGAAGTCAACGGCGATCCGTGCCTGTGTATCCACACTGCACGCGTCCCCCGTGGGACCTTTACTTACCTGCCTTGGTGGTTTTGTGAGGCCCCAACACTTCTGAAGGCCCTAGGCCTTGTCCTTTTGCAAGTCATTGTTTCTAAGTCTCTTTTTTAGTATATGGTCTGGTACGCCCCTAGGGCCCCAGCCATATTTGTGCTTAATTTATTGTGAAACGCTGATTTGTGCATATGTTCCTGACTTCTAATCTCATAAAGAGATTAGTAGAGAGTTGTTTAGTAATAAATACATATATATTTGATATATATACCTGTGTGGTGTCTTTTCATTTGGTGATTCAAGAGATTGTGTAGTAAAACAAGCTGCTTTACATTCCTTCAAGACTTAGCCTGAAGGCTGCTCTCCAAAGCTTCCACTAGGATAGCTTTCTATAAAGGTTGTCTTAAACCTATCTACCATAAGAGTCGAATTGTACTGGTGCAAGGTGTCCACTTTAATTAGTGAACAGCATATACCAAGCCAACTTCTCACATTGGTGGGCAGCGTGTGGGATTCCAGCTTGCTATTGTTTTACCAGAAAATCTCTATTTGAATTACTAACTGAAAACCACTATAGGTACTTAAGGTACATATAAAGTCAAGCTTAGTATCAATAAGTTCTACTGAACTTAGAGCTGTGTGCCAAGGGATAGCACACCCTTTCTACAGCTCAAGCTAGGATCAGTAGGCCACAAACTAGTGTAGGTAGTACAACAACTTCACAACACTAGAATGTCCTTAAAAGGTGGACCCAGTGGATCCACCCAGCCTCAGTATAAGGACATGGCTTTCGCTGACTTGAGAGCCATGTGTGTTGAAAGACACCTGAAGCTAGGACAGAGTCCCTCCACACTACACCTGATAGATCTGCTGACAACAGATGATCTTAGATTAGCTCTAGGAGCTAAGGGGTCTGAATGAGTGAGTGGGTCAATTACAGTGTCTGGGTCAGATGATGAAAATCAGGATGACCAGGACTCTGTGATTGAAGGGCAAGGTTCCAAGGAGCCTAAAAAGGACAGAGGAATTCTCCCTAAGAGAACTGACAGAGTGGATGAGAGGCCTAGGTCCCCTTCTAGGGAATCTGACAACTCTTATCACTCTGGCAGAGAATTTGTCCAGCAGAGGAACTCATACTTTCCCATAAGAGAGACCTCCTCTGACAGAATGTACAAACTGCTGCAGTATGAGGAAGCAAGAGTTGCCCTCAAAACCAAGCCGTTGGAATTAGACAGAGAAGCACTGGAGCTCCAGAGAGCTTCTAGAAGAGAGGGGTTAGAACCCCTTGGTGGCAGCAACAGTGTCCCTAGAGGTAGAGAATATATTCCAGACCATAGGAACCTGAGCAAGGTTGTTCCTCCCTACCAGAGTGGGGATGATATCCACAAGTGGATAACTGCTATGGAGAGGGCCTGTAGAGTACAGCAGGTCCCCCAAAAGCAGTGGGCAGCAATCTTGTGGCTCTCCTTTTCAGATAAAGGTAGAGATAAGCTCCTCAATGTTAGAGAAGAGGATGCTGATGATTATGAAGTCCTGAAGAGTGCACTGATAGATGGGTTTGGCTTAACCACTGAGCAGTACAGGTTGAAGTTCAGAGACACCCAGAAGGCACAGACTCAGGACTGGACTGACTTTGTTGATTGTGCAACCAAGGCTCTGGAGGGTTGGCTGGTTGGCAGTAGGGTTACTGATTTCAAGGGATTGTATAATCTAATAATGAGAGAACAGATCCTTAATAATTACCAGAACCAGTTGTTGCATCAATACCTGGTGGACTCAGATCTGACCTCTCCCCAAGAATTGGGAAAGAAGACAGACAAGTGGGTCAGAACCAGGGTGAGGCAGAAAACCCAGAACCAAGGGGGTAACACAAAGAAGCAGGATTCTAAGGGCTCTGAGAAAGGTGGGGATAAGTCAAAAGACCAGAAGTCTTCACAAGGGCCCCAAAAATCTGCATCTGGTGGGGAGTCACAATCCAACAAGGGCAAAGGCCAAAAGAAGTCCTGGTGCAAATTCTGTAAACAGAAAGGGCACTGGACCTCTGATTGTACCAAGTCCAAAGACCAAACCACCACCACTCCTGCCCCTAAGGCAACTGTTCCCCCTAGTCTAACTACTGGTGGAGGTGGTAATCAGAATAAGGGTGTAGTAGGGTTGACCCTGGGTTCTGAAGTGGACTCTGACCTAGTCAGAGTACTCACTCAGGCAATGCTGATTTGTGATGGAGACATTGACATGTCTAGTAAGCCCCAGTAATCTGGGCAAATACAAACAGCAGCCTGTAATAAATGGCAAACAGGCTTTGGCATTTAGGGACACAGGTGCTAGTGTCACCATGGTGGCAGAGGATCTTGTGGACCCTGGACAGATCATCCTGGGCGAAATGTACCAGGTGATCAATGCAAGCAATGTCAGGACCAACCATAGCCTGGCAGTTGTGAATTTCTCCTGGGGAGGGGTAACTGGCCTCAAGAAGGTTGTAGTCAGTGCAGACCTCCCTGTAGAATATCTATTGGGCAGTGATCTAGAAACTTCAGCCTGGTCTGAAGTAGAGTTATGGACTCATGCTGAGATGTTAGGCATCCCTGCAAAGGTATTTGCTGTGACCAGGTCACAGGCCAAAATGCATGACTCTGATCCAGCTCTGGATCCTGAAACAATGGACCAGATGCTTCCCAAGAAGAGGAGCAGTAAGGTTAAGGCAGTGCCTTCCCCTCTGTCTCAGAGCACTGATCCCCCTCTTGAGGGAGGAGGAGCAGATACTGAAGAAGGAACTGCCCCAGAGGGACTTAAGCCTGATCAGGTTGAGTTCTTGGGGGCAGGGGGCCCTTCTAGGGAAGATCTGAGTAAGGAGCAACAGTGCTGCCCCTCTCTTGAACCCCTCAGACAGCAGGCTGCTGGGAGTGCTAGTGGGTCCCATAAAGTTTATTGGGATGAGGGACTCCTATATTCTGAGAGTAGAGACCCAGCCCCTGGAGCCACCAGGAGGTTGGTAATACCTCAGAAGTTTAGGGTTGTTCCTCTTGACCCTAGCACATGACATCTCTTTAGCAGGTCACTTGGGCCAAAACAAGACCTGGGACAGGCTTGTTCCACATTTTCATTGGCCACATATGTCAGAGGACACAAAGGAGTTTTGTCGCTCCTGTGTCACATGCCAAGCCAGTGGTAAGGTAGGTGGCACAACAAAGGCCCCCCTGATACCACTACCTGTGGTGGGGTGCCCTTTGAAAGGGTAGGGATTGACATTGTTGGTCCCCTTGACCCTCAAACTGCATCTGGGCACAGGTTTATCCTGGTGGTAGTGGATCATGCCACCAGGTACCCAGAAGCAATTCCCCTGAGGACCACCACAGCCCCTGTGGTGGCAAGAGCCCTCATTGGAGTTTTCTCCAGAGTGGGTTTTCCAAAGGAGGTCATCTCTGACAGAGGTACAAACTTCATGTCAGGATATCTGAAAGCAATGTGGAAGGAGTGTGGTGTAACTTATAAGTTCACCACCCCCTATAACCCACAATGCAATGGGTTAGTTGAACGTTTCAACAAAACCCTGAAGGGAATGATTAAGGGACTCCCAGAGAAGCTTAGGCAAAAATGGGACCTTCTTCTTCCTTGCCTGTTGTTTGCATACAGAGAAGTTCCACAGAAGGGGGTTGGCTACAGCCCATTTGAGCTTCTGTTTGGGCATCCTGTGAGAGGTCCATTATGTTTGGTAAAAGAGGGCTGGGAATTACCTCTCAGACCCCCCAAACAGGATGTGATGGACTATGTACTTGGTCTCCACTCCCGTATGGCCGAATACATGAAAAAGGCAACCTAAAACCTGGAGGCCAGCCAAGAATTACAAAAAGCTTGGCATGACCAAAAGGCTGTGCTGACCGTGTACCAGCCAGGACAGAAAGTGTAGGTGTTGGAGCCTGTGGCCCCAGCAGCCCTCCAGGACAAGTGGAGTGGCCCCCATACAATAGTTGAACAGAAGGGAGAAGTCACCTATCTGGTGAATCTTGGAACTCCCAGGAGCCCCCTGAGGGTGCTCCATGTCAACAGATTAAAGCCATATGTTGACAGGGCTGACATGGGCTTGCTCATGGCAACTGATGAAGAACAGGAGGAAGAGAGTGACCCACTCCTGACCTGCTCTCACAGAACCCTGATGATGGGTCAGTAGATGGTGTTGCTTTGACAAGCAGCCTCACTGACCATCAGCAAACTGAGTGCAGACAAGTTCTGCAACAGTATAGACATATGTTTAGCCTGACCCCCAGTCAGACTACCTGGTGCACCCATGAGGTGGACACTGGAGACAGTCTGCCTGTCAAGAGTAAAATCTACAGGCAACCTGACCATGTCAGGGACTTATCTTAGCGAAACATAATGTTTATATTAAAGAAAAGAAGATGCGAAAACTGAAACGTGACGATAATGACTATAAAAATGGAAGGGTCTTTACCTTTGCCAAAAGATTCGATGAGGCCAAACCACGACCATCTGTATCTAGTGGCATAACCAATCCATCCGTGATGACAGCCTCAACAAGTGAGTCAGACATCTCTAGTGTATACAGTGAGGCGAGTGGTGGTGCAGCATTGGAGTCTGCCAATACAGGGATTGCACGTGACCCCACCTCTTCTTCTTTTTTAGAGGAACTAACGCGCTTCCGCAAAGGGTCAAGAAACAATTTCAACAGGGCAAATCCAAGAACACCAGATGGGGCGCCACAACAAATGTAAGGGAGGGGGCAACAAACACCCGCTCACTAACCCGCAATGTGAAGAACTGAGCCCTACACTTGGTACTGACACATGTGATACTGAAAATGACAATGTTGTATCTTCTAATGATGTGAATATAGTAAATCTATCTAATCTTGTGCTTTCCCCAGATGTAAATAACGTTCTTGTCAAAGGCCTTGGGTTTTGTCCAACCACACGACCTGATTTTGTCAACTTACACATTGACTTATTTAAATTTATTCGTCGTGTTCAACTGAAAAAGTATTTTGAGGAAAACCTTATGCCTGCTCAATCTGTGTCCAGTCATGTTCCACCTTGTAATAAAACCATTAATGATGTGCAGAACATACATCTTTTGTTGTCATTAGAAGATGATTCAGACACCATGTTAGACACGCTATCTGATCTTGAGATTGTATCCAACCTTGAAGTGGCTAGTGGATGTAAATCCAAATCGAAATTTGTTCCCATTCTATCTTCTGACAACCTGATATATTGCTTCTATAGGGCTGTGACAAAAGATTTGTATACATTGGAGGATAGTTGCAATAATTCAAGAAAGAAATCCACTTTCAATCTTACTAAAAATGAACATGTTGCCCTTAAAACAATAGCTGCAAACTCTGCTATTATAATCAAGGAAGCAGACAAGGGTGGCAGCATTGTGGTGATGCAGGATGTAGATTACATCAAGGAGTTTGAGAGACAGTTAGGGGACACAACAGCTTACACCAAACTCACCGCCAATCCATTAAAAGTTATCACCAGCCATATCAAGGAAAGACTTATCTTTTGGAAACAACAAGGTCTCATCTCAGATATAGAATATAGATTTCTATTCACCCCATTTCCCAGGGCAGCTTGTATCTATGTACTCCCAAAGATACATAAAACAGGTATTTTTCCTCCTGGGAGACCAATTGTCTCCGGTATCGGGTCCCCTACAGAACATCTATCAGAGTACATTGACACATTCTTACAGCCCCTGGTATGGAATCTTCCTTCTTACCTGAGAGACACAGGGGACCTTCTAAATAAACTAGAGGACATAGAGTGGACAGGGTGTTGTAATTTGTCAGCACTTAAGTTAAGCATTGGCTGAAGACAGCCTGTATTCAGAGGCTAAACTGTCCGCTTTGTGGAATCCATTTTGTATTTCTGGCAGCCATTTTGGTTGCCATGTGCTCACCATGTGCTCTGTCCTACCTTCCTGTTAACTGCTCTTGAAATCTGCCTAGAGACAAGTTATATTTAGTTCCTCTTGCTTTGCACATGCTCAGTTGAGCTTGCAGCTGTTCTGAGTTTATAAATGTCAGGATGTGTCTACTAGAAGTAGAAACTGTTAGCTCCACCCACTTGTCGACTGTGCATTTTCTGTATGACCTTATATGTACCTAAAACCAGCATTTGTGTTTGTACCGCCTTCATTTGAGCCCCTGTGTGGGTATAAAAGGACCAGGATCCTTCCATTCACTGTGCTACTTCATGCATTACTGAAGGGTGATGTGTGAATGTTAGCTCCACCTTATAAGGTTTAATAAACTCTGTTTTTCCTATTCCAGTTTCTGTGCCAACTTCTTCATAAGGGTCTGAGGACTCTGTGCAGAGAAGGGAGAACTCTTAAGCACTGGTAGGCCTTGCTGAGGCTAACTACTACAAATTGGCGCTTCCAACGTGGGACTCATCAAAAGACTCGGATGCCCGAAGGACTGGTCGCGACGAAGGATTGGAATCTCGCTTTTGGATGCGATCGCTGCCTGAGGAGACCTGAGTCTTGGCACCCATGGCGTTTTTCCTTTCTTTCTGATCTGACCATCCCGGCGGCGCCGGTCCTTGACTGAGATCTCTTCTGTTGATTTGCCGTGCAGTGACCATTTGGTCGATTTGAGAACTTGGCAGTTGGAACCTGGACACCATTTGATTGGTAAGAGCCGTTTTGCGGCACTTGCTGTTGGTTTGATGCCTTTGATTGGTAAGGTAGTTTTAGTAACACTTACTGTGGCTTTGTTTGTATGATTGGCCAATTTTGGAATTTGTTTTGTAATTATATATGCATTGCAATACATATAGGCAGGTAATGAGGAGATTTTTCTCTATTTGAAATTGTTTGAACAGCGCAACGTACGAGGAGTACCTTAAGCGCTACTTTGATTATAATACTGCATATTCTGCACTATTTTTGGCATGCCTGTTTCCAGTACACTTCGCAGAAAGTGTTGCTGTTTTGGAGGTACCAATAGGGATTTAGTAAGTACTCAGTTGACTCCCCTCAGAGGGGATACCTAAATAGGTTTAAGGTATAGTAAAAAGATATTTCTTCCTTGGTGACTAAGTACCCCATGGACTTAAATATGTACATAAAACGGATCCGGATCTGCGCACTTAGTAACATTCATAAGTGGTGATATGCAGAGCGCTTTTTGAGTGTTCTACCAGCCAAAACTGGCGAATTTGGTGTATTTTGGCTTCTTGAACATGGAACAGTCTTTTGGGCTACTTTTGAGAGCTCTTCTTGTAAATATGACTTACAATTAGTATTTACAAATAGTTTGGTTTTTGCGTACAGTTTGTAAGCTGTCTTAAAGTCCTAAGTGTTGATTTGTGGGTTAAATGTGTGTTTAAATGTCTATGTGGTTTGTGGTTTGACATTGGTGATACTTGTGTGAGTAAATAGCGATTGCGCTCTTTGTGTAAGAATGGCTAGCTTTAAGCGCGCTGTATTGTGTGTTCTGAGTGTATGACCCCCTTTTGTAAATGTCTGGAATGAGCTCAATGAGTTTGTTTATGTTTTTTTGCTGTCATCATTCTGTTATGCAAACTGTCATTTAGTTACTTATATATTAAATAAAAATCCAGAAATGAATTATATAACATATGCTAAACAGCTGCATGTTACTATTAAATTGACAGAGTAAGACACTATACATGTGTGCAAATTGCCACAATGCTAAAGATAAAATTAGAATTCGTATTCAATAGGATTAAAATAGGCCTCATACAGAGGAAGAAAAACGAAATTGTGTGTTTTGTAATCAATAGACTAAAATACAACATGTTACAGCATTTTCCTTAGATACATTGTATTAGACATTAAAAGGCATTCACATCATCTGAGTGAATTTGGTCGTTGCTGAACTAAATACACATTATAGAAAGATAGATTTGACTGCATTGAAATGCCTCAGTTTTTAAATAGACTGTGACATGCTTTCTTTCAGCACCAGAGAAAAAAGCTTTCCAACAGCTGTGTTTAAACTGACTAACTGAAAAGAAACTGTTTGACACAGCAAATGGGGATTTAACTCTGTCAGGGTATTTCAAATAATAAAGGGGTTTTTTCCTGAGAAAGGCGTGAAAATTCGACGCCTGCTGACAAACAACAGCTGCATAAATAGCATATGGCTATTCCTGATCACGGCCACAGACAGGAATGCTGAGTCAGCAAAATTTTAAGTCAGTGTAAAACTGGTATAAAGTCCTGCCTTATTTTAAAAGTTTCAAAACACCAGTTTCATTATTTTAGATAACAGAGAACAAAATTGAAAGTAGGGATTTCCTTTCTTAATGCCTTTTTTACATAAGTACATCTGTGGTTCTGATGTTAAATGATAACTGTCCTTTAAAAAGTGGCGCAGACTTTTCATGTTTCAAGTAAGGCTTCTGTGCTTAGGGTTATAAATGAATGCGTTTAAATATGATAGGCAAGGAATGAAGCTTGCTTTTCAAATGTGGAATCATCAGAATGGTTGGTTTTATTAAAAAAAAAAAAAAAATTATATGAAAAAAAATATATATTATTAAAAATAAATGCTTTAAATTCGTTTTTTAATCTTTATAAAGCCTAATCATCATACTGTGAATTCCTAGCATCAAAGTTGAATTTAAGCAGTGCTGTACCGAAAAGAAGGGAACTTAAATGTGAAATGTCACTTTACCCAGCCGTACAAAACTCATTTTTATAAGGGTATACCTTATACATTTCTGATTTCCCATTCCTGGGCTATCTAGAGAACACTCTGGGGGTTCCTATTATGCAAAAATATTGTAGGATATTCATTTTTAAGTGCCCCTACCACCAAAGTCGAAATTGAGCTAAATTCACTATTTTAACAGCAGTTCTACCACTCAGGGCAGGTTTCAAACTGATCTCAAGCTAGAGCTGGTACATATGCAAATATAGAACAAACAGCTGACCTCTGTATTACTAGACTGCACACCACATACTGTACACAAATGAAAATAAGTATACAGAAACCAGCAGACGTTATTATCCTACCTTTAAATTACTGGCAAACGGATCGGACAGGACTGCCTTTCAGCTGTGATTCTCCAGAGTTGCTTTGAATTACGAAAACCGCATGGCAAGCCTTGCACAAACAAAATGAACAGCTGCTGAACGGGTCAAAGGTCGGAGTTCTGCATTTAGCAACTTAGCAGGGTGAAGGGTAAGGTTTGCTTGGACACTTGAGATGACAGCGCAAAGAGAGGAAGAGAAGCTTTGCTTCCTATTTTTGGCAAACACACGTTTTGCGCAGTCATATGAAACAAAGGAAAAGCAGCCCTCAGTTGAGCATTTGATCTGCCATGTATATAAAAATAATGGTTTTAGTTTAAAGAATACTGTGTAGGGGCTAAGATAAGGAGGAAATGGATTTTAGTTTGCATTCATGCGCCCTCATGTTAATCTAGTACAATTGCTCAAGGAATTGATACATTGGTTGCTAACGCTTTCTACAGTACTCAATGTGCTTGTGTTAGGCTGAATCAGAGAATAGCCACTTTCTAAGATATCTCCTACAAGTTTGTTTGTGCCCAGTTGCTACAAATAGGGGTTGAAAGTGTTGACAGAAGTGAAACCTGTTTCAGGTTTTCCTACTGTCAAAATGGGGGAAGGAGGCTAGCTCCTCTACAAATTAAGGGTAGGCAAAATTATGTTTTCTCTCTTCTTTTTCTCACATTTTTTTTGAGTCTGTCTAAAGCTGTCTAGGAAATGGCCATGAGACAGTTATTGGCTATTCAGTAATACTGTTTTAAAAATTGTTAGCATTAATAAAATGATAAAATCTATGCTATGTTACTGCCCATCCTGTATGAAAGAATGAGTAATCTAGATTGCTGTTCCCTTATTTGATCTTTAAGGAGAACTGTATAGTGGGGGTTTCTGTTCAAAAATCTCAGGTGGCAATCCCATTATTGTTTATGTTATTCTCATGTTCTATACAGTTTTGTAAGGGCATTGCTAGTCTTTTATTAGCTAGTCTCTGTCAATAAGCTGACAGCCCTTATTAGAGCTGGAGATAGGGTTTTTTTCCTTTTGAAAATGATGTTGCAAAGTCCAGATCGTGAAAAGTACAATGCAGGAAAGACGCTCATGTGATCCTTAGCAAACATTTTGAAGGAAAATATTGTTTTAATAGGAGTTTGTTTGTCATAACATGTTCTGCTGGAGAAAATGTACCCACTATGTTGAAGTTTAGTTCTTTTTGCAATAAGAATCCCTGTTAAATTAGCAGTTTTAGATTTTCCTGCTGCGCCTATAACATGAGAGCATGGTCCTAAGCATAACATGTAAGAGAAATTATTTTACAAGTGTCTGCAGTCCTGTATAAGTAATGTAAAATCTATGAGTAAAAGTGTAGAACATTTCCTTTTTCTTGAGGGTTCTTCAGATTAGTAATATAGGAATACACCAATGTAAGTATTTGGAGTATGTCTGTATTGTTTTTCTCTTTTCCTCAGAATTTAGTAAATGAACACAGACTTCCTTGGCTGTTTGGGATTGGGTGATGTATTACTCTTGTCAGTTCACCAAAAAGTTCCTTTTATACTTGCCAATAGGTCTAGGGTGTTTTTTTTTACTCTCAGATAGATGAAGTGGTTCTTGGGTGCCTTGCTAATGTATGGGGTGCCCCAGGACTAAGAAAGTATTCTGAGACTATCCTCTCTGTTGATAGATTATTTCTGTGCCTTGTCTAAAGACCTTTTTTTTGTTCTGTCCACCAATAGATATTTGCTGCCTTACAACCATTGCCAGAGGGGCCCGGACATCAGATCCAGCCTGGGGAGTCAGCGCCACTCCAGTTTGAAGCCAAAGTGAAGGTAACCAGCACAGGCGTTGCTGCCAACTAGGACCTCAGTGAAGGCGGAAGCCCTGGGATGTGAATTGTGTACCCCTGCCACTGTCTTGGGCGAAAGACGGGGTCACAAATCAGAAAGGAGAAATCATGGATCAAGTTTTTGATGCCCAGCTGAGAGAGTCACAGACCGACCAGAACGGCAAGGAGGCTTTGCTTGAGGTGACCCCTTTTGAAACAAGGGTTGCTTCAGAGATCCTAGCATCAGGCCTCTGAATCCTGGTCCCAAAGTGAATGCAAGTTTGCACCTTTGTTTGTTGATCAAGAGATACCTGGGCACACTGGATGCAATTTGTGGCCCCAACAAAAGAGCAGTGCGCCAGCAGAGCAATATAGGAGTTAGGGAAGGACTTGAGTTTAGGGTACAGGTGCTGTGCCTCTGGTGCCTGTTAGATTAAAGTGAAGAGAACTTGTGCACTGCTTGAGACACTGGACAGGATCGTTGAAAGACTTTTTCTTCTCAAACTGGGCCGTGATTCTTGAGTTGCGAGTTGTGCAGCTCCACCGTGGGAACAACAAGAGCCTGCCTGTGAGGCTCAAACGGACACAGGGAGAAGACTCCCCTCTGGCTGGTTGTACTGCGGCTCCAATTTCCCAAGGACTCTTTTTTTGTTAGTAATGTACCCCTTTGGTCGTCCCATTTTTGAGGAGGAGCAGCCCTTTGCGGCTCCTTGTCCTAATTCCTATGGCCCTGTGTGGTCCTCCTGGTCCTTTGGAGCCAGGATTGTTTTTGTAATAATCTGTCTGACTTCTTTAATATTTGCATTACTTATAATGCTTATTCTACACGAAAAATGTTTTCCTGAGCAGTTGACAAATGTTACTTTGCCCTCCTCCTAAAAATATATTAAATTGATATTTTAGCCCTCATAAAAGAAATACTGGAAAAGTCTATTGAAAATGTTTTTATTAGGTATGTGCTGTTGGCTATTAATTGAAATAGATAGTCACTGAAATACATCAGAGCCCTGAAACTTAGAATTAGACTAGATGGTTTTGAACTCTTGTTTCTGCTTGGGGCTGGAAGCTACTGACTATCCTGTGTGTAATGATTAATACTTTTTACATGCTGTGTATGTATCCAATGTGGTCCAATGCTTTGCTCCATTTGCATCTCTGCTTGTATACCTGTCAGAGGGAACGTTGTTGAAACAAAGGCCCAACAAATGTTGAATAAAGAGGTGGCCGAAATAATGTTAATAGATGTACGGGATGAATATCTAGATTACCCCAGATAAACGAATGTCTTCAGCCAATGCTGAAAGGGCCGTCTGTTGTAATTTGGCAGCACTTAAGTTAAGCATTGGCTGAAGACAGCCTGTATTCAGAGGCTAAACTGTCCGCTTTGTGGAATCCATTTTGTATTTCTGGCAGCCATTTTGGTTGCCATGTGCTCACCATGTGCTCTGTCCTACCTTCCTGTTAACTGCTCTTGAAATCTGCCTAGAGACAAGTTATATTTAGTTCCTCTTGCTTTGCACATGCTCAGTTGAGCTTGCAGCTGTTCTGAGTTTATAAATGTCAGGATGTGTCTACTAGAAGTAGAAACTGTTAGCTCCACCCACTTGTCGACTGTGCATTTTCTGTATGACCTTATATGTACCTAAAACCAGCATTTGTGTTTGTACCGCCTTCATTTGAGCCCCTGTGTGGGTATAAAAGGACCAGGATCCTTCCATTCACTGTGCTACTTCATGCATTACTGAAGGGTGATGTGTGAATGTTAGCTCCACCTTATAAGGTTTAATAAACTCTGTTTTTCCTATTCCAGTTTCTGTGCCAACTTCTTCATAAGGGTCTGAGGACTCTGTGCAGAGAAGGGAGAACTCCTAAGCACTGGTAGGCCTTGCTGAGGCTAACTACTACAAATTGGCGCTCCAACGTGGGACTCATCAAAAGACTCGGATGCCCGAAGGACTGGTCGCGACGAAGGATTGGAATCTCGCTTTGGACGCGATCGCTGCCTGAGGAGACCTGAGTCTTGGCACCCATGGCGTTTTCCTTTCTTTCTGATCTGACCATCCCGGCGGCGCCGGTCCTTGACTGAGATCTCTTCTGTTGATTTGCCGTGCAGTGACCATTTGGTCGATTTGAGAACTTGGCAGTTGGAACCTGGACACCATTTGATTGGTAAGAGCCGTTTTGCGGCACTTGCTGTTGGTTTGATGCCTTTGATTGGTAAGGTAGTTTTAGTAACACTTACTGTGGCTTTGTTTGTATGATTGGCCAATTTTGGAATTTGTTTTGTAATTATATATGCATTGCAATACATATAGGCAGGTAATGAGGAGATTTTTCTCTATTTGAAATTGTTTGAACAGCGCAACGTACGAGGAGTACCTTAAGCGCTACTTTGATTATAATACTGCATATTCTGCACTATTTTTGGCATGCCTGTTTCCAGTACACTTCGCAGAAAGTGTTGCTGTTTTGGAGGTACCAATAGGGATTTAGTAAGTACTCAGTTGACTCCCCTCAGAGGGGATACCTAAATAGGTTTAAGGTATAGTAAAAGATATTTCTTCCTTGGTGACTAAGTACCCCATGGACTTAAATATGTACATAAAACGGATCCGGATCTGCGCACTTAGTAACAGTCATAAGTGGTGATATGCAGAGCGCTTTTTGAGTGTTCTACCAGCCAAAACTGGCGAATCTGGTGTATTTTGGCTTCTTGAACATGGAACAGTCTTTTGGGCTACTTTTGAGAGCTCTTCTTGTAAATATGACTTACAATTAGTATTTACAAATAGTTTGGTTTTTGCGTACAGTTTGTAAGCTGTCTTAAAGTCCTAAGTGTTGATTTGTGGGTTAAATGTGTGTTTAAATGTCTATGTGGTTTGTGGTTTGACATTGGTGATACTTGTGTGAGTAAATAGCGATTGCGCTGTTTGTGTAAGAATGGCTAGCTTTAAGCGCGCTGTATTGTGTGTTCTGAGTGTATGACCCCCTTTTGTAAATGTCTGGAATGAGCTCAATGAGTTTGTTTATGTTTTTTGCTGTCATCATTCTGTTATGCAAACTGTCATTTAGTTACTTATATATTAAATAAAAATCCAGAAATGAATTATATAACATATGCTACACAGCTGCATGTTACTATTAAATTGACAGAGTAAGACACTATACATGTGTGCAAATTGCCACAATGCTAAAGATAAAATTAGAATTCGTATTCAATAGGATTAAAATAGGCCTCATACAGAGGAAGAAAAACGAAATTGTGTGTTTTGTAATCAATAGACTAAAATACAACATGTTACAGCATTTTCCTTAGATACATTGTATTAGACATTAAAAGGCATTCACATCATCTGAGTGAATTTGGTCGTTGCTGAACTAAATACACATTATAGAAAGATAGATTTGACTGCATTGAAATGCCTCAGTTTTTAAATAGACTGTGACATGCTTTCTTTCAGCACCAGAGAAAAAAGCTTTCCAACAGCTGTGTTTAAACTGACTAACTGAAAAGAAACTGTTTGACACAGCAAATGGGGATTTAACTCTGTCAGGGTATTTCAAATAATAAAGGGGTTTTTTCCTGAGAAAGGCGTGAAAATGTCGACGCCTGCTGACAAACAACAGCTGCATAAATAGCATATGGCTATTCCTGATCACGGCCACAGACAGGAATGCTGAGTCAGCAAAATTTTAAGTCAGTGTAAAACTGGTATAAAGTCCTGCCTTATTTTAAAAGTTTCAAAACACCAGTTTCATTATTTTAGATAACAGAGAACAAAATTGAAAGTAGGGATTTCATTTCTTAATGCCTTTTTACATAAGTACATCTGTGGTTCTGATGTTAAATGATAACTGTCCTTTAAAAAGTGGCGCAGACTTTTCATGTTTCAAGTAAGGCTTCTGTGCTTAGGGTTATAAATGAATGCGTTTAAATATGATAGGCAAGGAATGAAGCTTGCTTTTCAAATGTGGAATCATCAGAATGGTTGGTTTTATTAAAAAAAAAAAAGAATTATATGAAAAAAATATATATTATTAAAAATAAATGCTTTAAATTCTTTTTTAATCTTTATAAAGCCTAATCATCATACTGTGAATTCCTAGCATCAAAGTTGAATTTAAGCAGTGCTATACCGAAAAGAAGGGAACTTAAATGTGAAATGTCACTTTACCCAGCCGTACAAAACTCATTTTTAAAAGGGTATACCTTATACATTTCTGATTTCCCATTCCTGGGCTATCTAGAGAACACTCTGGGGGTTCCTATTATGCAAAAATATTGTAGGATATTCATTTTTAAGTGCCCCTACCACCAAAGTCGAAATTGAGCTAAATTCACTATTTTAACAGCAGTTCTACCACTCAGGGCAGGTTTCAAACTGATCTCAAGCTAGAGCTGGTACATATGCAAATATAGAACAAACAGCTGACCTCTGTATTACTAGACTGCACACCACATACTGTACACAAATGAAAATAAGTATACAGAAACCAGCAGACGTTATTATCCTACCTTTAAATTACTGGCAAACGGATCGGACAGGACTGCCTTTCAGCTGTGATTCTCCAGAGTTGCTTTGAATTACGAAAACCGCATGGCAAGCCTTGCACAAACAAAATGAACAGCTGCTGAACGGGTCAAAGGTCGGAGTTCTGCATTTAGCAACTTAGCAGGGTGAAGGGTAAGGTTTGCTTGGACACTTGAGATGACAGCGCAAAGAGAGGAAGAGAAGCTTTGCTTCCTATTTTTGGCAAACACACGTTTTGCGCAGTCATATGAAACAAAGGAAAAGCAGCCCTCAGTTGAGCATTTGATCTGCCATGTATATAAAAATAATGGTTTTAGTTTAAAGAATACTGTGTAGGGGCTAAGATAAGGAGGAAATGGATTTTAGTTTGCATTCATGCGCCCTCATGTTAATCTAGTACAATTGCTCAAGGTATTGGTACATTGGTTGCTAAAGCTTCACAGTACTCAATTTGCTTGTGTTAGGCTGAATCAGAGAATAGCCACTTTCTAAGATATCTCCTACAAGTTTGTTTGTGCCCAGTTGCTACAAATAGGGGTTGAAAGTGTTGACAGAAGTGAAACCTGTTTCAGGTTTTCCTACTGTCAAAATGGGGGAAGGAGGCTAGCTCCTCTACAAATTAAGGGTAGGCAAAATTATGTTTTCTCTCTTCTTTTTCTTACTTTTTTTGAGTCTGTCTAAAGCTGTCTAGGAAATGGCCATGAGACAGTTATTGGCTATTCAGTAATACTGTTTTAAAAATTGTTAGCATTAATAAAATGATAAAATCTATGCTATGTTACTGCCCATCCTGTATGAAAGAATGAGTAATCTAGATTGCTGTTCCCTTATTTGATCTTTAAGGAGAACTGTATAGTGGGGTTTCTGTTCAAAAATCTCAGGTGGCAATCCCATTATTGTTTATGTTATTCTCATGTTCTATACAGTTTTGTAAGGGCATTGCTAGTCTTTTATTAGCTAGTCTCTGTCAATAAGCTGACAGCCCTTATTAGAGCTGGAGATAGGGTTTTTTCCTTTTGAAAATGATGTTGCAAAGTCCAGATCATGAAAAGTACAATGCAGGAAAGACGCTCATGTGATCCTTAGCAAACATTTTGAAGGAAAATATTGTTTTAATAGGAGTTTGTTTGTCATAACATGTTCTGCTGGAGAAAATGTACCCACTATGTTGAAGTTTAGTTCTTTTTGCAATAAGAATCCCTGTTAAATTAGCAGTTTTAGATTTTCCTGCTGCGCCTAGAACATGAGAGCATGGTCCTAAGCATAACATGTAAGAGAAATTATTTTACAAGTGTCTGCAGTCCTGTATAAGTAATGTAAAATCTATGAGTAAAAGTGTAGAACATTTCCTTTTTCTTGAGGGTTCTTCAGATTAGTAATATAGGAATACACCAATGTAAGTATTTGGAGTATGTCTGTATTGTTTTTCTCTTTTCCTCAGAATTTAGTAAATGAACACAGACTTCCTTGGCTGTTTGGGATTGGGTGATGTATTACTCTTGTCAGTTCACCAAAAAGTTCCTTTTATACTTGCCAATAGGTCTAGGGTGTTTTTTTTTACTCTCAGATAGATGAAGTGGTTCTTGGGTGCCTTGCTAATGTATGGGGTGCCCCAGGACTAAGAAAGTATTCTGAGACTATCCTCTCTGTTGATAGATTATTTCTGTGCCTTGTCTAAAGACCTCTTGTTCTGTCCACCAATAGATATTTGCTGCCTTACAACCATTGCCAGAGGGGCCCGGACATCAGATCCAGCCTGGGGAGTCAGCGCCACTCCAGTTTGAAGCCAAAGTGAAGGTAACCAGCACAGGCGTTGCTGCCAACTAGGACCTCAGTGAAGGCGGAAGCCCTGGGATGTGAATTGTGTACCCCTGCCACTGTCTTGGGCGAAAGACGGGGTCACAAATCAGAAAGGAGAAATCATGGATCAAGTTTTTGATGCCCAGCTGAGAGAGTCACAGACCGACCAGAACGGCAAGGAGGCTTTGCTTGAGGTGACCCCTTTTGAAACAAGGGTTGCTTCAGAGATCCTAGCATCAGGCCTCTGAATTCTGGTCCCAAAGTGAATGCAAGTTTGCACCTTTGTTTGTTGATCAAGAGATACCTGGGCACACTGGATGCAATTTGTGGCCCCAACAAAAGAGCAGTGCGCCAGCAGAGCAATATAGGAGTTAGGGAAGGACTTGAGTTTAGGGTACAGGTGCTGTGCCTCTGGTGCCTGTTAGATTAAAGTGAAGAGAACTTGTGCACTGCTTGAGACACTGGACAGGATCGTTGAAAGACTTTTTCTTCTCAAACTGGGCCGTGATTCTTGAGTTGCGAGTTGTGCAGCTCCACCGTGGGAACAACAAGAGCCTGCCTGTGAGGCTCAAACGGACACAGGGAGAAGACTCCCCTCTGGCTGGTTGTACTGCGGCTCCAATTTCCCAAGGACTCTTTTTTTGTTAGTAATGTACCCCTTTGGTCGTCCCATTTTTGAGGAGGAGCAGCCCTTTGCGGCTCCTTGTCCTAATTCCTATGGCCCTGTGGTGGTCCTCCTGGTCCTTTGGAGCCAGGATTGTTTTTGTAATAATCTGTCTGACTTCTTTAATATTTGCATTACTTATAATGCTTATTCTACACGAAAAATGTTTTCCTGAGCAGTTGACAAATGTTACTTTGCCCTCCTCCTAAAAATATATTAAATTGATATTTTAGCCCTCATAAAAGAAATACTGGAAAAGTCTATTGAAAATGTTTTTATTAGGTATGTGCTGTTGGCTATTAATTGAAATAGATAGTCACTGAAATACATCAGAGCCCTGAAACTTAGAATTAGACTAGATGGTTTTGGACTCTTGTTTCTGCTTGGGGCTGGAAGCTACTGACTATCCTGTGTGTAATGATTAATACTTTTTACATGCTGTGTATGTATCCAATGTGGTCCAATGCTTTGCTCCATTTGCATCTCTGCTTGTATACCTGTCAGAGGGAACGTTGTTGAAACAAAGGCCCAACAAATGTTGAATAAAGAGGTGGCCGAAATAATGTTAATAGATGTACGGGATGAATATCTAGATTACCCCAGATAAACGAATGTCTTCAGCCAATGCTGAAAGGGCCGTCTGTTGTAATTTGGCAGCACTTAAGTTAAGCATTGGCTGAAGACAGCCTGTATTCAGAGGCTAAACTGTCCGCTTTGTGGAATCCATTTTGTATTTCTGGCAGCCATTTTGGTTGCCATGTGCTCACCATGTGCTCTGTCCTACCTTCCTGTTAACTGCTCTTGAAATCTGCCTAGAGACAAGTTATATTTAGTTCCTCTTGCTTTGCACATGCTCAGTTGAGCTTGCAGCTGTTCTGAGTTTATAAATGTCAGGATGTGTCTACTAGAAGTAGAAACTGTTAGCTCCACCCACTTGTCGACTGTGCATTTTCTGTATGACCTTATATGTACCTAAAACCAGCATTTGTGTTTGTACCGCCTTCATTTGAGCCCCTGTGTGGGTATAAAAGGACCAGGATCCTTCCATTCACTGTGCTACTTCATGCATTACTGAAGGGTGATGTGTGAATGTTAGCTCCACCTTATAAGGTTTAATAAACTCTGTTTTTCCTATTCCAGTTTCTGTGCCAACTTCTTCATAAGGGTCTGAGGACTCTGTGCAGAGAAGGGAGAACTCTTAAGCACTGGTAGGCCTTGCTGAGGCTAACTACTACAAGGGGAACTCGCTTTTGCCACACTAGACGTATGTTCACTATATACTAGTATACCAATAGAACAAGGACTACTGGCTCTTAGGGATATTTTATACCAAAGAGACGCTACTTTATATGAACACACAGAAATGGTGTTAGATTTCAGACGAATTGTGCTGGAAAACAATGTCTTTTTACACCTAGGCACATGGTATAAACAATCTATGGGTGTGGCGATGGGCTCCAAATTTTCCCCATCGTTTGCGAACTTGTATATGGGCAGATTTGAAGCCCCACATCTATGGACCAAAGGCCCCCCACAGTTGACTGGACAGATTGTCTATTGGGGACGTTACATAGACAACATTTTTGTCATATGGACAGGCTCTGAATCAGAGTTTAGTACTCTGACTGACTATCTCAATGACAATGATTACAATCTCAGATTCACTTCTAATTATAATACATTGGAAATAGAATTTTTAGATGTAGTTGTCTATGCTAAGAACAACAAAATAATGTCTCGACTCTACAGGAAACCTACAGCGTGTAACTCCATACTACACGCTTCAAGTGCACATCCCTCGACACAGATCAATGCAATTCCGCTGGGTGAAATGACCCGAGTGAGAAGAAATTGCAGTGAAGACAATGTTTTCCATAAAGAATTGGACAATTTGCAGGATCGCTTCAGAAATAAGGGATATTCGGCTACAGTCCTCAAACAATCTAAAAGAAAGATTCTAGGGACATCTAGACGTACGTTATTAAGTACAAAGAATAAGAGGGATCAGAAGGAATATAACAACAAACTCTGCCTTGTGACAGGGTACAATACCCATAGCCATGCTATATACAAGATTTTCCTGAAACATTGGCATCTATTGACCATGGATAGATCAATGGCGAAATACATTTCTAACAAACCAAGAATAGTGCATAGGAGAGGTAAGACCCTCAGAGACATCTTGTGCTCAAGTTACCTTCCCCCAAAGCCACTAGGAAATACATGGTTACCTGGTCAACCAAGAGGTTTTTATAGATGTACTCAGTGCAATATGTGCTCATTTGCATGTAATAAGATCAAGGAATTTAAGTACAACACAGCCACTATATATCAAATCCAACAGTTTATTAACTGTAATTCTAGATTTGTTGTGTACTGTATACGTTGCCATTGCAGACTCATATACATTGGGAGCACGATACGCCCTCTTAAGGAGAGGATTCAGGAGCATATGAGAGCAATACGTAACAATGATACGAGCTATCCTCTAGCGGTTCACTTTAACACCTACCATCCGAAATTGAATATGGCTAGTATTTTCTTTCATGGCATTGCTCAGATACGCATTGACCCTAGAGGTGGAGACAGGATACGAGCACTTAGAAAAGCAGAAACACGATGGATTCTGCGACTTCGTGCTGTAGAGATGGGTCTGAATATTGATAGGGAACTTCATGTTTTTCTCACCGATTAGACATATGGAATCCATAATGTAACAATATAATAGTTACTTATATTTCTTTCATATTGGATGAATGTATAGTGTTTCATGTAATAGAAGAAATGTATTTGGTAATGAGCTTTTATCAGCTTCTATTGCAATGTATTGGTAACTTTATGTATGTATTCATATGTTCTTATCATGGGATGACTTTTATGCCCCTTTTCTTTGTTGTATTGTCTAAAATATCCACTGGATTGGATATGCAGTCCATGAGGTCAATGTTCAACATAGTACCAATCCTTAGGTCTTTTGTTATGTTGATTTTCATAGTAACAGATTTTTCTTTTGTAGATTCTACAACTGTAATAGCAAGTAGACCTAAGGTTGACACAAGGGTTCTTCTTATTACGATTCCCCTTTTGGCACTTTCCTATATATGAGGAGCTCTTTTATATATTTTTCTGTTTTTCCCTTCGCATCTTCTTTCTTATTAAGAATGTCTTCTTGGTTCTTTTTTACAAAAGCCACACTGATATTGAATTAACTTTTAAATTTAAAAGTATAGGTCAGGCCCGTTTATATCTATAAATTGTGGGAAATTGGGACCACTCCAATATGGCTGCCATCTGTGGTTACCCGCAAGAGGTAGCCCTTTTTACTGTGTTTGGACATATACATAATATGGCCGCCATCCACGTGTAGACCTTCAGTCCGTCGACTATCTTTAGCGTTAGTCGTTTTTCAAACCGGAACCACTCCCGGATGGGAGTGTACGGGTCGTGTTTGGCGCGAGTTTCGCCGAAATGTAGAGTAATATGGTGAGACAACATTATATAAATACTGGATAGCTTGTCATTTGTTCTCTTACATATTTGGGGATCCAACACCGAAATACGGTCCACGCGCCGTTTCCAGAGAGGCCTATCACAGCCTTCTATCTTTTTGAATACAAGTAAGTTTACTACTATACTTCTCCTTTATTATACTATTTGTTTATCTTTTTCGGGCCAACATGATTGGTGAGATAAAATTCGTATTTTCAACTCGTAAATTTGGGGTTTCAATATGCTCTCAAATACGTGTGTGTGGAACGTAAATTGGCGCTACCTACTTAGATTGCTTCCGGGGATACATGTATGACGATGCTTTCGACAGTTTTTCACAACATTTGTTTTTAACCTCTTCGATGCTCATGACGAGCTCAGCTCGTCATGCTGCGCGGTGGGCGTGTGCGCATGACGAGCTGAGCTCGTCACAACCACGCCCGCGATCGGAATGTCCAGCACCTGAGCGGAATTCCGATCGCAGCGAAGGTGTTAATGATTATGACATTTCAATATATATTTGTTACAAAACTATTTGTAACTAGGCTCACTTCTGAAATTACGAAGGCAGGCGTGAGTCCAAAATTACAAGGATCTTTAGTATTAATGTTTCTCTCTTTAATTAGAACTTTTAGATGAACGCAACTGCGCCTTCTTTCCTATTTCGACATAATACAAGTGGGATACTAGCACATTGTGAGTCATATATATTTTTTACTATTTATTATAACGAAGTGTCTTAGAGAGGCACCTACTTTACATTTATATTGATTTTGCTTTAAAAATGCGTTGCTCCAACTTACTTTTGACTACATCGTTTTTTTCTTTTAGACTATTTAGAATATGTATCTACGCTAGGAGATTTACCTGCTTGAATGATTTCTACCATTGGGGAATACTCCCCTTTCTGGGGACTCTTTACAGGTATCTGTTAGTGCATTATAGTATATGATTCTTGGGGTCTGAGTGTTACAAAATAAGGACTCTAATCTTTGATTGTTTACTTCAACATCATGTTCTTTAGCGGCATTTACCATTTGGAATTATACGGTTAATTTTTATATGTGTATATGCAGGTTTTTAATAAAATATAATTCTTTTAAATATAGGTGCTCTGCATTATTTGGGGTTACGTGAAATATCGAACAAATCACTCCTCTAAATAATTCCTCATCTGTGACTATTTTATATGTTTGGTTAGAGACTCACTACTTTTGTCTAAATTAAGGCACTTTGTCTACTGAATTAACACATATCTTTAGGTTATTTATCATCTACTTATAGGACGTTGCGTTCTCCCATTTATTACCCTTTTATACTTTTTCTTTTTTAGGGTTTTCAAATCTTTTAATGCTACAACAGAATAGGATATTAGCACTTTGACAAAAATTCAAATCTACTTGGACCTACAATCTTCCATACGTTTAGGTAGATATAGTCACTTTTTGATGTTGACTATTGCTAGGGTTACCAGGCATTAGTTGCTTGGCCCACATCATCGGCCCTTTGACATCACTGGATAGATGGTTATCTTTCTTCCAACCTCGGATTTCTAAACTTATTCCGTTTACACCTAGACACTATCAGACATTCTTGGTGATTGGTACTAAGTAATATCTATTTGGCTCTCTTGTAGCTAACTAGTTCAAATACCTTCTTCATTGGGTGTATGTTTCACATCTTTCTGGTTTGCACTTTTTCCTTCCTTTTCCTTTTTTGATGTCACCACAGGTTATAGGGTGGTCTATGTTATAACGGTTATACAAAATTTGATTTGTGCGAGCATATTTTGTTTATTTTTGTTTAAAGAAAACTTTTTTTAATGACTGATGTTTAAACCATTTGCAGCCTTGAAGAAGTTACCATGTAACGAAACACGTGTCGGCTGTTTTCCATCATTCCCAACTGAGAGGCCATATGATCTTAACCTCCGTGGATTCACTAAATGATAATAGAATTTTTGTTTACAAATATATGTTTGTGTATTGGATTACACCCTGGTTATTGGTTGTGTAAACTTATATGAAATGTCATCTTTTGATATTAAATGTTTTTGTGCAGCGGACTAATTGTATGGATTGGTTTCCTGTGAGTAATCACACTATTTGCTGAATTATAATTGTGTCATATTATATGACAACTATGAGATATTTGAAGAGTGCCGAGGTAAAGTGGTTTGTTTAAAGCATGTCAGGGACTGTATCAGGACTGAAGTCCAGAAAATGTTGGAGCTAGGTGTAATTGAGCCTTCAGATAGCCCTTGTGCTAGCTCAGTTGTCCTGGTACCCAAGCCTCATACCCAGGGTGGTAAGAAAGAAATGAGGTTTTGTGTAGACTACAGAGGCCTCAATGCAGTCACTAGGACTGATGCCTATCCCGTACCAAGGGCAGATGAGCTGATTGATACTTTGGCCTCAGCCAAGTATCTAAGTACATTTGACCTAACAGCTGGCTACTGGCAGATCAGATTAGCTGATGATGCAAAGGCCAAAACAGCATTTTCGACCCCTGGTGGGCACTACCACTTTGTGGTGATGCCCTTTGGATTGAAAAATGCACCTACCACTTTTCAGAGGTTGGTGAATAAAGTTCTGGCAGGGATGGAAACTTATTGCTCAGCTTATCTAGATGATATTGCTGTCTTTAGTTCCTCCTGGCAGGATCACATGGTCCACCTCAGAAATGTTTTGGAGGGTCTGCAGAAATCAGGCCTCACTATCAAGGCCACCAAGTGCCAGATAGGGCAGAGTCAGGTTGTGTACCTGGGTCACCTTGTGGGTGGAGGCCAGGTTCAACCTTTACAGAGCAAAATCCAAACCATAATGGAATGGGTTGCTCCAACCACCCAGACACAGGTGAGAGCCTTCTTAGGCCTGACTGGGTACTATAGGAGGTTTGTCAAGGGATATGGATCTATAGTGACCCCCTTGAATGATCTGACCTCAAAGAAAATGCCAAAAGGTTCAGTGGACAGCTAGCTGTCAAAAGGCATTTGAAGACCTAAAGCAGGCCATGTGCACTGCCCCCATCTTACAGAGTCCAGACTACACCAAAAGTTCATTGTACAAACAGATGCTTCTGAGTTGGGTGTGGGAGCTGTACTGTCTCAACTGAATGATGAAGGTCAAGACCAGCCAGTAGCTTTCATTAGCAGAAGGCTGACCCCTAGAGAGAAACGTTGGTCAGCTATAGAGAGGAGGCCTTTGCTGTGGTGTGGACCCTGAAGAAGCTGAGGCCATACTTGTTTGGCACTCACTTCATAGTTCAGACTGACCACAAGCCCCTCCTATGGCTTAAGCAGATGAAAGGTGAAAACCCAAAACTTTTGAGGTGGTCCATTTCCCTACAGGGGTTGGACTATACAGTGGAACATAGGCCTGGGACCCAACATGCCAATGCAGATGGACTCTCAAGGTATTTCCACTTTGAACACGAAGACTCAACTGGTCAAGGTTAGTTTAGTGTCCCTGCGTTTGGGGGGGTTGTGTAGGAGAGTAGGATCTGCCTCTTATGTTGCCCCCACTTTTTTTTCTGATGTTACACTGGTTTCTGGCTATAGGCAGGCTGGGTCCCTGCCAATCAGGGCCCCAGCCTCTCTGTTCTCTCTAAACGACTTGGAGTGCACTCTAGGTGCACTAGTGAATACTGTGGTACCTTATGAGTCCCTAGTATATGGTACCTTAGGTGCCAAGGGCATAGGTACTCCACAGGCCTACCAGGGGCTGCAGCATGTATTATGCCACCCCTGGGAAGCAGACTAAATCTGACACCACAGGCCTGCTACTGCAGCCTGGGTGAGGTGGTGCTAGCACTCCTCACTGAGATATAGGTTCTCTATATCTCTCCTGCACACACATTTAAACCTAACATTCACCCCTAAGGCAGGCCCTATCAATCCTGAGGGCAGGGTGCTTGGTTTCTAATGTGAGGGGGTGCCTCTGCCTGAGCAGGGCCCCTCTGCAGCTCTCAGAGTCCATTCTCTGGTGCTGTTTGTGGATGTGGTCAAACCATATACTCTTAAGTGCATTATATCCTCGCGGTAAATGCTAACTTTGGAATGGCTGCATCAAAACATGTCGTGTTTGGTGTCAAACATCTTGGAATACTACCCCCCGCAAGTTCTGGCGGCGGGGTAGCATTCCACCCTTCTAGAGGGATAGACATGTACCCACTGTGGAAACACGGTAGAATCCTGAAGAGCCCTGGCATCACAAAATGGATGCCACCATTCACAGACACGGGGCTGCCGTCCTGCTGATGACCGAAACTCGCAGTGGAGGAAGCCCAACAATAGGCATCCTGTCACAGGGAGGTGTAAACCACCTCCCAGACAGGGTTTAGTGTATTGGGGCTGGGTGGGTGCACTCTTAGAGTGCTTTGAAGTCCCTGCACTGGGGAGCAGTAGGCTCCTTTGTGCATATGCCAGTTCAAACCGGCTCAGGGGCTACCTGCCCCTGCTCTGGCATGAAACTGGACAAAGGGAAGTGGGTGTAACCACCCACTCCCCTGACCCTCCCTTAGGTGGGGTCTTAGAGCTAGTCCCTCCCTTCCTTGTTAGTATAAGGTAGGGAACCCTTGAACCTGAAAGTTAGATATCCCTGGATGATGCTCTGAAGAAGAATCCTGGACCTTCAATGTTCCACTACCTTTGGAAGACAGAAGAATCTCCCTTGGAGTCGAGGAGTGACTCCCCTGCTTGGCAGGCACCAAAAACTACAAACAATGGTCACAAACTATGCCGCTCCCGCTGCCCAAGATGTTGATTTCCTGACTTCTCCAAGGCCATCGTGAGACTCCAGTGAAGCTGAGGCAAGTGGACCCCACAAGTGATGAGGAACCGCAGTCCCTGGTACCGTGCACTATTGTCGAGTGCAACCCCTTCACGACGTTCTACAAACTTGTGCTTTGGACCACTTGTGTTCCCAGCCTCCAGCAGGAAGCCCTCTAAAGATCAAAGGCCTACTCCATCCTGAGTGACCGTGGGCTCCTGTTGAAGGAATCCTCCCGAGGCTTCTTTGTGATCCCTTGACCGCTGGCTTGTGGGTCCTCTGAAGATTTTTCTACAAAACCAAGGGGCTCCCCTGGTTGCTCCAGGCCTGCTCTGACTTACCTTTTCTGGGTGAGTTCCACAGACCTTGCTGGTCTGCACCATTGACTTTTCACGCTTTCCACGAGACTTGCTGTTACCAAGGCTTGTTGGCTCCAATCGAGTTGCCGACACCACAGTAAGCTGCAAACATTGTGGGACACGCCGAATCCAGCTTCTGGTCATCATCAACACCTCCTGGACCTCATGGCTGAAGAGTCAAGACACCCATGGATGACCCAAATCTGTCAACGACAGTGGGCATTCATCTTCCTTGCCCCGAGTCACTGCCAAGTGACTTTGAACACTGTCCCCTCTGCTTTCAGGTCCTCCATCTTCTGAATCCAGGCTTGGATTCCATCGGACGCTTCTTCGGACTTCACAAGCCGCAAGTCTTCATTGGCTTCTATTGAAAACGACGCCGCAACCCGACACCAAAGGACACCTATGCACCCGGCTTCCCTGGGTGAGGTAACTCCAGCACTACAGTGCTCCTGTGGGTGTTGGCCCTAGAACTACTTACCCTGTAAGTGACTTGCTTGTAGGTTCTCCCGAAGTATCCTAAAACTCTTAATTTCCAACCGCGACTTGCCCCATTGAAGTCAACGGCGATCCGCACCTGTGTATCCACACTGCACGCGTCCCCCATGGGTCCTTTACTTACCTGCCTTGGGTGGTTTCGTGAGGCCCCAGCACTTCTGAAGGCCCTAGGCCTTGTCCCTTTGCAAGTTGTTGTTTCTAAGTCTCTTTTTTAGTATATGTTCTGATATGCCCCTAGGGCCCCAGCCATATTTGTGCTTAATTTATTGTGAAACGTTGATTTGTGCATATGTTCCTGACTTCTAATCTCATAAAGAGATTAGTAGAGAGTTGTTTAGTAATAAATACATATATATTATATATATATACCTGTGTGGTGTCTTTTCATTTGGTGATTCAAGAGATTGTGTGGTAAAACAAGCTGCTTTCCATTCCTTCAAGACTTAGCCTGAAGGCTGCTCTCCACAGCTACCACTAGGATAGCTTTCTATAAAGGTTGTCTTAAACCTATCTACCATAAGAGTCGAATTGTACTGGTGCAAGGTGTCCACTTTAATTAGTGAACAGCATATACCAGGCCAACTTCTCACAGCGTACCAAACCATATACTAAAATAGTGGTATAAGAATCACGACTGAACTAGACACAAGGCCTAGAGCCTGTAGAAGTGCTTGGAGCCCAAGGAACCACCCAAGGTAGTGACACAGGGGACCCACGGGGACGCGTGCAGTGTGAGAACACAGCCGTGAGCCACCCTTGACTTCTATGGGGAAAGTCGCAGTTACATTTTTAAAGAAAATGGACACTTCGGAGAGGACTTCCAGTTAACCCCTTAAAACTTAAGAGTTTCTAGGGCCCACACCCACGTGAGTACCAAAATACTCGAGTTACCTCACCCAGGGAACCCAGGTGCATACATGTTAAAAGGTGTCGGGAATCGTCGTTGTTTTCAATGGCGACCTCTGGAAAAGTGCAGCTGCCGTGGCGAAGAAGAGTGTCCGGAGTGATCCAAGCCTGGATTGAGGAAAAGGAAGACCTGAAAGCAGAGGGGACAGAGTCTGGGTCACTAGCCAGTGACCAGGGGCATGATAGTCAAATGCCCTCAGATGTCGGGTGCTTCAGGTGAGTTGATGGGTGCCTTGACTCTTCAGCCATGAGGTCCAGGAGGCATCAACAACAACCAGGAGCTGGATTCGAGCTCTGCCACAAAGTTTGTAGTGTCGGTGACCAGATTGGACACAACAAGCCTTGGCAACAGCAAGTCATGGGGAAGTGAAGAAAAGGATACGGTGCAGACCAGCAAGGTTTTAGGGACTCACCCAGTGAAGGTATGTCAGGGCAAGTCTGGACCAACAAGAAAAGCCCAAGCAGTTGAATAGTGGCCTTTGTGGGGACCCACAAGCCAATGGGCTAGTGATCGCAAAGGAGCCTTGAGTGGTCACACTTGGAGCTGGCCCACGGGACACTCGTGGAGTGTAGGCCAGTGATCTTTGCTGCCTTTGGTGCTCAGGGTTAGGGCTACTTGGAACCCAAAGCACAGCTTCGAGAGATATCAGGAAGTTGATGCACTTGCAAATGTGCTTGGTAGCCAGGGATCATGGTTCCACATTACCCACAAAAGCTACGGGCCTCAGCTTTGCTGGAGACTCAGGGCAGCCTCGGCGAAGTCTGGACATCTACCTCTGGTGATGCAAAGACTTCAGCATCCAGCAGGAGCTTCAGTGATGCAGACCAGACAGATGCTTTGTTGGTGCCTGCCAAGCAGGGAGTAACTCCTTGACCCCAAGGGAGATTCTTCAGTCCTCTAATCTTGATGTAGAATGTCGAAGGTCCAGGATTCAGCTTCAGAGTTTCATCCAGGGATATCTAAAGTCCTGTTGCCAGGGTTCCCTTACTTATACTAAGAAAAGGGGTTGGACTAACTCTGGGGACCCAACTATGGGAGGGTTTGGAAAGAGGGGTGACTACACCCATTTCTTTTGTCCAGTTTGACACCAGAGCAGGGGCTGGCAGCCCCTGCAACCGGTTTGAACTGGGGTATGCATGAGGACACCAAATGTGCCCACATTGCAGGACTTCAAAGCACTCAGAGAGTGCACTACCCAGCCCCAATCCACTAAGGCCTGTCTGGGAGGTGATAACACCTCCCTGAGACAGTGGAGAAGTGTGGCTCAATGGTTAGAGCGGCAGACCCTGATGCAGAGATCTGGCCCGGGACCAGGGTTCAATTCCCGCCTCGGCGGGTCTTGGGCTCAATTTCCTCGGACCTGATAATTCTCGCCTCGGTGCCTATTCTAATCATGGGTCCCACTCTGCAACTCTGGGCAATAGCTTGCTTAATCTCCACAATGGCCCCAACAGCGCTGGGATGCCTGGCTTCACCCTGGGGGTGCCCAGGAGTGGACATTTCACAGGAAAAGCCAGGAAGGGTTCCACAGCGGTATGCGTACAGCGCCAGGACACCTCTTTGGGGGTATAAGTGCGCTTTACAAGTACGAATTTCATTTCATTTCAGACAGGAAACATATTGTCCAGGCCTCCCCTGCCAGAGTTTCGGTCAGCAGCAGGAAGGCAGACCCGTGTCTGTGGCTGCAGCATCCATTTTGTGATGCCAGGCTCTGTTGGTACCGGGTATACCGGTGCTGTCATGTCTCTCCCTCTAGAAGGGTGGGATCATACTCCCACACCAGAAACTGGTGTGGGGGTATGATTCCAAGGGGTTTGACACCAAACACAACATGTTTCCATGCAGCCATCCCAAAGTTAGCATTTACCGTTTAGATATAATGCACTTAAGAGTATATGGTCAGGCTGCACCACAGACAACCCCAGATAGGAGATTCCGAGGGCTGCAGAGGGGCTCTGCTCATGCATGGGCATCCTCTCACATATAACCAAGCACCCTGCCTTCAGGATTGATAAGGCCTGCCATAGGGGTGACTGATAGGTTTCTATGTGCAGTGTTAGGTGATATATAGGGAACCTATATCTCTGCAAGGGGTGCATGCACCACCTTACCCAGGCTGCAGTAGCAGTCTTGTGGTATCATTTTGGAGGGCCTTCCAGGGGTGGCACAATACATGCTTCAGCTCCTGGTAGGCCTCTGGGATACCTATGCCCTGGATACATAGTATACCATATACTAGGGACTTATAAGGGCACCCCAGAATCTAATCTGAAGTGTACTTAAGGTACAGGGAATCAATTTAGTGAGGAAGCAGCTAGGCTGGGGTCCTGGATAGCAGGGCCCCAGCCAGACTAAAGTCGAAAAACAGTGATATACCAGCAAAAAGTGGGGGTAACCATAGGAGGCAGATCCTACTCTCCTACACAACCCCCCCAAATGCAGGGACATTAAACTTACCTTGACCAGTTAAGTCTTCATGTTCTAAGTGGAAATATCTGGAGAGTCCATCTGCATTGGCATGGTTACTCCCAGGTCTATGTTCCACTGTAAAGTCCATCCCCTGTAGAAAAATGGACCACCTCAAAAGTTTGGGGTTTTCACCCTTCATCTGTTTTAGCTATAAGAGGGGCTTGTGGTCTGTTTGAACAAGGAAGTGAGTGCCAAACAAGTATGGCCTCAGCTTCTGCAGAGCCCAGACCACAGCAAAGGCCTCCCTCTCTATGGCTGACCAACGTTTCTCTCTGGAGGTCAGCCTTCTGCTAATAACAACTACTGGCTGATCCTGACCTTCATCATTCAACTGTGACAGTACAGACCCTACCCCCAACTCAGATCCATCTGTTTGCACAATGAACTTTTTGGAGTAATGAGGACTTTGCAGAATGGGAGCAGTGCACATGGCCTGCTTCAGGTCATCAAATGCCTTTTGACAGCTAACTGTCCACTGAACCTTTTTGGGCATTTTCTTGGAGGTTAAGTCATTCAGGGGTGTCACTATTGATCCATACCCCTTGACAAATCTTCTGTAGTACCCAGTTAGGCCTCAAAAAGGCTCTCACCTTAGTCTGGGTAGTTGGAGCAGCCCAGTCCATGATGGTCTGGATCTTGCTCTGCAATGGTTGAACCTGGCCTCCACCCACAAGGTGGCCGAGGTACACAACCTGACTCTGCCCTATCTGGCACTTGGTGGCCTTGATAGTTAGGCCTGCTTTCTGCAGGGCCTCCAAAACATTTCTGAGGTGGACCAGGTGATCCTCCCAGGTGGAGCTAAAGACAGCAATATCATCTAGATATGCTGCACTGTAGGCTTCCAGGCCTGTAAGGACTGTGTTCACCAACCTCTGAAAAGTGGCAGGTGCATTTTTCAAACAAAAGGGCATCACCACAAATTGGTAAAGTCCACCAGGGATAGAAAATGCAGTCTTTGGGTTTGCATCATCAGCTAGTCTGATCTGCCAGTAGCCAGCTGTTAGGTCAAATGTGCTTAGATACTTGGCTGAGGCCAAAGTGTCTATTAGCTCATCGGCCCTGGGGATGGGATGGGCATCAGTCCTAGTGACTGCATTGAGGCCTCTGTAGTCCACACAAACCTCATCTCTCTCTTACCATCTTTTGTGTGAGGTTTTGGCACCAGGACCAGTGGACTGGCCTAAGGGCTATCTGAAGGTTCAATGACACCCAGTTCCAACATTTTCTGGACTTCTCCTGATACAGTCCCTGACATGGTCAGGTTGCCTGTAAAATCTTACTTTTAACAGGCAAACCGTCCCCAGTGTCCACTTCATGAGTGCACCAGGTGGCCTGACTTGGAGTCAGAGAAAACATGTGTCTGAACTGATTGAGCACCTGTCTATAATCAGTTTGCTGCTGGGCAGTGAGGCTGCCTGCCAAGGCTACACCATCCACTGACCCATCATCAGGGTTCTGAGAGAGCAGGTCAGGGAGAGGTTCACTCTCCTCCTCCTGGCCCTCATCAGTTGCCATGAGCAAGCCCATGTCAGCCCTGTCTACATATGGCTTCAGCATGTTGACATGGAGCACCCTGTGGGGGCTCCTGGGAGTTCCTAGATCTACCAGATAGGTAACCTCTCCCTTCTGTTCAACAATTCTATGGGGGCCACTCCACTTGTCTTAGAGGGCTGCTGGGGCAATTGGCTCCAGCACCCACACCTTCTGCCCTGGCTGGTAACCAGTCAGCACAGCCTTTTGGTCATGCCAGGCTTTCTGTAATTCCTGGCTAGCCTCAAGGTTTTTGGTTGCCTTTTTCATATACTCAGCCATCCGGGAGCGGAGACCAAGTACATAGTCCACTATGTCTTGCTTTGGGGGCTTGAGAGGTAACTCCCAACCTTCCTTCACCAGACACAATGAACCCCTAACAGGATGGCCAAACAAAAGTTCAAAAGGGCTGCAGCCAACCCCCTTCTGAGGCACCTCCCTGTATGCAAATAAAAGGCAAGGCAAGAGTATGCCCCATCTTCGCCTAAGCCTTTCTGGGAGCCCTTTAAGGTTGTGTTGAATCTCTCAACTAAATCATTGCATTGTGGGTGATAGGGTGTGGTGAACTTACAAGTCACTCCACACTCCTTCCACATTGCAGTCAAGAAACTGGACATAAAGTTTGCCCTCTGTCAGATACTACCTCCTTAGGAAAGCCCACTCTTGAGAAAATTCCCAGGAGGGCCCTTGCCACCACAGGAGCTGTAGTGGTCCTAAGGGGAATGTCTTCTGGGTACCTGGTCACATGGTCCACCACCACCAGGATAAACCTGTGCCCAGATGCTGTTTGGGGATCCATGGGACCAACTATGTCAATCCCCACCCTCTCAAAGGGAACCACCATCGCAGGTAGTGGTATCAGGGGGGCCTTTGTGGTGCCACCTGCCTTCCCACTGGCTAGGCAGGTTGCACAGGAGTGACAAAACTCCTTGGTGTCTTCAGACATGTGGGGCCAGTGAAAGTGAGGGACAATTCTGTCCCAAGTCTTGTTCTGGCCCGCGTGACCCTGCTAAGGGAATGTCATGGGCTAGTGTCAATAGGAAGCCCCTGAACTCAGAGGTATAACCAACCTCCTGGCTGCTCCAGGCTTGGGGTCTCTACTCTCTGAGTATAGGAGTCCATCATCCCAATATATCTTATGGGTGCCACTAGCATTCCCAGCAGCCTGAGCAGCAGCCTGCTGTCTGAGGGGTTCAAGAGAGGGGCAGTTCAGTTGCTCCTGGCTCAGATCTGCCCTGGAAGGGCCCCTGTCCCCAAGAACTCAACCTGATCAGGTTCAAGCTCCTCTGGGACAGTTCCTTCTTCAAGCCTGAGATCAGCTTCCTCAAAGACCAGATCTTCCTCCTGAGCCAGGGGAAGGCACTGCCTTAACCCTACTGCTCCTTCTCTTGAGGAGGCACCTGGTCCATTATTCCAGAATCCAGGGCCTGTTCAGCTTTGACATTTTGCCTGTGACCTAGTCACAGCAAAGACATGTGCAGGGATCCCTAGCATTTCTGCATGTTTCCTGGAGCTCTACCTCTGCCCAAGCTGAGGTTTCAAGATCATTGCCAAGCAAGCATTCAACTGGTAGGTCTGCACTCACCACAACCTTCTTAAGGCCAGTTACCCCTCCCCAGGAGAAGTTAACAGCTGCCAGAGAATGGTCTGTTCTGACATTGCTAGCATTGGTCACTTCGTACATTTCACCAAGTATAATCTGCCCAGGATCCACAAGATCTTGTGTCACAATGGTGACACTTGCTCCTGTGTCCCTGAATGCCAAAGCCTCCCTTCCATTAATTAAAGGCTGCTGTCTGTATTTGCCCAAATTATTGGGATTCACAAAGGGGGACATATCCATGCCCCCATCACAGACTAGGACAGCCTGAGTTGGCATTCTGACTAGGCCAGAGTCCATCTCAGTACCCAGGGTCAACCCTACTAAACCCTTATTCTGAGTGTTTCTACCACCACTTGTAGCTGGACTAGGGGGAACAGTTGCCTTAGGGGCAATGGTGGCTGGAGTGGAGTCTTTGTACTTGGTGCAATCACTGGTCCAGTGAGTCTTTTAGCTTACAGACTTTGCACCATGGTTTCCTTTGGCCTTTTCCTTTATTAGATTGGGGTTCCCCACCAGATGCAGATTTTGGGGACCTTGAGAAGACTTCTGGTCTTTACCCTTCTCCCCACCTTATCAGAGTTTTGGAATCTTACTTCTTCTGTTCACCACCTTGGTTCTGTACTTTCTGCTTCACCCTGGTTCTGATCCATTTGTCTGCCTTCTTTCCCAATTCTTGGGGAGAGAGTCAGATCAGAGTCAACCAGGTACTGATGTTGCAACTGATTCTGACAGTTATTAAGAATCTGCTCACTCATGATTAAATTATACAATCCTTTGAAGTCACATACCTTACTGCCCAGTAACCAACCTTCCAGAGGCTTGGTAGCACAATCTACAAAGTCCACCCAGTCCTGTGTCTGTGCCTTTTGGGTATCTCTGAACTTTAACCTGTATTGCTCAGTGGTTAGGCCAAACCCATCTATTAGGGCACTCTTCAGGACTTGATAATCATCAGCATCCTCTTCTCTTACAGTGAGGAGCTTGCCTCTACCTTTGTCTGCAAAGGAGAGCCACAAGATTGTTGCCCACTGCTCCCGGGGGACCCTCTGAACTTTACAGGCTCTTTCCAGTGCAGTTATCCATTTGTGGATGTCATCCCCACTCTGGTGGAAAGGGACAATCTTGCTGAGGTTTCTATGGTCATAAGACCTTTCCCTACAACTAGGGAAGTTGCTGCCACCATGGGACTCTAGTCCCAACTTTCTTCTTTGTCTATGAAGCTCTAGGGACTCCCTGTCTATAGCCAACTGCTCTATTCTGATTCTCAACTGAGCATCCTCATACTTGAGCAGTCTCTCTTTCCTTTCAAGAGATGATTCTCTCCTATGAGAAGACACAGAGGTCCCTACTGAGGTGTCAGAATGGTTAGACTCCTGAGAAGGAGATCTGGACCTTCTGGGCACACTCACAACTCTTCCTGGTGGGACAAAGGGGAGGTCATTCTGATCCTCCTCCTCATCTGCAGGAAGAGCTGCATTTTCCAGGGCAAGGTCATTGTCACATTCCTGGCCAGTTTCAGAGGTCAGGTCCTGGGTATTATCACCCCTGGTCCCTTCTTCATCTTCTGCCCCACCCTCTCTGCCTACCCTTGCAGACCCTATAGGTCTTCTGAGATCATCTAGCAGAAGCATCTCCATGAGACATTGGGTGTTGGCACTTTTGCCTGTCTTCAGCTTCCTAATCTTGCACAACTCTCTCAATTCCAAGAATGGGAGGTTGTCATATTTGGATAGCAGGAGCCCACTGGCTCCTGGCAGTGAAGACATTACTAGTGAGGTGTGGTGTATGCACTACCTACTCTAGTGTGGCCTACTAAACTCTCTTGAGTTGTAGAAAGGGTGTGCTAAGCCCTTGACACACAACTCTAAGTTCAGTAGAACTTACTGTATTTCTAAGCTTAAATTTATATGTACCTTAGGTACCTTTAGTGGTTTTCAGTTAGTCACACACTTGAGATTATCTGGTAAAACAATAGCAAGCTGGGATCCCACCGCTGCCACCAATGTGAGAAGTTGGCCTGGCATATGCTGTCCACTAGTTCTAGTGGGCACCTTGCACCAGTCCAGACAACCCCTTATGGATGATAGGTTAAAGACAACCTTTATAGAAAGCTATCCTAGTGGTAGCTATGGAGAGCAGCCTTCAGGCTAAGTCTTAGAAAGGAATGTAAAGCAGCTTGTTTTACCAGTCTATAATCTCTTGAGTGACCAAATGAAGAGGACCACACCAGGTATATATATAAAATATATGTATTTAGTCTTAAACACACCCCTCTAGTCTCTTTATGAGGCAAGAGTTCGAAGTACATAAGTTACAAGTCAAATATCAGCAGTATTTAGCACAATACAGTTTGAGCCCTAGGGGCGTACCAAACCATATACTAAAATAGTCATATAAGAACCACGACTGAACTAGACACAAGGCCTAGAGCCTGTAGAAGTGCTTGGACCCCAAGGAACCACCCAAGGTAGTGATACAGGGGACCCACGGGGGACACGTGCAGTGTGAGAACACAGCCACGAGCCACCGTTGACTTCTATGGGGAAAATCGCGGTTAGATTTTTTTAAAGAAAAGGGACACTTTGGAGAGGACTTCCAGTTAACCCCTTAAAACTTAAGAGTTTCTAGGGCCCACACCCACGTAGTACTGAAATACTCGAGTTACCTCACCCAGGAAGCCGGGTGCATACGTGTTAAGGCGTCGGGAATCGTCGTCGTTTCAATGGCGACCTCTGGAAAAGTGCTGCTGCCGTGGAGAAGAAGAGTGTCCGGAGTGATCCAAGCCTGGATCAAGAAAGGAAGACCTGAAAGCAGAGGGGACAGAGTCTGGGTCAGCTAGCCAGTGACCAGGGGCACGATAGTCGAATGCCCTCAGATGTCGGGTGCTTCAGGTGAGTTGGTGGGTGCCTTGACTCTTCAGCCACGAGGTCCAGGTGGCATCGACAACAACCAGGAGCTGGATTCAAGCTGTTCCACAAAGTCTGTTGAGTGCTGCAGTGTCAGCGACCGGATTGGACCCAACAAGCCTTGTCAACGGCAAGTCATGGGGAAGTAAAGAAAAGACTGCGGTGCAGACCAGCAAGGTCTGAGGGACTCACCCAGTGAGGGTAAGTCAGGGCAAGTCTGGAGCAAGCAGAAAACCCCAAGCAATTGAAGAGTTGCCTTCGTGGGGACCCACTAGCCAACAGGCTAGAGATTGCAAAGGAGCCTCGAGTGGTTGCACTTGGAGCTGGCCCACGGAACACTCGTGGAGTGTAGGCCAGTGATCTTCACAGCCTTTGGTGCACAGTGCTAGGGCTACTTGGAACCCAAAGCACAGCTTCAGGAGATGTCAGGAAGTTGATGCACTTGCAAATGTGCTTGGTGGCCAGGGGTCACAATTCCATGTTACCCACAACAGCTACGGACCTCAGCTTTGCTGAGGACTTAGGGCAGCCTTGGAGAATCTGGAAATCTACCTCTGGTGATGCAAAGACTTCGGCGTCCGGCAGGAGCTTCAGCAAAGCAGACCTGACAGATGCTTTGCTGGTGCCTGCCAAGCAGGGGAGTCACTCCTTGACCCCAAGGGAGATTCTTAAGTCCTCTAATCTTGATGTAGAGCGTCAAAGGTCCAGGATTCAGCTTCAGAGTTTCGTCCAGGGATATCTAAAGTCCTGTTGCCAGGGTTCCCTTACTTAAACTAAGAAAAGGGGTTGGACTAACTCTGGGGACCCACCTATGGGAGGGTTTGGAAAGAGGGGTGGCTACACCCATTTCCTTTGTCAGTTTACGTGCCAGAGCAGGGCTGGCAGCCTGCAACCGGTTTGAACTGGGGGTATGCAGGAGGACACCAAATGTGCCCCCAGTGCAGGACTTCAAAGCACTCAGAGAGTGCACCACCCAGCCCCAAAACACTAAGGCCTGTCTGGGAGGTGATAACACCTCCCTGAGATAGGAAACCTATTGTCCAGGCCTCCCCTGCTGGAGATTCGGTCAGCAGCAGGAGGCGAGACCCGTGTCTGTGGCTGCAGCATCCATTTTGTGATGCCATGCTCTGTTTAGTTGGTACCGGGTAGACCGGTGCTGTCATGTCTCTCCCTCTAGAAGGGTGGGTGTAGGAGAGTAGGATCTGCCTCTTATGTTGCCCCCACTTTTTTCCTGATGTTTACACTGGTTTCTGGCTATAGTTTCGCTGGGACCCTGCCAATCAGGGCCCCAGCCTCTCTGTTCTCTCTAAACGACTTGGAGTGCACTCTAGGTGCACTAGTGATTGGATACTGTGGTACCTTATGAGTCCCTAGTATATGGTACCTTAGGTACCAAGGGCATAGGTACTTCACAGGCCTACCAGGGGTTGAAGCATGTATTATGCCACCCTGGGAAGCAGACCAAATCTGACACCACAGGCCTGCTACTGCAGCCTGGGTGAGGAGGTGCTAGCACCCCTCACTGAGATATAGGTTCCCTATATCTCTCATGCACACACATTTAAACCTATCAGTCACCCCTAAGGCAGGCCCTCTCAATCCTGAGGGCAGGGTGCTTAGTTTCTATGTGAGAGGGTGCCTCTGCCTGAGCAGGGCCCCTCTGCAGCTCTCAGAGTCCATTCTCTGGGGCTGTTTGTGAATGCGGTCAAACTATATACTCTTAAATGCATTATAACCTCGTCGAGTTAATGCTAACTTTGGAATGGCTGCATCAAAACATGTCGTGTTTGGTGTCAAACACCTTGGAATCATACCCCCACACCAGTACCTGGTGTGGGAGTATGATCCCACCCTTCTAGAAGGATAGAAATGTACCTACTGTGGAGAGCGCTGTAGAATCCTGAAGAGCCCTGGCATCACAAAATGGATGCCACCAGTCACAGAACACTGGGCTGCCCTCCTGCTGATGACCCGAAACTCACAGTGGAGGAGGTCCAACAATAGGTATCCTGTCACAGGGAGAGTGTGACCACCTCCCAGACAGGGTTTAGTGTATTGGGGCTGGGTGGGTGCACTCCTAGAGTGCTTTGAAGTCCTGCACTGGGGAGCAGAAGGCTCCTCTGTGCATACACCAGTTCAAACCGGCTCAGGGGCTACCTGCCCTGCTCTGGCATGAAACTGGACAAAGAGAAGTGGTGTAGCCACCCACTCCCCTGACCCTCCCATAGGTGGGGTCATAGAGCTAGTCCCTCCCTTCCTTTTTAGGATAAGATAGGGAACCCTTGCCATTGCAAACTAGATCTCCCTGGACGATGCTCTAAAGAATAATCCCAGACCTTCGATGTTCCACTACCTCTGGAAGACTGAAGAATCTCCCTTGGAGTCAAGGAGTGACTCCCCTGCTTGGCAGGCACCAAAAACTGCAATGATGGTCGCAAACTATGCTGCTCCCGCCAGAGCCCGAAGTCCCTGCAGCCCAGGATGAGGATTTCCTGACTTCTCCCAGGCCATCGTGAGTCCCCGTGAAGCTGAGGCAAGTGGACCCCCGAGTGATGAGGAACCGCAGTCCCTGGGTACCGTGCACTATTCTTCGAGTGCAACCCCCTTCACGGCGGTCTATGAACCTGTGCTTTAGACCACATGTGGTCCCAGCCTCTAGAAGAGAGCACTCCCATTATCAGAGGCCTACCCCATCCCGAGTTACCGTGGGCCCCTGTTGAAGGAATCCTCCCGAAGCATCTTTGTGATCCCTTGCCAGACGGCTTGTGGGTCCCCTGAAGACTTTTCTACAAATCCAAAGGGCTCCGCTGATTACTCCAGGTCTGCCCTGACTTACCATTGCTGGGTGAGTCCCCCAGACCTTGCTGGTCTGCACCATTGACTTTTTATTCTTTCCACGAGACTTGCTGCTACCAAGTCATGTTGGCTCCAATCGGGTTGCTGACACCGCAGTCAGCTGTAGACTTTATGGGACATGCTGAATCCAGCTCCTGGTTGTCCTCGACACCTCCTGGACCTCGTGGCCAAAGAGTCAAGACACCTGTGAACGACCAGAATCCGCCGACGATGGTGGGCATCCATCTTCCTTGCCTCGGGTCACTGCCAAGTGACTTTGAACACTCTCCCCTCTGCTTTCAGGTCTTCCTTCTTCCGAATCCAGGCTTGGATTCCACCGGACACTTCTTCTGGCTTCACAAGCAGCAAGTCTTCATTGGCTCCCTTTGAAAACGACGCCGCGACCTGACACCAAAAGACACCTATGCACCCGGCTTCCCTGGGTGAGGTAACTCCAGCACTACACTGCTCCTGTGGGTGTTGGCCCTAGAACTACTTACCCTGTAAGAGACTTGCTTTGCTACTCCTGAAGTGCCCTTAAACTCTTAATTTCCAACCGCGACTTGCCCCATTGAAGTCTACGGAGATCCGCGCCTGTGTTCACTCACTGCACGTGTCCCCCGTGGGTTCTTTACTTACCTGCCTTGGGTGGTTTTGTGAGGCCCCAGCACTTCTGAAGGCCCCAGGCCTTGTCCCTTTGCAAGTCATTGTTCTTAAGTCTCTTTTTTAGTATATGGTCTGGTATGCCCCTAGAGCGCCAGCCATACTTGTGCTCAATTTGTTGTGAAACGTTGATTTGTGCATATGTTCCTTGTGAGAAAGTGCCATCTTTCTTGCATGGTATGCCCCCACTTTTGCTGAATTGCTGATGTGCTTTGACTGAGTGTGCCCTGGGCTCCTGCCAACCAGGTACCCAGGGCCTGTGTTCCTTCCTAAAACTGCATTGATACCTACGCCCAATTGGCATCCCTGGCCACAGGTCAGCCCCTGGTAAATGGTACCATGGGTACCCAGGGCACTGTGACCAGGAAGGCCCTAGGAGCTGCAGCACTTGTTGGGCCACCCTTAGAGACCCTGTACCTTTACCACACACACTGCCTTTGCAGGCTGCGTGTCTTGGTGCAGAACAAAAGTGAAGAGTCGACATGGCACACATCCCTTTGTGCCATGCCTACAAGCCACTGCCTGGCCTAGGTCAGCCACCCCTCTGGCTGGGTGCACTATGCCCAGTGGTGAGGGCATAGAGGCATGAGCCCTGTGCCCCTACAGTACCCAAGTCCATTCTTGGGCATTGTAGAGTGCAGTGCTGCCATTAAGAATATATGGTGCTGGGAGTCTGTCATTACGAACTCCACAGCACCATAATGGCCCCACTGAAAACTAAGAAGTTTGGTATCAAACTTCTCAGCACGATAAACCCCCACTGATGCCAGTGTGGGATTTAATGTAAAACGCACTCAGAGGGCATCTTAGAGATGCCCCCTGAAACCAACCCGACCTCCAGTGTCCGGACTGAGTGGCTGCCCAGGCTGCCACCACCAGACATGTTTCTGGACCCCTGGGTCGAGAGCCTCTGCTCTCCAGGGGCCTGAAACAATGCGCATACTGGGGCGAGGTGCCAAAGCCTTCTCCCCAGGATGGGCAGGGAGAGCTTCAAAGGCCTGCCGCCTTATGAGCTTCCCAGACCATTTGCTGCTTCCAGCAAACTGGTCCCCACTGGTTCTACCCCCACTTCTGGCGGGAGAACCGGTGGGAAAACCAGAGGCAGGAAATGGGTTGTGCCCACCTCTGCCAACTCCACCCTAAGGTGGGGGAGGCGAGGTGAAGCACAAACTCGAGTCCCCGCCATCTTGATGGGGGGACCCAGCCAACCAGGGACAGGCTCCTGCCCCCTCCCACTGGAGAGGAGCAGAATAGGGGTGTACCCACCCCAGGAAGGGACCCATTGGTCCCTGCCCTTACCTACCTGTAACCACCCTAAATTTAGTATTTAGGGGCACCTGAACAACTTCCTTCCTCAGTTCCCGAATCCGAAAGCAAGAAGAGAAGACGAAGCAAGAAGACCAGCCGTGCAGCTGCTAACAAGGAGGCGGCGACAACTGACTTGGCCCCAGCCCTACCGGCCTGTCGACCTCTGAACCTGCTCCTGCGGAATCCCGGCCTCAGCAACCTCAAAAACCCCGGAGGACCTGACTTCTGTGCCACAGCCTTCAACCCAGGGACTCCCACGAGCAGTGGTACTGCTCAAAGAACAAACTCCAAAAGACCCAGCCCTGGCACGGAACAGCGAAACCTGCACCCTCTGCACCCGCCGAGCCCGGCCTGTGCCTGAGTGAACCAAGACTTTGAGGACGTCCCCTGGCGATTCTGACCTGGAATCCAGTGCCCAAGGACCCTCCTCGGCTGACCCAGGCGACGCCTGCAGCCTCAGGACAAGCGACCAGCAGGGGTAAGATTTCCGACCTCAAAGACACCCCTGCACCCGGCGCCCCACGGCCCCCTGTGCCCAACTCCTGGGTGTCTACCTATCCTCCAAGACCCCAACTTACCTCCCGAAGTGTTGGTCACCCCTGGAGAGTCACCGTCCCCGAGCCTGCAGCCTTTTCCACCGTCCAAGATCTCCATTGGTTAACATTGAGCGCCCGGCGGCTCAAAGCACCCTGCACCCAGCCGCCCGAGTGCCCCTGGAGCGCAACCTCTACCTAACCTACTTCCCCATTTGCCCTGAGCAAGTGACCAAGAGCCCAGCTCCCACAGCCGCGTGGCCTGCTTGCCAGCAGCCACCAGCCGAGGCCCCTGCCTGCCATAGGATAACATTGGGCCTACTCACTCTGCACCGGCCGCCCCTGTGCCGCTGAGGGTGTAACAACTGTACTTACCTGATACTGGGGGACCCCTGAGTCTATGCCCAGAACCTTAACTCTGCTAGTCGAGTACTTACCCAAAGACCGATAACTCACTTTTCTTCCATAGGGTAACACTGACTGGCTCCCGCCTGGAATTTCTTCTAAGTGTGGAGTTTTGAAACTTTAAAATATTCACCTAAAATCAACCGAGTCACGAACGAAAATACTCACCTGGTATTAGAGGAGACCCCAGTGCTGGACCGGGTGCCCAACACTGGCCCTAAAGAGTAATCACAACGTTACTTACCGCTAACTCCATTTTCTTCCATAGGGATCCATTGACTGGTTTTCTGTGAAATTTCTTCTAAGTGTCTACTTTTGAAATACTAAAATATTGTTTAAAAATCAGAACAGTAACGAATTCCAAACTACTCACCTGCTCTCAGGAGAGACGTCAGTACTGCCTCTTTTAGTCTAGTACCAACCATGAAAAGTAATTTTTACCGTACTTACCAGTAGCTCGAAATTCCTCTCTTAGGATATCATTGCCTGCTTTTGTTGAAAAAGTTTCTAAGTGTCTATTTCTGCATTTTACAAATATTCTTTAAAATCGTGCCAACGATACAAAGCGTAATTACTTGCCTGTTTTAGATAGATACCCCAGTGCTGAACCATAGAACCCAGCACTGGATTACAAAGATAACGTAAACCCACTTTGCTTACAAACTGCATTTCCTTCCATAGGATAACATTGGTAGTTTTACCCAGAAAAGTTCCTAAGTGTCAACTTTTGAAATACAGTAATATTTCTCAAAAATCACTACATTAACCAAAACGCTTTTTCTTATCTGTTTACAGGAAGTGTCCCAGGACTGAATCCAGGATCCAGTCCTGTGGTTAGAAAAGTAATCTACAAAGTAATTAATTGTAATTAATCATAATTTTCCATTAAGCTCAATGTTGCATTGTATTTGACCCTGTGTTGCCTCTTGCACCAACTGTGATTATTACCATCAAAAAGTCTATTGCCTATTTGTAAGGTGGTTAACCAAAGCATCTCATACTGAGAAAGTATATTTTGATCCTATTGTTGGTTCTAAAATAAAACAAGCATATATTTTTTTATATATAAACCATTGGCCTAGAGTTCAGTTCTTGAGTGCGTGGCTTCATTTGCTGACTGAGTGTGTACAACAAATGCTTTACACTGTCCTCTGATACTGCCTTACTGCTCGACCAAGCTACCACTTTAGAGAGTAAGGTTATATCTAACTTTAGCCTCTGCCAAACCTCTGGGGACTGGGGACTCTGTGCACACTGAACCTTACTTTGGTGCAGTATATACAGAGCCACTTTCCTACATTGGTGGATCAGCGGTGGGATACAAACTTGCATTTGTTGGACTACTTGGTTACCATCTGATCACACGACAGAACTCTTAAATTGCCTTTAGAATTCTGATTTTTTTTTAAATTGGCATTTTTTTAACCAAATTACTAAAAGTCTTGTTAGGGCCTTGCTTAAGTCCCTTTAGCATCTTAGAAAATAAAAAGTCACTATAGTCAAGGGTAGAGGGGTTAGAACTTTTGTTAAAATGTCTCAAGACAAGAACCCAGCTATTAGTGAAGATAATAATGACATACAGGAACTGGTTGAGGAGCTCGACCTCACCCCTTATCTTCATTTGTCTTTCAAAGAGATAAGGTCCTTATGCAAACTTAAAGATATACCAATGGGCCAGCATCCAACCAAACAAAGGGCTCCAGGAGCTCCTGGCTGAGTATGCTAAGGCCCACCCCTCTGAGCATGGTGATGACCCAGCAGAGGAGGAAAGGAGGGAGGAGGATGGGGATGGTAACCCACCTCCACCACTGCCTAGGGAAGATAGGGTCCCTGCACCCTTATCTCCAAGAATAGACCTCTGGGGACCTAGAGGCCACATAGGTGGTTCAGGTCTCAGAGAGGACCCTGAGGACAGCCTCAGGGAAGAGGACAACTTTTTAGCAAAGTTGGCCAAAGGACTGGACCTAGAGACCAGACTCCTGGCTCTAGAGAAGGAAAAGAAAGAGATGGGTTTAGCACCCATCAATGGTGGCAACAATACCAATAATAAGGATAAGGAGGAATCCTATGATCCTAAAATCCCCAAAGGGATTGTCCTAAATATGAGGAGGGTGATGACATCACCAAATGGTTCACAGCCTTTGAGAGGGCTTGTGAAATAAGAAGGGTGAAGAAACCTCTCTGGGGGGCACTCCTGTGGGAGCTGTTCTCTGGTAACTGCAGAGACAGGCTTCTGACCCGCTCTGGGCCAGATGCAGGGTCCTATGACCTCATGAGGAAGACTCTGATTGAGGGATTTGGATTCACTACTGAGGAGTATAGAATTAGATTCAGGGGGCTCAAAAAGCCCAGACCCAGTCCTGGATTGACTTCGTGGACTTCTCAGTAAAGACACTGGATGGGTGGTTAGCTGGACATGGTGTGCAGGATTTTACTGGATTGTACAATTTGTTCATGAAGGAACATATATTAAGTAACTGCACAAATGAAAAGTTGCATCAGCATTTGGTAGACCTAGGTCTAATTTCTCCCCAAGAATTGGGAAAGAAGGCAGACCACTGGGTCAAGACTAGGGTGACAAGGACAACCACTGGGGGTGACCAAAGAAGGTGGTCACCAAACCTCCCCAGGGGAAAGGTGGTGAGAATCCCCAAGATAAGAAGTCTGAGTCTTCCAAAGGGCCCCAAAAACCTGTTCTGGGGGTGGGTCCCAAACTACTCCTATGTGCCTCAACCCGATAGGGAAGAACTTTGATCCCTTAAAGGCCTGGTGTAATAACTGTAAGAAGTTAGGACACCTAACTGTAGATAAATCTTGCCCCCACAACAAAGCCCCTAAGGCACCCAGTACAGCTACTCCTGGGGCAGCAAGCCTACAGATGGGATCAGAAGAGTGCCCTGAGCAAATCTGGGGACACACTCAGGCGAGTCTGAGTCTCACTAGGGGAAGTGGAGTTTGCCACTGTAGCTGTGTGGCCACCCAACTTGAAGAAATATTTACAATACCCCTGGGTGAATGGAACTAGGGTAGAAGCTCTGAGGGATACAGGTGCCAGTGTCACTATGGTGAGGGACACACTGGTTTCCCCTGAGCAATACTTGATTGGGAAAACTTACCCAGTCACCAATGCTGACAGTGTCACCACTAGTCATCCCATGGCCATGGTGACATTAGGCTGGGGGGGTTACTGGCCTGAAGCAGGTAGTGGTCTCTCAGAAGTTACCAGCTGCATGTCTGCTAGGAAATGATCTGGAAACCTCAGTCTGGGCAGAGGTGGAGCTAAAGGCCCATGCAGCCATGCTGGGCATCCCTGAATTGGTGTGTGTAAAAACAAGAGCACAGAGCAAAAGGCAGGGTGAAGAAATAGTGTTGGAGCCTGAAATGATGGCCCAACCTACCAAGAAAAGGAAAGAAGACTGGGGGACCAGCTTCTACACAGCCACAAGAGCAGGACCCCTCTCCTCAGGGAGAGAACCTGGAAACCCCAGAGGAACTGAGCCCCTGGAGCTTGACCCTTACCAGGTTGAACTCTTGGGCCCAGGGGGACCCTCTAGGGAAGAGCTGTGCCAAGGACAGCAAGACTGTCCCACTCTTGACAGCCTGAGGCAGCAAGCTGGTTCAGAAGCCAAGGGAGATGTCAGTGGTACCCCCAGAGTCTATTGGGAAGAGGGATTACTGTACACTGAGGCAAAGACCCCAATCCTGGAGCCACCAGGAGAGTGGTAGTGCCCCAGAAGTACAGGAGTTCCTCCTAACTTTGGCTCATGACATCCCCTAGCTGGACATCTGGGCCAAACCAAAACTTGGGAAAGGCTAGTTAGCCACTTTTACTGGCCCCAGATTCACCAAAAGGTGAAGGAGTTTGTCAGCTCCTGTGTTACCTGTCAAGCCAGTGGCAAGACAGGCGGCCATCCAAAGGCCCCCCTGATACCACTACCTGTGGTGGGGGTTCCCTTTGAAAGGGTAGGTGTGGACATAGTGGGTCCACTGGAACCTCCCACAGCCTCAGGGAACAAATTCATACTGGTGGTAGTGGATCATGCCACTAGGTATCCTGAGGCTATTCCCTTAGGACTACTACAGCTCCTGCAGTAGCCAAAGCCCTCATTGGTGTCTTCACCAGGGTAGGGTTTCCTAAGGAGGTGGTTTCAGACAGAGGTTCCAACTTCATGTCTGCTTACCTGACCCACATGTGGAAGGAGTGTGGGGTGCAGTACAAGTTTACTACACCCTACCATCCACAAACCAATGGCCTTGTTGAGAGGTTCAACAAGACATTGAAAGGCATGATCATGGGGCTCCCTGAAAAACTCAAAAGGAGATGGGATGTCCTACTACCATGCCTGCTTTTAAGCTACAGAGAAGTGCCACAGAAGGAGTAGGTTTCTCACCCTTTGAACTTCTGTTTGGCCATCCTGTGAGGGGACCACTCTGTCTTGTGAAGGAGGGCTGGGAGAGACCTCTCCAAGAACCCAAACAAGACATAGTGGACTATGCGCTTAGCCTAAGGTCCAGAATGGCTGAGTACATGGAAAAGGCATCCAAGAATCTTGAGGCCAGCCAGGAGCTTCAGAAGCACTGGTATGACCAAAAAGCTGCACTGGTTGAATTCCAACCTGGGCAACAGGTATGGGTTTTGGAGCCAGTGGCACCAAGGGCACTCAGGACAGATGGAGTGGCCCTTACCTATCCTAGAGAAAAGAGTGAGGTCACCTACTTGGTTGACCTGGGCACAAGCAGGACACCCAAAAGGGTTATCCATGTGAACCGCCTAAAACTCTACAATGACAGGGCTGACATCACCATGCTGATGGTGACAGATGAGGAACAGGAAGCTGAAAGTGAACCTCTCCCTGATCTCCTCTCCCACAGCCCAAAAGATGGGTCAGTAGATGGAGTTGTCTTTTCAGACACCCTCACTGCCCAACAGCAGACTGACTGCAAGCAAGTCTTGCAACAGTATGCTGGACTCTTTTCCATGACCCCTGGTCTGATAAACTGGTGTACCCATGATGTGGACACTAGTGACAGTGTACCTGTCAAAAACAAGATCTATCGTCAGTCAGACCAAGTTAAGGAAAGCATCAGAGCTGAAGTCAGCAAGATGCTGGAGCTAGGGGTTATCGAGCCCTCTGAGAGCCCCTGGGCTAGCCCAGTGGTTCTGGTCCCCAAACCTCATCAACAGGGTGAAAAGAGAGAGATGAGGTTTTGTGTGGACTATAGAGGTCTCAACTCTGTCACCAAGACAGATGCACACCCTATCCCAAGAGCTGATGAACTGATAGACAGATTGGGTGCAGCCAAATACCTGAGTACCTTTGACTTAACTGCAGGGTACTGGCAGATTGGCATGGCCCCAGGAGCCAAAGAAAAAACAGCATTCTCTACACCTGATGGGCATTTTCAGTTCACTGTTATGCCCTTTGGTTTAAAGAATGCCCCTGCCACCTTCCAGAGGTTGGTGAATCAAGTCCTTGCTGGGTTGGAATCCTTTAGTGCAGCCTATCTTGATGATATTGCTGTCTTCAGTTCCACCTGGCAGGATCACCTGATCCACCTTGGGAAGGTGTTAAAGGTTCTGCAAACTGCAGGCCTATCTATCAAGGCATCCAAATGCCAGATAGGGCAGGGCACTGTGGTGTACTTGGGCCACCTGGTTGGTGGAGGCCAGGTACAACCCTTACAGCCCAAGATCCAGGCCATCCTGGACTGGGCAGCTCCAACAACTCAGACCCAAGTCAGGGCATTCCTTGGCTTGACTGGGTACTACAGGAAGTTTGTGAAGGGATATGGGTCCATTGTGACTCCCCTCACAGACCTCACCTCCAAGAAGATGCCAAAGAAAGTAAACTGGACAGTCTGTTGCCAAAAGGCTTTTGACACTCTGAAAGAAGCAATGTGCTCAGCACCAATTCTAAAAGCACCAGATTATGCCAAGCAGTTCATTGTGCAAACTGATGCCTCTGAGCTGGGGATAGGAGCGGTCCTATCCCAGACCAATGATGAAGGCCAAGACCAACCTGTTGCTTTTATAAGCAGAAGGCTTCTCCCCAGGGAGCAGCGTTGGAGTGCCATTGAGAGGAGGCCTTTGCTGTGGTTTGGTCCCTGAAGAAGCTGAGGCCCTACCTGTTTGGGACTCACTTCCTAGTTCAAACTGACCACAGACCTCTCAGGTGGCTAATGCAAATGAAAGGAGAAAATCCAAAACTGTTGAGGTGGTCCATCTCCCTACAGGGAATGGACTTTGAAGTGGAACACAGACCTGGCACTGCCCATGCCAATGCAGATGGCCTTTCCAGGTTCTTCCACTTAGACAATGAAGACTCCATAGGGCAAGGTTAGTCTCATCATCTTTCATTTGGGGGGGTTGTGTGAGAAAGTGCCATCTTTCTTGCATGGTATGCCCCCACTTTTGCTGGATTGCTGATGTGCTTTGACTGAGTGTGCCCTGGGCTCCTGCCAACCAGGTACCCAGGGCCTGTGTTCCTTCCCTAAAACTGCATTGATACCTACACCCAATTGGCATCCCTGGCCACAGGTCAGCCCCTGGTAAATGGTACCATGGGTACCCAGGGCACTGTGACCAGGGAAGGCCCTAAGGGCTGCAGCACTTGTTGTGCCACCCTTAGGGACCCTGTACCTTTACACACACACACTGCCTTTGCAGGCTGCGTGTCTTGGTGCAGAACAAAAGTGAAGAGTCGACATGGCACACATCCCTGTGTGCCATGCCTACAAGCCACTGCCCTGGCCTAGGTCAGCCACCCCTCTAGCTGGGTGCACTATGCCAGTGGTGAGGCATAGAGGCATGAGCCCTGTGCCCTACAGTGCCCAAGTCCATTCTTGGGCATTGTAAGTGCAGTGCTGCCATTAAGAGTATATGGTGCTTGGAGTCTGTCATTACGAACTCCACAGCACCATAATAGCCCTACTGAAAACTAAGAAGTTTGGTATCAAACTTCTCAGCACGATTAAACCCCCACTGATGCCAGTGTGGGATTTAATGTAAACGCACTCAGAGGGCATCTTAGAGATGCCCCTGAAACCAACCCGACCTCCAGTGTCCGGACTGAGTGGCTGCCCAGGCTGCCACCACCAGACATGTTTCTGGACCCCTGGGTCGAGAGCCTCTGCTCTCAGGGGCCTGAAACAATGCGCATCCTGGGGCGAGGTGCCAAAGCCTCCTCCCCAGGATGGGCAGGGGAGCTTCAAAGGCCTGCCGCCTTTCGAGCTTCCCCAGACCATTTGCTGCTTCCAGCAAACTGGTCCCCACTAGTTCTACCCCCACTTCTGGCGGGAGAACCGGTGGGAAAACCAGAGGCAGGAAATGGGTTGTGCCCACCTCTGCCAACTCCACCCCTAAGGTGGGGGAGGCGAGGTGAAGCACAAGCTCGAGTCCCCGCCATCTTGAGGATGGGGGACCCAGCCAACCAGGGACAGGCTCCTGCCCCCTCCCACTGGAGAGGAGCAGAATAGGGGTGTACCCACCCCAGGGAAGGGACCCATTGGTCCCTGCCCTTACCTACCTGTAACCACCCTAAATTTAGTATTTAGGGGCTCCTGAACCTTCCTTCCTCAGTTCCCGAATCCGAAAACAAGAAGAGAAGATGAAGCAAGAAGACCAGCCGTGCAGCTGCTAACAAGGAGGCGACGACAGCTGACTTGGCCCCAGCCCTACCGGCCTGTCGACCTCTGAACCTGCTCCTGCGAACCCCGGCCTCAGCAACCTCAAAAACCCCGGACTCCCTGTGTGCCACAGCCTTCAACCCAGGGACTCCCACGAGCAGTGGTACTGCTCAAAAGAACAAACTCCAAAAGACCCAGCCCTGGCACGGAACCGCGAAACGTGCACCCTCTGCACCCGCTGAGCCCGGCCTGTGCCTGAGTGAACCAAGACTTTGAGGACATCCCCCCGACGATTCTGACCTGGATTCCAGTGCCCAAGGACCCTCCTCGACGGCCCAGATGAGCGCCTGCAGCCTCAGGACAAGGGACCCCTCAACCGCAACCAGCAGGGGTAAGATTTCCCGACCTCAAAGACACCCCTGCACCCGGCGCCCCACGGCCCCCGTGCCCAACTCCTGGGTGTCTACCTATCCTCCAAGACCCCAACTTACCTCCCGAAGTGTTGGTCGCCCCTGGAGAGTCACCGTCCCGAGCCTGCAGCCTTTCCACCGTCCAAGATCTCCATTGGTTAACATTGAGCGCCCGACGGCTCAAGCACCCTGCACCCAGCCGCCCGAGTGCCCCTGGAAGCGCAACCTCTACCCTAACCTACTTCCCCATTTGCCCTGAGCAAGTGACCAGGAGCCCAGCTCCCACAGCCGCGTGGCCTGCTTGCCAGCAGCCACCAACCCGAGGCCCCTGCCTGCCATAGGATAACATTGGGCCTACTCACTCTGCACCCGACCGCCCCTGTGCCGCTGAGGGTGTAACAACTGTACTCACCTGATACTGGGGGACCCCTGAGTCTATGCCCAGAACCTTAACTCTGCCAGTCGAGTACTTGCCAAAGACCGATAACTCACTTTTCTTCCATAAGGTAACACTGACTGGCTCCACCTGGAATTTCTTCTAAGTGTGGAGTTTTGAAACTTTAAAATATTCACCTAAAATCAGCCGAGTCACGAAGCGAAAATACTCACCTGGTATTAGAGGAGGCCCCAGTGCTGGACCGGGGTGCCCAACACTGGCCCTAAAAGTAATCACAACGTTACTTACCGCTAACTCCATTTTCTTCCATAGGGATCCATTGACTGGTTTTCTGTGAAATTTCTTCTAAGTGTCTACGTTTGAAATACTAAAATATTGTTTAAGAAATCACAACAGTAGCGAATTCAGAACTACTCACCTGCTCTCAGGAGAGATGTCAGTACTGCCTCTTTTAGTCTAGTACCAACCATGAAAAGTAATTTTTACCGTACTTACCAGTAACTCGAAATTCCTCTCATAGGATATCATTGCCTGCTTTTGTTGAAAAGTTTCTAAGTGTCGATTTCTGCATTTTACAAATATTCTTTAAAAATCGTGCCAGCGATACAAACGTAATTACTTGCCTGTTTTAGATAGATACCCCAGTGCTGAACCATAGAACCCAGCACTGGATTACAAAAATAACGTAAACCCACTTTGCTTACAAATTGCATTTCCTTCCATAGGATAACATTGGTAGTTTACCCAGAAAAGTTCCTAAGTGTCAACTTTTGAAATACAGTAATATTTCTCAAAAATCACTACATTAACCAAAACGCTTTTTCTTACCTGTTTACAGGAAGTGTCCCAGGACTGAATCCAGGATCCAGTCCTGTGGTTAGAAAAGTAATCTACAAAGTAATTAATTGTAATTAATCATAATTTTCCATTAAGCTCAATGTTGCATTGTATTTGACGCTGTGTTGCCTCTTGCACCAACTGTGATTATTACCATCAAAAGTCTATTGCCTATTTGTAAGGTGATTAACCAAAGCATCTCATACTGAGAAAGTATATTTTGATCCTATTGTTGGTTCTAAAATAAAACAAGCATATATTTTTATATACAAACCATTGGCCTAGAGTTCAGTTCTTGAGTGTGTGGCTTCATTTGCTGACTGAGTGTGTACAACAAATGCTTTACACTGTCCTCTGATACTGCCTTACTGCTCGACCAAGCTACCACTTTAGAGAGTAAGGTTATATCTAACTTTAGCCTCTGCCAAACCTCTGGGGACTGGGGACTCTGTGCACACTGAACCTTACTTTGGTGCAGTATATACAGAGCCACTTTCCTACATTCCTGACTTCTAATCTCACAAGAGGTTAGTAGAGAGTTGTTTAGTAATAAATACATATATATTTGATATATATATCTGTGTGGTGTCTTTTCATTTGGTGATTCAAGAGATTGTGTGGTAAAACAAGCTGCTTTACATTCCTCCAAGACTTAGCCTGAAGGCTGCTCTCCACAGCAACCACTAGGATAGCTTTCTGTAAAGGTTGTCTTAAACCTACGTACCATAAGAGTCGAATTGTACTAGTGCAAGGTGTCCACTTTAACTAGTGAACAGCATATACCAGGCCAACTTCTCACAGTGGGATCATACTCCCACACCAGGAACTGGTGTGGGGGTATGATTCCAAGGGGTTTGACACCAAACACGACATGTTTCCGTGCAGCCATCCCAAAGTTAGCATTTACAGTTTAGATATAATGCACTTAAGAGTATATGGTCAGGCTGCACCACAGACAACCCCGGATAGGAGATTCCGAGGGCTGCAGAGGGGCTCTGCTCATGCATGGGCACCCTCTCACATATAACCAAGCACCCTGCCATCAGGATTGATAAGGCCTGCCATAGGGGTGACTGATGGGTTTCTATGTGCAGTGTTAGGTGAGATATAGGGAACCTATATCTCTGCAAGAGTGCATGCACCACCTTACCCAGGCTGCAGTAGCAGTCCTGTGGTGTCATTTTGGAGGGCCTTCCAGGGGTGGCACAATACATGCTTCAGCCCCTGGTAGGCCTCTGGGGTACCTATGCCCTTGGTACATAGTATACCATATACTAGGGACTTATAAGGGCACCCCAGAATCTAATCTGAAGTGTACTTAAGGTACAGGGAATCAATTTAGAGAGGAATCAGCTAGGCTGGGGTCCTTGATAGCAGGGCCCCAGCCAGACTAAAGTCGAAAAACAGTGATACACCAGCAAAAAGTGGGGGTATGCATAAGAGGCAGATCCTACTCTCCTACAAGGGGAGCAGAAAGAAGCAAGAGGGGTGCAAGAAGAAGCAAGAGAGGTAGAGGAAGAAGGAACAGAAGTGCAGAAACAAGCAATAGAGGTGCAGAAAGAAGCAAGAGAAGTGCGGAAAGAAGGATCAGAGGTGCAGAAAGAGGCAAGAGAGGTGCAGAAAGAAGGAAGAGAGGTGTAGAAGAGGCAAGAGGGTTGCAGAAAGAAGCAAGAGAAGTTCAGAAAGAAGCATCAAATGCACAGATAGAGTCAAGAGAACAGCAGAAAGAGGTAAGAGAGGTACAGAAAGAGGCAGCAGGAGTGCAGAAAGATGCAAGAGAGGTAGAGAAATAGGCAAGAGAGGTGCAGAAATAGGGAAGAGGGTTGCAAAAAGAGGCAAGATTGGTGCATAAAGAAACAAGAGATGTGCATAAAGAGGCAAGAGATGTACAGGAAGAGGCAACAAAGGTTCAGAAAGAGGCAAGAGAGGTACAGAAAGAGGCAAAAGAGGTACAGAAACAGGGAAGAGAGGTGTAGAAAGAGGCAAGAGGGGTGCAAAAAGAGGCAAGAGAAGTGCATACAGAGGCAAGAGAAGTGCTGGTAGAAGCAACAGAGGTGCAGAAAGAAGCAACAGAGGTACAGAAAGAGGCAAAAGTGGTGCAAATTGAGGCAAGAGAAGTGTAGAAAGAAGGAACAGAGGTACAGAAAGAGGAAAGAGATGTGCAGAAAGAGGCAAGAGAGGTATAGAAAGATGGAAGAGGGGAGCAGAAAGAAGCAAGAGGGGTGCCAAAAGAAGCAAGTTAGGTGCAGAAAGAAGGAACAGAAATGCAGAAGGAAGCAATAAAGGTACAGAAAGAGGCATGAGAAGAGTAGAAAGAATCAACAGGAGTGCAGAAAGAGGCAAGAGAGGTGCAGAATTAGGCAAGACAGGTTCAGAAAGAGGGAAGAGGGGTGCAGAAAGAAGCAAGAGGGGTGCAGAAAGAAGCAAGAGAGATGCAGAAAAAGGCACGAGAATTGAAGAAAAAGCTAAGAGAGGTGCAGAAAGAGGCAAGAGGGGTGCAGAAAGAAGTAAGAAAGGTGCAGAAAGAAGCAAGAGATGTGCAGAAAGAACCAAAAGTGGTGCAGAAAGGGGCAAGGGGTATGGAGAAAGAGGCAAGAAAAGTTCATAAAGAAGCAACACAGGTGTAGAAAGAGGCAAGAGAACTAAAGAAAGAGGCAAGAGAAGTGTAGAAAGAGGCAAGTCATGTGCAGACTAGAGGGAAGAGAACTGCAGAAGGAGGCTAGCAAGGCAACAAAAGAGCAGAAAGAGGCAAGAGGGGTGCAGAAAGAAGCAAGAGAGATGCAGAAAGAGGCAAGAGAAGTACAGAAAGGGCAAGAGAGGAGCAGAAAGAGGCAGGAGAAGTACAGAAAGTAGCTAGAGAGATACAGAAAGAGGCAACAGAGGTGCAGAAAGAGGCAAGAGAGGTGCACAAAGAGGGAGAGGGGTGCATAAAATGAAAGAGAAGTGCAGAAAGAAGCAACAGAGGTGCTGAAAGAGGCAAGAGGAGTGCAGAAAGAAGCAAGAGGTGTGGAGAAAGAAGCAACAGAGGTTCAGAAGATATAAGAGAAGTGCAGAAAGAGGTAAGATATGTGCAGAAAAAGGCAAGAGAGGTATAGAAAGCGGCAAAAGGGGTGCAGAAAGAAGCATTAGAAGTGCTGACAAGAGAAGTGCGGAAATAAGCAACAGAGCTGCAGAATGAGGCAAGAGGGGTGCAGAAAGAAGCAAGAGAAGTGCAGAAAGAAGCAACAGAGGTAAAGAAAGATGAAAGTGAAGTGCAGAAAGAGGCAAGATATGTGCAGAAAGAGGCAAGAGAGGTGCAGAAAGAGGGAATAGGGGTGTAGAAAGAGACAAAAGGGGTGCAAAAAGAAGCAAGAGAGCTGCTGAAAAAACAAGAGATGCGCAAAAAGAGGCAAGAGAAGTACAGAAAGAGGCAACAGAGGTGCAGAAAGAGGCAACAGAGGTGCAGGAAGATGCAAGAGAGGTACAGAAAGAGGCAAAAGAGGTGCAGAAACAGGGAAGAAAGGTGCAGAAAGAGGCAAGAGGGGTATAAAAAGAGGCAAGAGAAGTCCATAAAGAGGCAAGAGAAGTGCTGGTAGAAGCAAAAGAAGTACAGAAAGAAGCAACAGAGGTAGAGAAAGAGGCAAAGAGGTACAAAAGGAGGCAAGAGAAGTGCAGAAAGAAGGAACAGAGGTGCAGAAAGAGGGAAGAGGGGAGCAGAAAGAAGCAAGAGGAGTGCAAAAAGAAGCAAGAGAGGTAGAGGAAGAAGGAACAGAAATACAGAAACAAGCAATAAAGGTGCAGAAAGAAGCAAGAGAAGTGCGGATATAAGGAACAGAGGTGCAGAAAGAGGCAAGAGAGGTGCAGAAAGGGGAAAGAGAGGTGCAGAAAGAGGCAAGAGGGGAGCAGAAAGAAGCAATAAAGTACAGAAAGAAGCAAGAGAAGTGCGGAAAGCACCATCAGAGGTTTAGAAAGAGGTAAGAGGGTTGCAGAAAGAAGCAAGAGAAGTTCAGAAAGAAGCACCAAATGCACAGATAGAGTCAAGAGAACTGCAGAAAGATACAAGAGAGGTACAGAAAGAGGCAGCAGGAGTGCAGAAAGATGTAAGAGAGGTTCAGAAATAGGCAAGAGAGGTGCAGAAATAGGGAAGAGGGTTGCAAAAAGAGGCAAGAGGGGTACATAAAGAAACAAGAGATGTGCAAAAAGAGGCAAGAGATGTACAGAAAGAGGCAACAAAGGTTCAGAAAGAGGCAACAGAGGTGCAGGAAGATGCAAGAGAGGTACAGAAAGAGGCAAAAGAGGTACAGAAACAGGGAAGAGAGTTATAGAAAGAGGCAAGAGGGGTGCAAAAAGGCAAGAGAAGTGCATAAAGAGGCAAGAGAAGCGCTGGTAGAAGCAACAGAGGTGCAGAAAGAAGCAACAGAGGTACAGAAAGAGGCAAAAGTGGTGCAAAAGGAGTCAAGAGAAGTGTAGAAAGAAGGAACAGAGGTGCAGAAAGAGGCAAGAGAGGTGCAGATTGAGCCAAGAGAGGTATAGAAAGAGGGAAGAGGGGAGTAGAAAGAAGCAAGGGGGGGGTGCCAAAAGATGCAAGAGAGGTGCAGAAAGAAGGAACAGAAATGCAGAAAGAAGCAATAAAGGTACAGAAAGAGGCATGAGAAGTGTAGAAAGAGGCAACAGGAGTGCAGAAAGAGCAAGAGAGGTACAGAATTAGGCAAGACAGGTATAGAAAGAGGGAATAGGGGTGCAGAAAGAGGCAAGAGGGGTGCAGAAAGAAGCAAGAGAGATGCAGAAAAAGGCAAGAGAATTGCAGAAAAAGGTAAGAGAGGTGCAGAAAGAGGCAAGAGGGGTGCCGAAAGAAGTAAGAAAGGTGCAGAAAGAAGCAAGGGAAGTGCAGAAAGAACCAAAAGCGGTGCAGAAAGGGGCAAGAGGCGTGGAGAAAGAGGCAAGAAAAGTTCATAAAGAAGCAACACAGGTGTAGAAAGAGGCAAGAGAACTATAGAAAGAGGCAAGAGAAGTGTAGAAAGAGGCAAGTCATGTGCAGACTAGAGGGAAGAGAACTGCAGAAGGAGGCTAGCGAGGCAACAAAAGAGCAGAAAGAGGCTAGAGGGTTGCAGAAAGAAGCAAGTGAGATGCAGAAAGAGGCAAGAGAAGTACAGTAAGGGCAAGAGAGGAGCAGAAAAGGCAGGTGAAGTACAGAAAGTAGCAAGAGAGATACAGAAAGAGGCAACAGAGGTGCAGAAAGAGTTAGTAGGGGTACAGAAAGAGACAAGAGAGGTACACAAAGAGGGAGAGGGGTGCATAAAATGAAAGAGAAGTGCAGAAAGAAGCAACAGAGGTGCTGAAAGAGGCCAGAGGAGTGCAGAAAGAAGGAAGAGGAGTGGAGAAAGAAGCCACAGAGGTTCAGAAAGATGTAAGAGAAGTGCAGAAAGAGGCAAGATATGTGCAGAAAGAGGCAAGAGAGGTGCAGAAAGAGGGAAGAGGGATATAGAAAGAGGCAAAAGGGGTACAGAAAGAAGCAAGAGAGGTATGGAAAGAAAAAAGAGAAGTACAGATAGAACCACCAGAGGTGCAGATAGAGGCAAGTGGGTTGCAGAAAGAAGCAAGAGAAGTTCAGAAAGAAGCGTCAGATGCACATAAAGAGTCAAGAGAACTGCAGAAAGAGGCAAGAGAGGTACAGAAAGAGGCCAAAGTAGTGCAGAAAGCGGCAAGAGAGGTGCAGAAATATGGAAGAGGGGTGCAGAAAGAGGTGAGAGAGGTGCAGAAAGAAACAAGAGAGGTGCCAAAAGAAGTAAGCGAAGTTATGTTATGTTATGTTATGTTATCTGAGTTTATAAAGCGCACAGCTGCCCCAGCAAAGAGGCGTCCCGGCGCTGCCAGCGTCAGAAGGAACAGGGCTAAGAACACAACAAGTAGACGAAGGGAATATACAGAAGACAAAAGGACTAAGCAGAAGGAAAAAGGAAAGTTTTAATTGCTTTCCTGAAGTCCACCATGCGATCCAAGCTGCGAATCTGAGGAGGCAGGGAATTCCACAGCTTGGCAGCTAAATAACGGAAAGATCGACCTCCAGCCCGAAGGCGCTTCACATGGGGGACAGTTACTGAATGCTGTCCCAGGGAGCGCAGCTGGCGAGTGGGGACATACAGGGCTAGCAAGTTAGCCAGGAGACTAGGCGAGGCAAGTTTCAGGATCTGAAAAGATAGGCAAAGAGCCTTAAATTGGATCCGTTTGGCCACTGGAAGCCAATGTAACCTCCGGATGGCCCCACTGGAAGGACAGTTACGTGGGAGCCCTAACAGGGCTCTGGCGGCAGCGTTTTGAACGCACTGCAATCGCAATATCTCAGCCTGATTAGCTCCCAACAGGAGCGAATTAGCATAGTCCAATCTAGATAGAATGGCTGATTGAACAATCAATTGGTGAGTAGATGAATCAAAGAACTTCAACAAGGGCCTAAGTCCCCGCAGGAGGGCAAAACAGGTACCTGCAACTTTTTTAGTATGTTCTTGAAAGCTAAGGGTAGCATCCATCCATACCCCCAGATTTTTTACCACCAACTTAGGGGTGGGGGTACTACCAAGTAAGTTTGGCCACCATTGTTCACTCCAGAGGCTCCTGTCCCTCCCCACCAACAATAACTCTGTTTTAGTCGCATTCAATTGGAGACAATTTAAAGTCATCCACTCTGCCACAGCGGTCAAGCCGCTCCGAAACCTAGAAGCATCTTGAGTGGAACCATCGGACAGGGCCACCACCAGCTGTGTATCATCTGCATACAAGACCATGGTGAGGCCCATGTTCCTAGCCACCTTAGCAAGAGGCTGAACATAAAGATTGAACAATATGGGGCTTAATGCAGAGCCCTGTGGTAGCCCCTGCCCGATGGGATGAGCCTGAGAGAGAAACGGGGGGGCCGACACTCGAAAAGATCTCTCTTTCAGGAATGATCTAAACCATTCTAGTGCTAGGCCCACAACCCCGGCATCCTCCAAGCGCTGTAACAGAATTCCATGTGAAACCATGTCAAATGCGGCACTCAGATCAAGTAAAATCAGTGCCGCTGTATGACCGGAATCGAGAATGGTCCGCAGATGTTCTGTCACAGCCAGAAGAGCCGTCTCTGTACTGTGACCAGGGCGGAAACCATTTTGAGAAGGATCCAAGATGTTATTAGTAGTGAGATATTTCATTAAAATATTGTTAACATGGGCCTCAGCAATCTTGGCTACCCAAGGAAGGAGCAATATTGGCCGAACGTTTTCCAGCTTTGCTGGGTCAAGTGAGGGTTTTTTGAGAATAGGGGACACCCTCGCCTGTTTCCACGGAGTGCAGGAAGTGCAGAAAGAAGCAACAGAGGTGCAGAAAGAGGGGAGAAGTACAGAAATATGAAAGAGAAGTACAGAAAGAAGCAACAGAGGTGCAGAATGAGACAGGAGGGGTGCAGAAAGAAGCAAGAGAAGTGCAGAAAGAAGCAACAGGCGTGCAGAAAGACGAATATGAAGTGCAGAAAGAGGCAAGATATGTGCAGAAAGAGGCAAGAGAGGTACATAAAGAGGGAATAGGGGTGTAGAAAGAGGCAAAAGGGGTCTAGAAAGAAGCAAGAGAGCTGCTGAAAAAACAAGAGAAGTGCAGAAAGAAGCAGCAGAGATGCAGAGAGAGTAAAGAGGGTTGCATAAAGAGGCAAAAGAAGTGCAGAAAGAAGGAACTGAGGTGCAAGAGGCAAGAGAAGTACAGTAAGAGGCAAGAGAGGTGCAGAAAGAGGCCACCGAAGTGCAGAAGGATGCAAGAGAGGTACAGAAAGACGCAATAGATATGCAGAAAAAATGAAGAGGGTGCAGAAAGAGGCAAGATTTATGCAAAAGGAAGCAAGAGATGTGCTGAAAAAAGGAAGAGAAGGGCAGAAAGAAAAAATCAGAGGTGCAGAAAGAGGCAAGAGAAGTATAGAAAGAGGCAAGAGAGGTACAGAAAGAGGCAAGAGAGCTTCAGAAAGAGGGAAGAGGGATGCAGAAAGAAGAAAGACGGGTGCAGAAAGAAGCAAGTGAGGTGCAGAAAGAAGCAGCAGAAGTGTAGAAAGAAGCAACAGAGGTGCAGAGAGAGGCAAGAGAGGTTGAGGAAGAAGGAACAGAAATGCAGAAAGAAGCAATAAAGGAACAGAAAGAAGCAAGAGAAGTATGGAAAGAAGGAACAGAGGTGCCGAAAGAGGCAAGAGTGGTGCAGAAAGAGGGAAGAGAGGTGCAGAAAGAGGGAAGAGGGGTGCATAAAGAAGCAATAAAGGTACAGAAAGAAGCAAGAGAAGTGTGGAAAGAAGGAATAGAGGTGCAGAATGAGGCAAGAGAGGTACAGAAAGAGGGAAGAGTGGTGCAGAAAGAGGGAAGAGGGGAGCAGAAAGAAGCAAGAGGGGTGCAAAAAGAAGTAAGAGAGGTAGAGGAAGAAGGAACAGAAATGCAGAAAGAAGCAATAAAGGTACAGAAAGAAGCAAGAGAAGTGCGGAAAGAAGGAACAGAGGTGCAGAAAAAGGCAAGAGAGGTGCATAAAGAGAGAAGAGAGGTGCAGAAAGAGGGAAGAGGAGAGCAGAAAGAAGCAATAAAGTACAGATAGAAGCAAGAGAAGTACGGAAAGCACCATCAGAGGTATAGAAAGAGGCAAGAGGGTTGCAGAAAGAAGCAAGAGAAGTTCAGAAAGAAGCGTCAAATGCACAGATAGAGTCAAGAGAACTGCAGAAAGAGGCAAGAGAGGTTCAGAAAGAGGCAGCAGGAGTACAGAAAGATGCAAGAGAGGTACAGAAATAGGCAAGAGAGGTGCAGAAATAGGGATGAGGGTTGCAAAAAGAGGCAAGAGCGGTGCAGAAAGAAACAAGAGATGTGCAAAAAGATGCAAGAGATGTACAGAAAGAGGCAACAAGGTTCAGAAAGAGGCAACAGAGGTGCAGGAAGATGCAAGAGAGGTGCAGAAAGAGGCAAAAGAGGTACAGATACAGGGAAGAGAGGTGCAGAAAGAGGCAAGAGGGTGTGCAAAAAGAGGGAAGAGAAGTGCATAAAGAGGCATGAGAAGTCGTGATAGAAGCAACAGAGGTACAGAAAGAAGAAACAGAGGTACAGAAAGAGGCAAAAGTGGTGCAGAAAGAGGCAAGAGAGGTATAGAAAGAGGCAAGAGAGGTGCAGAAAGAGGCAAGAGAGCTGCAGAAAGAGGGAAGAGGGATGCAGAAAGAAGAAAGACGGGTGCAGAAAGAAGTAAGTGAGGTGCAGAAAGAAGCAGCAGAAGTGTAGAAAGAAGCAACAGAGGTGCAGAAAGGGGCAAAAGGGGTGCAAAAGAGGCAAGAGAAGTGCAGAAAGAAGCAACACAGGTGCAGAAAGAGGCAAGAGAGGTGAAGAAAGAGGGTATAGGGGAGCAGAAAGAAGCAAGAGGGGTGCAGAAAGAAGCAAGAGAGGTGTAGAAAGAGGCAACTGAAGTGCAGAAAGAGGCAAGAAAGATGCAGAAAGAGATAAGAAAGGTGCAGAAAGTGAGAAGACAGTTGCAGAAAGAGGAATGATGGGTGCAGAAAAAAGAAAGAGAGGTGCAGAAAAAAGCAGGAGGAGAGCAGAAAGAAGCAAGAAAGTTGCGGAAAGATGTAAGAGCAGTGCAGAAACATTCAAGAGAGGTGCAAAAAGAGGGATGCAAAAAGAGGGAAGACAGGTGCAGAAAAAGGCAAGAGGGTTGCAGAAAGAAAGAAGAGAAGTTCAGAAAGAAGAAACAGAGGTGCAGAAAGAGGCAACAGTAGTGCAAAAGTGGCAAGAGAGGTGCAGAAGGAGAGAAGAGAGGTGCAGAAAGAGAGAAGACAGGTGCAGAAAGAGGCAAGAGTAGTGCAGAAAGTAGAAAGTGATGTGCAGAAAGAAAAAATATACTTACAGAGAGAACCAACAGAGGTGGAGAAAGAGGCAAAAGAGGTGCAGAAAGAGGCCACAGAGGTGCAGAAAGAGTAAAGACCATTGCAGAAAGAGGCAAGAGAAGTGCAAGAGAGGTATGGAAAGAAAAAAGAGAAGTACAGAAAGAGCCACCAGAGGTGCAGATAGAGGCAAGTGGGTTGCAGAAAGAAGCAAGAGAAGTTCAGAAAGAAGCATCAGATGCACAGAAAGAGTCAAGAGAACTGCAGAAAGAGGCAAGAGAGGTACAGAAAGAGGCAACAGGAGTGCAGAAAAAGGCAAGAGAGGTACAGAAAGAGGAAAGAGAGGTGCAGAAATAGGGAAGAGGGGTACAGAAAGAGGTGAGAGGGGTGCCGAAAGAAACAAGAGAGGTGCCAAAAGAAGCAATAGAAGTGCAGAAAGAGGCAAGAAAGGTGCAGAAAAAGGTTAGAAGTGCAGAAAGATGAAGAAGTGCAGAAAGAAGCAACAGAGGTACAGAATGAGACAGGAGGGGTACAGAAAGAAGCAAGAGAAGTGCAGAAAAAAGCAACAGAGGTACAGAAAGATGAAAGTGAAGTACAGAAAGAGACAAGATATGTCCAGAAAGAGTCAAGAGAGGTGGAGAAAAAGGGAAGAGGGGTATAGAAAGAGGCAAAAGGGGTGCAGAAAGAAGCAAGAGAAGTGCTGACAAAACAAGAGAAGTGTGGAAAGAAGCAACAGATCTGCAGAATGAGGCAAGAGGGGTGCAGAAAGAAGCAAAGAAGTACAGAAAGAAGCAACAGAGGTACAGAAAGATGAAAGTGAAGTGCAGAAAGAGTCAAGATATGTGCAGAAAGAGGCAAGAGAGGTGCAGAAAGAGGGAATAGGGGTGTAGAAAGAGGCAAAAGGGGTGCAGAAAGAAGCAAGAGAGCTGCTGAAAAAACAAGAGATGTGTAAAAAGAGGCAAGAGAAGTACAGAAAGAGGCAAGAGAGGTGCAGAAAGAGGCAACAAAGGTAAAGGAAGATGCAAGAGAGGTGCAGAAAGAGGCAAAAGAGGTGCAGAAACAGGGGAGAGATATGCAGTAAGAGGCAAGAGGGGTGAAAAAAGAGGCAAGAGAAGTGCATAAGGAGGCAAGAGAAGTGCTGGTAGAAGCAACAGAAGTGCAGAAAGAAGCAACAAAAGAGCAGAAAGAAGCAACAGAGGTACAGAAAGAGGCAAGTGAGGTTGAGGAAGAAGGAACAGAAATGCAGAAAGAAGCAATAAAGGTACAGAAAGAAGGAAGAGAAGTGTGGAAAGAAGGAACAGAGGTGCAGAAAGAGGCAAGATAGGTGCAGAAAGAGGGAAGAGAGGTGCAGAAAGAGGGAAGAGGGGAGCATAAAGAAGCAATAAAGGTACAGAAAGAATCAAGAGAAGGGTGGAAAGAAGGAATAGAGGTGTAGAAAGAGGCAAGAGAGGTGCAGAAAGAGGGAAGAGAGGTGCAGAAAGAGGGAAGAGGGGAGCAGAAAGAAGCAAGAGGGGTGCAAAAAGAAGCAACAGAGGTTGAGGAATGTGAGAAGTTGGCCTGGTATATGCTGTTCACTAATTAAAGTGGACACCTTGCACCAGTCCAAATCGACTCTTATGGTAGATAGGTTTAAGACAACCTTTATAGAAAGCTATCCTAGTGGTAGCTGTGGAGAGCAGCCTTCAGGCTAAGTCTTGAAGGAATGTAAAGCAGCTTGTTTTACCACATAATCTCTTGAATCACCAAATGAAAAGACACCACACAGGTATATATATCAAATATATATGTATTTATTAATAAACAACTCTCTACTAATCTCTTTATGAGATTAGAAGTCAGGAACATATGCACAAATCAACAGTTCTCAATAAATTAAGCACAATATGGCTGGGGCCCTAGGGGCGTACCAGACCATATACTAAGAAAGAGACTTAGAAACAACGACTTGCAGGGAGACAAGGCCTAGGGCCTTCAGAAGTGCTGGGGCCTCACGAAACCACCCACGGCAGGTAAGTAAAGGACCCACGGGGGACGCGTGCAGTGTGGATACACAGGCGCGGATCGCCGTTGACTTCAATGGGGCAAGTCGCGGTTGGAAATAAAGAGTTTTAGGATACTTCGGATGGACCTACAAGCAAGTCACTTACAGGGTAAGTAGTTCTAGGGCCCACACCCACAGGAGCACCGTAGTGCTGGAGTTACCTCACCCAGGGAAGCTGGGTGCATAGGTGTCCTTTGGTGTCGGGTCGCGGCGCCGTTTTCAATGGCAAACAAAGAAGACTTGCTGATTGCGGGAGCTGAAGAAGTGTCCGGTGGAATCCAAGCCTGGATTCAGAAGGAATATGACCTGAAAGCAGAGGGGACAGTGTTCAAAGTCACTTGGCAGTGACCCGGGACAAGGAAGATGGATGCCCACCATCATTGCAGGATTCAGGTCGATCACAGTTGCCTTGACTCTTCAGCCACGAGGTCCAGGAGACATCGACAATGACCAGGAGCTGGATTCGGCGTGCTCCACGATGTCTACAGCTTACTGTTGTGTTGTGAACTCAATTGGAGCCAACCAGCCTTGGTAACAGCAAGTCTTGGGGAAAGGAAGAAAAGTCAATGGCGCAGACCAGCAAGGTCTGGGGAACTCACCCAGTGAGGGTAAGTCAGGGAAGGCCTGGAGCAACCAGAGGAGCCCTTTGGTTCCTTAGGAAAGTCTTCTGGGGACCCACAAGCCAGCTGGCAAGGGATCACAAAGACGCCTTGGAAGGATTCGCTCAACAGGGGCCCACGGTCATTTAGGACAGTGTAGGCCTCTGATCTTCAGTGGGATTCCTGCTGGAGGCTGGTACCACATGTTGTCCAATGCACAGGTTCGTAGACCATTGTGGAGGGTTGCACTCGACAATAGTGCACGGTACACAGGGGTCACAGTTCCTCATCACTCGTGGGGTCCACTTGCCTCAGCTTCACTGGGGACTCACGACGGCCTTGGAGAAGTCAGGAAATCTACTTCTTGGGCTGCAGGGACTTCGGACTCCGGCAGGAGCAGCATAGTTTGCGACCGCCGTTGTAGTTTTTGGTGCCTGCCAAGCAGGGGAGTCACTCCTTGACTCCAAGGGAGATTCTTCAGTCTTCCAAAGGTAGTGGAACGTCAAAGGGCCAGGATTCTTCTTTAGAGCATCGTCCAGGGATATCTAACTTTCAGGTTCAAGGGCTCCCTACCTTATACTAACAAGGAAGGGAGGGACTAGCTCTAAGACCCCACCTATGGGAGGGTCAGGGGAGTGGGTGGCTACACCCACTTCCCTTTGTCCAGTTTTGTGCCAGAGCAGGGGCAGGTAGCCCCTGAGCCGGTTTGAACTGGCATATGCACAGAGGAGCCTTCTGCTCCCCCAGTGCAGGCCTTCAAAGCACTCTAAGAGTGCACCCACCCAGCCCCAATACACTAAACCCTGTCTGGGAGGTGGTTACACCTCCCTGTGACAGGATACCTTTTGTTGGGCTTCCTCCACTGTGAGTTTCGGTCATCAGCAGGAGGGCAGCCCCGTGTCTGCGGCTGGTGGCATCCATTTTGTGATGCCAGGGCTCTGTAGGATTCTACTGTGTTTCCACAGTGGGTACATGTCTATCCCTCTAGAAGGGTGGAATGCTACCCCCGCTGCCAGGATTGGCGGGGGGGTTGTATTCCAAGATGTTTGACACCAAACACGAGATGTTTTGATGCAGCCATTCCAAAGTTAGCATTTTACCGCGAGGATATAATGCACTTAAGAGTATATGGTTTAACCGCATCCACAAACAGCACCAGAGAATGGACTCTGAGAGCTGCAGAGGGGCCCTGCTCAGGCAGAGGCACCCCCTCACATTAGAGACGACGCACCCTGCCCTCAGGATTGATAGGGCCTGCCTTAGGGGTGACTGATAGGTTCAAATGTGTGCGCAGGGGAGATATAGGGAACCTATATCTCAGTGAGGAGTGCTAACACCACCTCACCCAGGCTGCAGTAGCAGGCCTGTGGTGTCAGATTTAGTCTGCTTCCCAGGGGTGGCATAATACATGCTTCAGCCCCTGGTAGGCCTGTGAAGTACCTATGCCCTTGGCACCTAAGGTACCATATACTAGGGACTCATAAGGCACCACAGTATCCAATCACTAGTGCACCTAGAGTGCACTCCAAATCGTTTAGAGAGAACAGAGAGGCTGGGGCCCTGATTGGCAGGGACCCAGCCTGACTATAGCCAGAAACCAGTGTAACATCAGAAAAAAAAGTGGGGGCAACATAAGAGACAGATCCTACTCTCCTACAAGGAAGAAGGAACAGAAATGCAGAAAGAAGCAATAAAGGTACAGAAAGATGCAAGAGAGGTGCAGAAAGAGGGAAGAGAGGTGGAGAAAGAGAGAAGAGGGGAGCATAAAGAAGTAATAAAGGTACAGAAAGAAGCAAGCGAAGTGTGGAAAGAAGGAATAGAGGTGCAGAAAGAGGCAAGAGAGGTGCATAAAGAGGGAAGAGAGGTGCAGAAAGAGGGAAGAGGGGAGCAGAAAGAAGCAAGAGGGGTGCAAAATGAAGCAAGAGAGGTAGAGGAAGAAGGAACAGAAATGCAGAAAGAAGCAATAAAGTACAGATATAAGTAAGAGAAGTACGGAAAGCACCATCAGAGGTATAGAAATAGGCAAGAGGGTTGCAGAAAGAAGCAAGAGAAGTTCAGATAGAAGCGTCAAATGCACAGATAGAGTCAAGAGAACTGCAGAAAGAGGCAAGAGAGGTACAGAAAGAGGCAGCAGGAATGCAGAAAGATGCAAGAGAGGTACAGAAATAGTCAAGAGAGGTGCAGAAATAGGGAAGAGGGTTGCAAAAAGAGGCAAGAGGGGTGGAGAAAGAAACAAGAGATGTGCAAAAAGAGGCAAGAGATGTACAGAAAGGAGCAACAAGGTTCAGAAAGAGGCAACAGAGGTGCAGGAAGATGCAAGAGAGGTGCATAAAGAGGGAATAGGGGTGTAGAAAGAGGCAAAAGGGGTCTAGAAAGAAGCAAGAGAGCTTCGGAAAAAACAAGAGAAGTGCAGAAAGAAGCAACAGAGATGCAGAGAGAGTAAAGAGGGTTGCATAAAGAGGCAAGAGAAGTGCAGATAGAAGGAACAGAGGTGCAAGAGGCAAGAGAAGTACAGTAAGAGGCAAGAGAGGTGCAGAAAGAGTCCAACAGAAGTGCAGAAAGAAGCAAGAAAGGTGCAGAAAGACGCAATAGATATGCAGAAAGAAGGAAGAGAGGTGCAGAAAGAGGCAAGAGGTATGCAGAAGTAAGCAAGAGATGTGCAGAAAGAGGCAAGAGAAGTGCAGAAAGAAAAAGCAGAGGTGCAGAAAGAGGCAAGAGAAGTATAGAAAGAGGCAAGAGAGGTGCAGAAAGAGGCAAGAGAGCTGCAGAAAGAGGGAAGAGGGATGCAGAAAGAAGATAGACGAGGTGCAGAAAGAAGCAAGTGAGGTGCAGAAAGAAGCAAGCAGAAGTGCAGAAAGAAGCAACAGAGGTGCAGAAAGAGGCAAGAGAGGTTGCAGAAAGAAGGAACAGAAATGCAGAAAGAAGCAAGAAAGGAACAGAAAGAAGCAAGAGAGTGTGCAGAAAGAAGGACCAGAGGTGCAGAAAGAGGCAAGAGAGGTGCAGAAAGAGGCAAGAGAGGTGCAGAAAGAGAGAAGAGAGGTGCAGAAAGAGGGAAGAGGAGAGCAGAAAGAAGCAAGAGAGGTACAGATAGAAGCAAGAGAAGTACAGAAAGCAGCCAACCGAGGTGTAGAAAGAGGCAAGAGGGCTGCAGAAAGAAGCAAGAGAAGTGCAGAAAGAAGCATCAAGATGCACAGATAGAGTCAAGAGAACTGCAGAAAGAGGCAAGAGAGGTACAGAAAGAGGCAAGCAGAGAGTGCAGAAAGATGCAAGAGAGGTACAGAAAGAGGCAAGAGAGGTGCAGAAATAGGGATGAGAGGTGCAGAAAGAGGCAAGAGAGGTGCAGAAAGAAGACAAGAGATGTGCAGAAAGATGCAAGAGATGTACAGAAAGAGGCAACAGAGGTGCAGAAAGAGGCAACAGAGGTGCAGAAAGATGCAAGAGAGGTGCAGAAAGAGGCAAAAGAGGTATAGAAACAGGGAAGAGAGGTGCAGAAAGAGGCAAGAGAGTGTGCAGAAAGAGGGAAGAGAAGTGTAGAAAGAGGCATGAGAAGTCGTGGTAGAAGCAATAGAGGTGCAGAAAGAAGAAACAGAGGTACAGAAAGAGGCAAAAGTGGTGCAAAAGGAGGCAAGAGAAGTGTAGAAATAAGGAACAGAGGTGCAGAAAGAGGTAAGAGAGGTGTAGAAAGAGGCAAGAGAGGTACAGAAAGAGGGAACAGAGAGAGCAGAAAGAAGCAAGTGGGTGCAGAAAGAAGCAAGAGAGATGCAGAAAGAAGGAACAGAAATGCAGAAGGAAGCAATAAAGGTACAGAAAGAGGCATGAGAAGTTTAGAAAGAGGCAACAGAAGTACAGAAAGAGGCAAGAGAGGTGCAGAATTAGGCAAGACAGGTACAGAAAGAGGGAAGAGTGGTACAGAAAGAATCACGAGGGGTGCAGAAAGAAGCCAGAGAGATGCCGAAAAAGGCAAGAGAATTGCAGAAAAAGGTAAGAGATGTGCAGAAAGAGGGAATAGGGGAGCAGAAAGAAGCAAGAGGGGTGCAGAAAGAAGCAAGAGAGGTGTAGAAAAAGGCAACTGAAGTGCAGAAAGAGGCAAGAAAGATGCAGAAAGAGACAAGAAAGGTGCAGAAAGCGAGAAGACAGTTGCAGAAAGAGGCAAGAGTAGTGCAGAAAGAAGAAAGCGATGTGCAGAAAGAGGCAAGATACGTGCAGAAAGAAGCAACAGAGGTGCAGAAAGAGGCAAGAGAGGTGCAGAAAGAGGCAAGAGAGGTGCAGAAAGAAGCAAGAGACAGTGCAGAAAGAGGCAAGAGAAGTGCAAGAGAGGTATGGAAAGAAGCAGAGAAGTACAGAAAGAGCCAACAGAGGTGCAGATAGAGGCAAGTGAGTTGCAGAAAGAAGCAAGAGAAGTGCAGAAAGAAGCATCAGAGGTGCAGAAAGAGTCAAGAGAAGTGCAGAAAGAGGCAAGAGAGGTGCAGAAAGAGGCAAGAGGAGTGCAGAAAGAGGCAAGAAAGGTACAGAAAGAGGCAAGAGAGGTGCAGAAATATGGAAGAGGGGTGCAGAAAGATGCGAGAGGGGTGCAGAAAGAAACAAGAGAGGTGCCAAAAGAAGAAAGAGAAGTACAGAAAGAGGCAAGAAAGGTGTAGAAAAAGGTTAGAAGTGCAGAAAGATGAAAGAGAAGTGCAGACAGAAGCAACAGAGGTGCAGAATGAGACAGGAGGGGTACAGAAAGAAGCAAGAGGAGTGTAGAAAGAGGCAAGAGAGGTACAGAAAGAGGCAAGAGAGGTGCAGAAATAGGGAAATGAGGTGCAGAAAGAGGCGAGAGGGGTGCAGAAAGAAACAAGAGAGGTGCCAAAAGAAGCAAGAGAAGCACAGAAAGAGGCAAGAAAGGTGCAGAAAAAGGTTAGAAGTGCAGAAAGATTAAAGAGAAGTGCAGGAAGAAGCAACAGAGGTGCAGAAATACGAAAGTGAAGTGCAGAAAGAGGCAAGATAGGTGCAGAAAGAGGTAACAGAGGTGCAGAAAGAGGCAAGAGAGGTACAGAAAGAGGCAAGAGAGGTGCAGAAAGAAGCAAGAGAAGTGCTGACAAAAGCAAGAGAAGTGTAGAAAGAAGCAACGAGAGCTGCAGAAAGAGGCAAGAGAGGTGCAGAAAGAAGCAAGAGAGGTGCAGAAAGAAGCAACAGAGGTGCAGAAAGATGAAAGTGAAGTGCAGAAAGAGGCAAGATATGTGCAGAAAGAGGCAAGAGAGGTGCAGAAAGAGGGAAGAGAGGTGTAGAAAGAGGCAATAGAGGGACAGAAAGAAGCAAGAGAGCTGCAGGAAAGAACAAGAGATGTGTAGAAAGAGGCAAGAGAAGTACAGAAAGAGGCAAGAGATGTGCAGAAAGAGGCAAGAAAGGTACAGAAAGATGTAAGAGAGGTGCAGAAAGAGGCATAAGAGGTGCAGAAAGAGGCAAGAGAGGTGCAGAAAGAGGCAAGAGAGGTGCAAAAAGAGGCAAGAGAAGTGCATAAAGAGGCAAGAGATAGTGCAGAAAGAAGCAACAGAAGTGCAGAAAGAAGCAACAAAAGTGCAGAAAGAAGCAACAGAGGTACAGAAAGAGGCAAAAGAGGTTGAGGAATGTGAGAACTTGGCCTGGTATATGCTGTTCACTAATTAAAGTGGACACCTTGCACCAGTCCAAATCGACTCTTATGGTAGATAGGTTTAAGACAACCTTTATAGAAAGCTATCCTAGTGGTAGCTGTGGAGAGCAGCCTTCAGGCTAAGTCTTGAAGGAATGTAAAGCAGCTTGTTTTACCACATAATCTCTTGAATCACCAAATGAAAAGACACCACACAGGTATATATATCAAATATATATGTATTTATTAATAAACAACTCTCTACTAATCTCTTTATGAGATTAGAAGTCAGGAACATATGCACAAATCAACAGTTCTCAATAAATTAAGCACAATATGGCTGGGGCCCTAGGGGCATACCAGACCATATACTAAGAAAGAGACTTAGAAACAATGACTTGCAGGGAGACAAGGCCTAGGGCCTTCAGAAGTGCTGGGGCCTCACCAAACCACCCAAGGCAGGTAAGTAAAGGACCCACGGGGACGCGTGCAGTGTGGATACACAGGCGCGGATCGCCGTTGACTTCAATGGGGCAAGTCACGGTTGGAAATAAAGAGTTTTAGGATACTTCGGATGGACCTACAAGCAAGTCACTTACAGGGTAAGTAGTTCTAGGCCCACACCCACAGGAGCACCGTAGTGCTGGAGTTACCTCACCCAGGGAAGCCGGGTGCATAGGTGTCCTTTGGTGTCGGGTCGCAGCGTCGTTTTCAATGGCGAACAAAGAAGACTTGCTGCTTGCGGGAGCTGAAGAAGTGTCCGGTGGAATCCAAGCCTGGATTCGGAAGGAGGATGACCTGAAAGCAGAGTGGACAGTGTTAAAAGTCACTTGGCAGTGACCCGGGGCAAGGAAGATGGATGCCCACCGTCATCGCAGGATTCAGGTTGATCACGGTTGCCTTGACTCTTCAGCCACGAGGTCAAGGAGGCATCGACGATGACCAGGAGCTGGATTCGGTGTGTATCACAATGGCTACAGCTTACTGTTGTGTCATCAACTCGATCAGAGACAACCAGTCTTGGTAACAGCAAGTCTCGGGGAAAAGAAGAAAAGTTGATGGTGCAGACCAGCAAGGTCTGGGGAACTCACCCAGTGAGAGTAAGTCAGGGCAGGCCTGGAGCAACCAGAGGAGCCCTTTGGTTCCTTAGGAAAGTCTTCTGGGGACCCACAAGCCGGCTGGCAAGGGATTGCAAAGATGCCTTGGAAGGATTCGCTCAACAGGGGCCCACGGTCACTTGGGACAGTGTAGGCCTCTGATCGTCGGAGGGATTCCTGCTGGAGGCTGGGACCACACGTGGTACAATGCACAGGTTCGTAGAACATTGTGGAGGGTTGCACTCAACAATAGTGCATGGTACACAAGGGTCATGGTTTCTCATCACTCGTGGGGTCCATTAGCCTCAGCTTCGCTGGGGACTCATGATGGCCTTGTGGAAGTCAGGAAATCCACTTCTTGGGCTGCAGGGACTTCGGACTCCGGCGGGAGCGGCATAGTATGCGACAATCGTTTGTAGGTTTTGGTGCCTGCCAAGCAGGGGAGCCACTCCTTGACTCCAAGGGAGATTCTTCTGTCTTCCAAAGGTAGTGGAACATCGAAGGGCCAGGATTCTTCTTTAGAGCGTCATCCAGGGATATCTAATCTTCAGGTTCAAGGGCTCCCTACCTTATACTAACAAGGAAGGGAGGGACTAGCTCTAAGACCCCACCTATGGGAGGGTCAGGGGAGTGGGTGGCTACACCCACTTCCCTTAGTCCACTTTCATGCCAGAGCAGGGGCAGGTAGCCCCTGAGCCGGTTTGAACTGGCATATGCACAGAGGAGCCTTCTGCTCCCCCAGTGCAGGCCTTCAAAGCACTCTAAGCTGTGCACCCACCCAGCCCCAATACACTAAACCCTGTCTGGGAGGTGGTCACACCTCCCTGTGACAGGATACCTTTGTTGGGCTTCCTCCACTGCGAGTTTCGGTCATCAGCAGGAGGGCAGCCCCGTGTCTGTGGCTGGTGGCATCCATTTTGTGATGCCAGGGCTCTTTAGGATTCTACCGTGTTTCCACAGTGGGTACATGTCTCTCCTCTAGAAGGGTGGAATGCTACCCCACCGCCAGAATTGGCGGGGGGTAGTATTCCAAGATGTTTGACACCAAACACGACATGTTTTGATGCAGCCATTCCAAAGTTAGCATTTTACCGCGAGGATATAATGCACTTAAGAGTATATGGTTTAACTGCATCCACAAACAGCCCCAGAGAATAGGTCTGAGGGCTGCAGATGGGCCCTGCTCATGCAGAGGCACCCCTCACATAGAAGCCAAGCACCCTGCCCTCAGGATTGATAGGGCCTGCCTTAGGGGTGACTGATAGGTTCAAATGTGTGTGCCGGAGAGATATAGGGAACCTATATCTCAGTGAGGGGTGCTAGCACCACCTCACCCAGGCTGCAGTAGCAGGCCTGTGGTGTCAGATTTAGTCTGCTTCCCAGGGGTGGCATAATACATGTTTCAGCCCCTGGTAGGCCTGTGAAGTACCTATGCCCTTGGCACCTAAGGTACCATATACTAGGGACTCATAAGGCACCACAGTTTACAATCACTAGTGCACCTAGAGTGCACTCCAAATCGTTTAGAGAGAACAGAGAGGCTGGAGCCCTGATTGGCAGGGACCCAGCCTGACTATAGCCAGAAACCAGTGTAACAGCAGAAAAAAGTGGGGGCAACATAAGAGGCAGATCCTACTCTCCTACAAGGAAGAAGGAAGAGAAATGCAGAAAGAAGCAATAAAGGTACAGAAAGATGCAAGAGAAGAGTGGAAAGAAGGAACAGAGGTGCAGAAAGAGGCAAGAGAGGTGCAGAAAGAGGGAAGAGAGGTGCAGAAAGAGAGAAGAGGAGAGCATAAAGAAGCAATAAAGGTACAGAAAGAAGCAAGCGAAGTGTGGAAAGAAGGAATAGAGGTGGAGAAAGAGGCAACAGAGGTGCAGAAAGAGGGAAGAGAGGTGCAGAAAGAGGGAAGAGGGGAGCAGAAAGAAGCAAGAGGGGTGCAAAATGAAGCAAGAGAGGTAGAGGAAGAAGGAACAGAAATGCAGAAAGAAGCAATAAAGTACAGATAAAAGTAAGAGAAGCACGGAAAGCACCATCAGAGGTATAGAAATAGGCAAGAGTGTTGCAGAAAGAAGCAAGAGAAGTTCAGAAAGAAGCGTCAAATGCACAGATAGAGTCAAGAGAACTGCAGAAAGAGGCAAGAGAGGTACAGAAAGAGGCAGCAGGAATGCAGAAAGATGCAAGAGAGGTACAGAAATAGTCAAGAGAGGTGCAGAAATAGGGAAGAGGGTTGCAAAAAGAGGCAAGAGGGGTGGAGAAAGAAACAAGAGATGTGCAAAAAGAGGCAAGAGATGTACAGAAAGAGGCAACAAGGTTTAGAAAGAGGCAACAGAGGTGCAGGAAGATGCAAGACAGGAGCATAAAGAGGGAATAGGGGTGTAGAAAGAGGCAAGAGAGGTCTAGAAAGAAGCAAGAGAGCTTCGGAAAGAACAAGAGAAGTGCAGAAAGAAGCAACAGAGATGCAGAGAGAGTAAAGAGGCTGCATAAAGAGGCAAGAGAAGTGCAGAAAGAAGGCAAGCAGAGGTGCAAGAGGCAAGAGAAGTACAGTAAGAGGCAAGAGAGGTGCAGAAAGAGTCCACCAAAGGGCAGAAAGAAGCAAGAGAGGTGCAGAAAGACACAATAGATATGCAGAAAAAAGGAAGAGGGTGCAGAAAGAGGCAAGAGGTATGCAGAGGTAAGCAAGAGATGTGCTGAAAAAAGGAAGAGAAGGGCAGAAAGAAAAAAGCAGAGGTGCAGAAAGAGGCAAGAGAAGTATAGAAAGAGGCAAGAGAGGTGCAGAAAGAGGCAAGAGAGCTGCAGAAAGAGGGAAGAGGGATGCAGAAAGAAGATAGACAGGTGCAGAAAGAAGCAAGTGAGGTGCAGAAAGAAGCAGCAGAAGTGTAGAAAGAAGCAACAGAGGTGCAGAAAGAGGCAAGAGAGGTTGAGGAAGAAGGAACAGAAATGCAGAAAGAAGCAATAAAGGAACAGAAAGAAGCAAGAGAAGTGTGGAAAGAAGGAACAGAGGTGCAGAAAGAGGCAAGAGAGGTGCAGAAATAGGGAAGAGAGGTGCAGAAAGAGGGAAGAGGGGTGCATAAAGAAGCAATAAAGGTACAGAAAGAAGCAAGAGAAGTGTGGAAATAAGGAATAGAGGTACAGAAAGAGGTAAGAGAGGTGCAGAAAGAGGGAAGAGAGGTGCGGAAAGAGAGAAGAGAGGTGCAGAAAGAGGGAAGAGGAGAGCAGAAAGAAGCAATAAAGTACAGATAGAAGCAAGAGAAGTACGGAAAGCACCATCCGAGGTATAGAAAGAGGCAAGAGGGTTGCAGAAAGAAGCAAGAGAAATTCAGAAAGAAGCATCAAATGCACAGATAGAGTCAAGAGAACTGCAGAAAGAGGCAGGAGATGTACAGAAAGAGGCAGCAGGAGTACAGAAAGATGCAAGAGAGGTGCAGAAAGAAGCAAAAGAGGTACATATACAGGGAAGAGGAAGTGCAAAAAGAGGCAAGAGAAGTGCATAAAGAGGCATGAGAAGTCGTGGTAGAAGCAACAGAGGTGCAGAAAGAAGAAACAGAGGTACAGAAAGAGGCAAAAGTGGTGCAAAAGGAGGCAAGAGAAGTGTAGAAATAAGGAACAGAGGTAAGAGAGGTGTAGAAAGAGGCAAGAGAGGTACAGAAAGAGGGAACAGGGGAGCAGAAAGAAGCAAGAGGGGTGTAAAAAGAAGCAAGAGAGATGCAGAAAGAAGGAACAGAAATGCAGAAGGAAGCGATAAAGGTACAGAAAGAGGCATTAGAAGTTTAGAAAGAGGCAACAGAAGTACAGAAAGAGGCAAGAGAGGTGCAGAATTAGGCAAGACAGGTACAGAAAGAAGTAAGAAAGTTGCAGAAAGAAGCAAGAGATGTGCAGACAGAACCAAAAGCAGTGCACAAAGGGGCAAGAGGTGTGGAGAAAGAGGCAAGAAAAGTTCATAAAGAAGCAACACAGGTGTAGAAAGAGGCAGGAGAACTATAGAAAGAGGCAAGAGAGATGTAGAAAGAGGCAAGTCATGTGCAGACTAGAGGGAAGAGAACTGCAGAAGGAGGCTAGCGAGGCAACAAAAGAGCAGAAAGAGGCAAGAGGGGTGCAGAACGAAGCAAGAGAGATGCAGAAAGAGTCAAGAGAAGTACAGAAAGGGCAAGAGAGGAGCAGAAAGAGGCAGGAGAAGTACAGAAAGTAGCAAAAGAGATACAAAAAGAGGCAACAGAGGTGCAGAAACAGATAAGAGGGATACAGAAAGAGGTAAGAGAGGTGCACAAAGAGGGAGAGGGGTAAAGAAAATTAAAGAGAAGTGCAGAAAGAAGCAACAGAGGTGCTGAACGGGGCAAGAGGAGTGCAGAAAGAAGCAAGAAGAGTGGAGAAAGAAGCAACAGAGGTTCAGAAAGATGTAAGAGAAGTGCAGATAGAGGCAAGTTATGTGCAGAAAGAGGCAAGAGAGGTGCAGAAAGAGGGAAGAGGGGTATAGAAAGAGGCAAAAGGGGTACAGAAAGAAGCAAGAGAGGTGCAGAAAAAAACAAGAGAAGTGCAGGAAGAAGCAACAGAGGTGCAGAACGAGTAAAGAGCTTTGCAGAAAGAGGCAAGAGAAGTGCAGAAAGAAGCAACAGAGGTGCAGAAAGAGGCAAGAGAAGTGCAGAAAGAGGCTAGAGAGGTGCAGAGAAAGGCAACAGAAGTGCAGAAAGAGGCAAGAGAGGTGCAGAAAGACGCAAGAGAGGTGCAGAAAGAGGGGTGCAGACTGAGGCAAGAGGGGCACAGAAAGAAGCAAGAGAGGTATGGAAAGAAAAAAGAGAAGTACAGAAAGAACCACCAGAGGTGCAGATAGAGGCAAGTGGGTTGCAGAAAGAAGCAAGAGAAGTTCAGAAAGAAGCGTCAGATGTACAGAAAGAGTGAAGAGAACTGCAGAAAGAGGCAAGAGAGGTACAGAAAGAGGCAACAGGAGTGCAGAAAGAGGCAAGAGAGGTGTAGAAATATGGAAGAGGGGTGCAGAAAGAGGTTAGAGGGGTGCAGAAAGAATCAAGAGAGGTGCCAAAAGAAGCAAGAGAAGTGCAGAAAGAAGCAAGAGAGGTGCAGAAAGAGGGGAGAAGTGCAGAAAGATGAAAGAGAAGTGCAGAAAGAAGCAACAGAGGTGCAGAATGAGGCAGGAGTGGTGCAGAAAGAAGCAAGAGAAGTGCAGAAAGAAGTAACAGATGTGCAGAAAGAAGGAACAGAAATGCAGAAGGAAGCAATAAAGGTACAGAAAGAGGCATGAGAAGTTTAGAAAGAGGCAACAGAAGTGCAGAAAGAGGCAAGAGAGGTGCAGAATTTGGCAAGACAGTTACAGAGGAGGGAAGAGGGTGCAGAAAGAAGCACAAAGGGTGCAGAAAGAAGCCAGATAGATGCAGAAAAAGGCAAGAGAATTTCAGAAAAAGGTAAGAGAGGTACAGAAAGAGGCAAGAGGGGTGCAGAAAGAAGTAAGAAATGTGCTGAAAGAAGCAAGAGATGTGCAGAAAGAACCAAAAGCGGTGCAGAAAGGGGCAAGAGGTTTTGAGAAAGACGCAAGAAAAGTTCATAAAGAAGCAACACAGGTGTAGAAAGAGGCAGGAGAAGTATAGAAACAGGCAAGAGAGGTGTAGAAAGAGGTAAGTCATGTGCAGACTAGAGGGAAGAGAACTGCAGAAGGAGGCTAGCGAGACAACAAAATAGCAGAAAGAGGCAAGAGGGGTGCAGAAAGAAGCAAGAGAGATGCAGAAAGAGGCAAGAGAAGTACAGGAATGGCAAGAGAGGAGCAGAAAGAGGCAGTAAAAGCACAGAAAGTAGCAAAAGAGATACAGAAAGAGGCATCAGAGGTGCAGAAAGACAAAAGTGAAGTACAGAAAGAGGTAAGAGGGGTACAGAAAGAGGTGCACAAAGAGGGAGAGGGGTGCAGAAAATGAAAGAGAAGTGCAGAAAGAAGCAACAGAGGTGCTGAACGAGGCAAGAGGAGTGCAGAAAGAAGCAAGAGGAGTGGAGAAAGAAGCAAGAGGCTCAGAAAGATGTAAGAGAAGTGCAGAAAGAGGCAAGATATATGCAGAAAGAGGCAAGAGAGGTGCAGAAAGAAGGAAGAGGGGTATATAGAAAGAGGCAAAAGGGGTACAGAAAGAAGCAAGAGAGGTGCAGAAAAAAACAAGAGAATTGCGAAAAGAAGAAACAGAGGTGCAGAACGAGTAAAGAGTTTTGCAGAAAGAGGCAAGAGAAGTGTAGAAAGAAGCAACAGAGGTGCAGAAAGGGGCAAGAGAAGTGCAGAAAGAGGCTAGAGAGGTGCAGAAAGAGGCAACAGAAGTGCAGAAAGAGGCAAAGAGAGGTGCAGAAAGAGGCAAGAGAGGTGCAGAAAGAGGGTGCAGAATGAGGCATGAGGGGCATAGAAAGAAGCAAGAGAGGTATGGAAAGAAAAAGAGAAGTACAGAAAGAACCACCAGAGGTGCAAATAGAGGCAAGTGGGTTGCAAAAAGAAGCAAGAGAAGTTCAGAAAGAAGCGTCAGATGCACAGAAAGAGTCAAGAGAACTGCAGAAAGAGGCAAGAGAGGTACAGAAAGAGGCAACAGGAGTGCAGAAAGAGGCAAGAGAGGTGCAGAAATATGGAAGAGGGGTGCAGAAAGAGGTGAGAGGGGTGCAGAAAGAAACAAGAGAGGTGCCAAAAGAAGCAAGAGAAGTGCAGAAAGAAGCAAGAGAGTTGCAGAAAGAGGGGAGAAGTGCAGAAAGATGACAGAGAAGTGCAGAAAGAAGCAACAGACGTACAGAATGATGTAGGAGGGGTGCAGAAAGAAGCAAGAGAAGTACAGAAAGAGGCTAGAGAGGTGCAGAAAGAGGCAACAGAAGTGCAGAAAGAGGCAAGAGAGGTGCAGATAGAGGGGTGCAGAATGAGGCAAGAGGGGCATAGAAAGAAGCAAGAGAGGTATGGAAAGAAAAAAGAGAAGTACAGAAAGAACCACCAGAGGTGCAAATAGAGGCAAGTGGGTTGCAAAAAGAAGCAAGAGAAGTTCAGAAAGAAGCGTCAGATGCACAGAAAGAGTCAAGAGAACTGCAGAAAGAGGCAAGAGAGGTACAGAAAGAGGCAACAGGAGTGCAGAAAGAGGCAAGAGAGGTGCAGAAATATGGAAGAGGGGTGCAGAAAGAGGTGAGAGGGGTGCAGAAAGAAACAAGAGAGGTGCCAAAAGAAGCAAGAGAAGTGCAGAAAGAAGCAAGAGAGGTGCAGAAAGAGGGGAGAAGTGCAGAAAGATGAAAGAGAAGTGCAGAAATAAGCAACAGAGGTGCAGAATGAGGCAGGAGTGGTGCAGAAAGAAGCAAGAGAAGTGCAGAAAGAAGTAACAGATGTGCAGAAAGAAGGAACAGAAATGCAGAAGGAAGCAATAAAGGTACAGAAAGAGGCATGAGAAGTTTAGAAAGAGGCAACAGAAGTGCAGAAAGAGGCAAGAGAGGTGCAGAATTTGGCAAGACAGTTACAGAGGAGGGAAGAGGGGTGCAGAAAGAAGCACAAAGGGTGCAGAAAGAAGCCAGATAGATGCAGAAAAAGGCAAGAGAATTGCAGAAAAAGGTAAGAGAGGTACAGAAAGAGGCAAGAGTGGTGCAGAAAGAAGTAAGAAATGTGCTGAAAGAAGCAAGAGATGTGCAGAAAGAACCAAAAGCGGTGCAGAAAGGGGCAAGTGGTTTTGAGAAAGGCGCAAGAAAAGTTCATAAAGAAGCAACACATGTGTAGAAAGAGGCAGGAGAACTATAGAAACAGGCAAGAGAGGTGTAGAAAGAGGTAAGTCATGTGCAGACTAGAGGGAAGAGAACTGCAGAAGGAGGCTAGCGAGGCAACAAAATAGCAGAAAGAGGCAAGAGGGGTGCAGAAAGAAGGAAGAGAGATGCAGAAAGAGGCAAGAGAAGTACAGGAATGGCAAGAGAGGAGCAGAAAGAGGCAGTAGAAGCACAGAAAGTAGCAAAAGAGATACAGAAAGAGGCATCAGAGGTGCAGAAAGACAAAAGTGAAGTACAGAAAGAGGTAAGAGGGGTTCAGAAAGAGGTGAACAAAGAGGGAGAGGGGTGCAGAAAATGAAAGAGAAGTGCAGAAAGAAGCAACAGAGGTGCTGAACGAGGCAAGAGGAGTGCAGAAAGAAGCAAGAGGAGTGGAGAAAGAAGCAAGAGGCTCAGAAAGATGTAAGAGAAGTGCAGAAAGAGGCAAGATATATGCAGAAAGAGGCAAGAGAGGTGCAGAAAGAAGGAAGAGGGGTATATAGAAAGAGGCAAAAGGGGTACAGAAAGAAGCAAGAGAGGTGCAGAAAAAAACAAGAGAAGTGCGAAAAGAAGAAACAGAGGTGCAGAACGAGTAAAGAGTTTTGCAGAAAGAGGCAAGAGAAGTGTAGAAAGAAGCAACAGAGGTGCAGAAAGGGGCAAGAGAAGTGCAGAAAGAGGCTAGAGAGGTGCAGAAAGAGGCAACAGAAGTGCAGAAAGAGGCAAGAGAGGTGCAGAAAGAGGCAAGAGAGGTGCAGAAAGAGGGGTGCAGAATGAGGCAAGAGGGGCATAGAAAGAAGCAAGAGGTATGGAAAGAAAAAGAGAAGTACAGAAAGAACCACCAGAGGTGCAAAAGAGGCAAGTGGGTTGCAAAAAGAAGCAAGAGAAGTTCAGAAAGAAGCGTCAGATGCACAGAAAGAGTCAAGAGAACTGCAGAAAGAGGCAAGAGAGGTACAGAAAGAGGCAACAGGAGTGCAGAAAGAGGCAAGAGAGGTGCAGAAATATGGAAGAGGGGTGCAGAAAGAGGTGAGAGGGGTACAGAAAGAAACAAGAGAGGTGCCAAAAGAAGCAAGAGAAGTGCAGAAAGAAGCAAGAGAGTTGCAGAAAGAGGGAGAAGTGCAGAAAGATGAAAGAGAAGTGCAGAAAGAAGCAACAGAGGTACAGAATGATGTAGGAGGGTGCAGAAAGAAGCAAGAGAAGTGCAGAAAGAGGCAAGAGAGGTGCAGAAAGAGGGGTGCAGAATGAGGCAAGAGGGGCATAGAAAGAAGCAAGAGAGGTATGGAAAGAAAAAAGAGAAGTACAGAAAGAACCACCAGAGGTGCAAATAGAGGCAAGTGGGTTGCAAAAAGAAGGAAGAGAAGTTCAGAAAGAAGCGTCAGATGCACAGAAAGAGTCAAGAGAACTGCAGAAAGAGGCAAGAGAGGTACAGAAAGAGGCAACAGGAGTGCAGAAAGAGGCAAGAGAGGTGCAGAAATATGGAAGAGGGGTGCAGAAAGAGGTGAGAGGGGTGCAGAAAGAAACAAGAGAGGTGCCAAAAGAAGCAAGAGAAGTGCAGAAAGAAGCAAGAGAGGTGCAGAAAGAGGTGAGAAGTACAGAAAGATGAAAGAGAAGTGCAGAAAGAAGCAACAGAGGTGCAGAATGAGGCAGGAGTGGTGCAGAAAGAAGCAAGAGAAGTACAGAAAGAAGTAACACATGTGCAGAAAGAAGGAACAGAAATGCAGAAGGAAGCAATAAAGGTACAGAAAGAGGCATGATAAGTTTAGAAAGAGGCAACAGAAGTGCAGAAAGAGGCAAGAGAGGTGCAGAATTTGGCAAAACAGTTACAGAGGAGGGAAGAGGGGTGCAGAAAGAAGCACAAAGGGTGCAGAAAGAAGCCAGATAGATGCAGAAAAAGGCAAGAGAATTGCAGAAAAGGTAAGAGAGGTACAGAAAGAGGCAAGAGGGGTGCAGAAAGAAGTAAGAAATGTGCTGAAAGAAGCAAGAGATATGCAGAAAGAACCAAAAGCGGTGCAGAAAGGGGCAAGAGGTTTTAAGAAAGACGCAAGAAAAGTTCATAAAGAAGCAACACAGGTGTAGAAAGAGGCAGGAGAACTATAGAAACAGGCAAGAGAGGTGTAGAAAGAGGTAAGTCATGTGCAGACTAGAGGGAAGAGAACTGCAGAAGGAGGCTAGCGAGGCAACAAAATAGCAGAAAGAGGCAAGAGGGGTGCAGAAAGAAGCAAGAGAGATGCAGAAAGAGGCAAGAGAAGTACAGGAATGGCAAGAGAGGAGCAGAAAGAGGCAGTAGAAGCACAGAAAGTAGCAAAAGAGATACAGAAAGAGGCATCAGAGGTGCAGAAAGACAAAAGTGAAGTACAGAAAGAGGTAAGAGGGGTACAGAAAGAGGTGCACAAAGAGGGAGAGGGGTGCAGAAAATGAAAGAGAAGTGCAGAAAGAAGCAACAGAGGTGCTGAACGAGGCAATAGGACTGCAGAAAGAAGCAAGAGGAGTGGAGAAAGAAGCAAGAGGCTCAGAAAGATGTAAGAGAAGTGCAGAAAGAGGCAAGATATATGCAGAAAGAGGCAAGAGAGGTGCAGAAAGAAGGAAGAGGGGTATATAGAAAGAGGCAAAAGGGGTACAGAAAGAAGCAAGAGAGGTGCAGAAAAAAACAAGAGAAGTGTGAAAAGAAGAAACAGAGGTGCAGAACGAGTAAAGAGTTTTGCAGAAAGAGGCAAGAGAAGTGTAGAAAGAAGCAACAGAGGTGCAGAAAGGTGCAAGAGAAGTGCAGAAATAGGCTAGAGAGGTGCAGAAAGAGGCAACAGAAGTGCAGAAAGAGGCAAGAGAGGTGCAGAAAGAGGCAAGAGAGGTGCAGAAAGAGGGGTGCAGAATGAGGCAAGAGGGGCATAGAAAGAAGCAAGAGAGGTATGGAAAGAAAAAAGAGAAGTACAGAAAGAACCACCAGAGGTGCAAATAGAGGCAAGTGGGTTGCAAAAAGAAGCAAGAGAAGTTCAGAAAGAAGCGTCAGATGCACAGAAAGAGTCAAGAGAACTGCAGAAAGAGGCAAGAGAGGTACAGAAAGAGGCACAGGAGAGCAGAAAGAGGCAAGAGAGGTGCAGAAATATGGAAGAGGGGTGCAGAAAGAGGTGAGAGGGGTGCAGAAAGAAACAAGAGAGGTGCCAAAAGAAGCAAGAGAAGTGCAGAAAGAAGCAAGAGAGTTGCAGAAAGAGGGGAGAAGTGCAGAAAGATGAAAGAGAAGTGCAGAAAGAAGCAACAGAGGTACAGAATGATGTAGGAGGGGTGCAGAAAGAAGCAAGAGAAGTGCAGAAAGAGGCTAGAGAGGTGCAGAAAGAGGCAACAGAAGTGCAGAAAGAGGCAAGAGAGGTGCAGAAAGAGGGGTGCAGAATGAGGCAAGAGGGGCATAGAAAGAAGCAAGAGAGGTATGGAAAGAAAAAGAGAAGTACAGAAAGAACCACCAGAGGTGCAAATAGAGGCAAGTGGGTTGCAAAAAGAAGCAAGAGAAGTTCAGAAAGAAGCGTCAGATGCACAGAAAGAGTCAAGAGAACTGCAGAAAGAGGCAAGAGAGGTACAGAAAGAGGCAACAGGAGTGCAGAAAGAGGCAAGAGAGGTGCAGAAATATGGAAGAGGGGTGCAGAAAGAGGTGAGAGGGGTGCAGAAAGAAACAAGAGAGGTGCCAAAAGAAGCAAGAGAAGTGCAGAAAGAAGCAAGAGAGGTGCAGAAAGAGGGGAGAAGTGCAGAAAGATGAAAGAGAAGTGCAGAAAGAAGCAACAGAGGTGCAGAATGAGGCAGGAGTGGTGCAGAAAGAAGCAAGAGAAGTGCAGAAAGAAGTAACAGATGTGCAGAAAGAAGGAACAGAAATGCAGAAGGAAGCAATAAAGGTACAGAAAGAGGCATGAGAAGTTTAGAAAGAGGCAACAGAAGTGCAGAAAGAGGCAAGAGAGGTGCAGAATTTGGCAAGACAGTTACAGAGGAGGGAAGAGGGGTGCAGAAAGAAGCACAAAGGGTGCAGAAAGAAGCCAGATAGATGCAGAAAAAAGGCAAGAGAATTGCAGAAAAAGGTAAGAGAGGTACAGAAAGAGGCAAGAGGGGTGCAGAAATAAGTAAGAAATGTGCTGAAAGAAGCAAGAAATGTGCAGAAAGAACCAAAAGCGGTGCAGAAAGGGGCAAGTGGTTTTGAGAAAGGCGCAAGAAAAGTTCATAAAGAAGCAACACAGGTGTAGAAAGAGGCAGGAGAACTATAGAAACAGGCAAGAGAGGTGTAGAAAGAGGTAAGTCATGTGCAGACTAGAGGGAAGAGAACTGCAGAAGGAGGCTAGCGAGGCAACAAAATAGCAGAAAGAGGCAAGAGGGGTGCAGAAAGAAGCAAGAGAGATGCAGAAAGAGGCAAGAGAAGTACAGGAATGGCAAGAGAGGAGCAGAAAGAGGCAGTAGAAGCACAGAAAGTAGCAAAAGAGATACAGAAAGAGGCATCAGAGGTGCAGAAAGACAAAAGTGAAGTACAGAAAGAGGTAAGAGGGGTACAGAAAGAGGTGCACAAAGAGGGAGAGGGGTGCAGAAAATGAAAGAGAAGTGCAGAAAGAAGCAACAGAGGTGCTGAACGAGGCAAGAGGAGTGCAGAAAGAAGCAAGAGGAGTGGAGAAAGAAGCAAGAGGCTCAGAAAGATGTAAGAGAAGTGCAGAAAGAGGCAAGATATATGCAGAAAGAGGCAAGAGAGGTGCAGAAAGAAGGAAGAGGGGTATATAGAGAGAGGCAAAAGGGGTACAGAAAGAAGCAAGAGAGGTGCAGAAAAAAACAAGAGAAGTGCAAAAAGAAGAAACAGAGGTGCAGAACGAGTAAAGAGTATTGCAGAAAGAGGCAAGAGAAGTGTAGAAAGAAGCAACAGAGGTGCAGAAAGGGGCAAGAGAAGTGCAGAAAGAGGCTAGAGAGGTGCAGAAAGAGGCAACAGAAGTGCAGAAAGAGGCAAGAGAGGGGTGCAGAATGAGGCATGAGGGGCATAGAAAGAAGCAAGAGAGGTATGGAAAGAAAAAAGAGAAGTACAGAAAGAACCACCAGAGGTGCAAATAGAGGCAAGTGGGTTGCAAAAAGAAGCAAGAGAAGTTCAGAAAGAAGCGTCAGATGCACAGAAAGAGTCAAGAGAACTGCAGAAAGAGGCAAGAGAGGTACAGAAAGAGGCAACAGGGGTGCAGAAAGAGGCAAGAGAGGTGCAGAAATATGGAAGAGGGGTGCAGAAAGAGGTGAGAGGGGTGCAGAAAGAAACAAGAGAGGTGCCAAAAGAAGCAAGAGAAGTGCAGAAAGAAGCAAGAGAGTTGCAGAAAGAGGGGAGAAGTGCAGAAAGATGAAAGAGAAGTGCAGAAAGAAGCAACAGAGGTACAGAATGATGTAGGAGGGGTGCAGAAAGAAGCAAGAGAAATACAGAAAGAGGCTAGAGAGGTGCAGAAAGAGGCAACAGAAGTGCAGAAAGAGGCAAGAGAGGTGCAGAAAGAGGGGTGCAGAATGAGGCAAGAGGTGCATAGAAAGAAGCAAGAGAGGTATGGAAAGAAAAAAGAGAAGTACAGAAAGAACCACCAGAGGTGCAAATAGAGGCAAGTGGGTTGCAAAAAGAAGCAAGAGAAGTTCAGAAAGAAGCGTCAGATGCACAGAAAGAGTCAAGAGAACTGCAGAAAGAGGCAAGAGAGGTACAGAAAGAGGCAACAGGAGTGCAGAAAGAGGCAAGAGAGGTGCAGAAATATGGAAGAGGGGTGCAGAAAGAGGTGAGAGGGGTGCAGAAAGAAACAAGAGAGGTGCCAAAAGAAGCAAGAGAAGTGCAGAAAGAAGCAAGAGAGGTGCAGAAAGAGGGGAGAAGTGCAGAAAGATGAAAGAGAAGTGCAGAAAGAAGCAACAGAGGTGCAGAATGAGGCAGGAGTGGTGCAGAAAGAAGCAAGAGAAGTGCAGAAAGAAGTAACAGATGTGCAGAAAGAAGGAACAGAAATGCAGAAGGAAGCAATAAAGGTACAGAAAGAGGCATGAGAAGTTTAGAAAGAGGCAACAGAAGTGCAGAAAGAGGCAAGAGAGGTGCAGAATTTGGCAAGACAGTTACAGAGGAGGGAAGAGGGGTGCAGAAAGAAGCACAAAGGGTGCAGAAAGAAGCCAGATAGATGCAGAAAAAGGCAAGAGAATTGCAGAAAAAGGTAAGAGAGGTACAGAAAGAGGCAAGAGTGGTGCAGAAAGAAGTAAGAAATGTGCTGAAAGAAGCAAGAGATGTGCAGAAAGAACCAAAAGCGGTGCAGAAAGGGGCAAGTGGTTTTGAGAAAGGCGCAAGAAAAGTTCATAAAGAAGCAACACAGGTGTAGAAAGAGGCAGGAGAACTATAGAAACAGGCAAGAGAGGTGTAGAAAGAGGTAAGTCATGTGCAGACTAGAAGGAAGAGAACTGCAGAAGGAGGCTAGCGAAGCAACAAAATAGCAGAAAGAGGCAAGAGGGGTGCAGAAAGAAGCAAGAGAGATGCAGAAAGAGGCAAGAGAAGAACAGGAATGGCAAGAGAGTAGCAGAAAGAGGCAGAAGAAGCACAGAAAGTAGCAAAAGAGATACATAAAGAGGCAGCAGAGGTGCAGAAAGACAAAAGTGAAGTACAGAAAGAGGTAAGAGGGGTACAGAAAGAGGTGCACAAAGAGGGAGAGGGGTGCAGAAAATGAAAGAGAAGTGCAGAAAGAAGCAACAGAGGTGCTGAACGAGGCAAGAGGAGTGCAGAAAGAAGCAAGAGGAGTGGAGAAAGAAGCAAGAGGCTCAGAAAGATGTAAGAGAAGTGCAGAAAGAGGCAAGATATATGCAGAAAGAGGCAAGAGAGGTGCAGAAAGAAGGAAGAGGGGTATATAGAAAGAGGCAAAAGGGGTACAGAAAGAAGCAAGAGAGGTGCAGAAAAAACAAGAGAAGTGCGAAAAGAAGAAACAGAGGTGCAGAACGAGTAAAGAGTTTTGCAGAAAGAGGCAAGAGAAGTGTAGAAAGAAGCAACAGAGGTGCAGAAAGGGGCAAGAGAAGTGCAGAAAGAGGCTAGAGAGGTGCAGAAAGAGGCAACAGAAGTGCAGAAAGAGGCAAGAGAGGTGCAGAAAGAGGGGTGCAGAATGAGGCAAGAGGGGCATAGAAAGAAGCAAGAGAGGTATGGAAAGAAAAAAGAGAAGTACAGAAAGAACCACCAGAGGTGCAAATAGAGGCAAGTGGGTTGCAAAAAGAAGCAAGAGAAGTTCAGAAAGAAGCGTCAGATGCACAGAAAGAGTCAAGAGAACTGCAGAAAGAGGCAAGAGAGGTACAGAAAGAGGCAACAGGAGTGCAGAAAGAGGCAAGAGAGGTGCAGAAATATGGAAGAGGGGTGCTGAAAGAGGTGAGAGGGGTGCAGAAAGAAACAAGAGAGGTGCCAAAAGAAGCAAGAGAAGTGCAGAAAGAAGCAAGAGAGTTGCAGAAAGAGGGGAGAAGTGCAGAAAGATGAAAGAGAAGTGCAGAAAGAAGCAACAGAGGTACAGAATGATGTAGGAGGGGTGCAGAAAGAAGCAAGAGAAGTGCAGAAAGAGGCAATAGAGGTGCAGAAAGAGGGGTGCAGAATGAGGCAAGAGGGGCATAGAAAGAAGCAAGAGAGGTATGGAAAGAAAAAAGAGAAGTACAGAAAGAACCACCAGAGGTGCAAATAGAGGCAAGTGGGTTGCAAAAAGAAGCAAGAGAAGTTCAGAAAGAAGCGTCAGATGCACAGAAAGAGTCAAGAGAACTGCAGAAAGAGGCAAGAGAGGTACAGAAAGAGGCAACAGGAGTGCAGAAAGAGGCAAGAGAGGTGCAGAAATATGGAAGAGGGGTGCAGAAAGAGGTGAGAGGGGTGCAGAAAGAAACAAGAGAGGTGCCAAAAGAAGCAAGAGAAGTGCAGAAAGAAGCAAGAGAGGTGCAGAAAGAGGGGAGAAGTGCAGAAAGATGAAAGAGAAGTGCAGAAAGAAGCAACAGAGGTGCAGAATGAGGCAGGAGTGGTGCAGAAAGAAGCAAGAGAAGTGCAGAAAGAAGTAACAGATGTGCAGAAAGAAGGAACAGAAATGCAGAAGGAAGCAATAAAGGTACAGAAAGAGGCATGAGAAGTTTAGAAAGAGGCAACAGAAGTGCAGAAAGAGGCAAGAGAGGTGCAGAATTTGGCAAAACAGTTACAGAGGAGGGAAGAGGGGTGCAGAAAGAAGCACAAAGGGTGCAGAAAGAAGCCAGATAGATGCAGAAAAAGGCAAGAGAATTGCAGAAAAAGGTAAGAGAGGTACAGAAAGAGGCAAGAGGGGTGCAGAAAGAAGTAAGAAATGTGCTGAAAGAAGCAAGAGATGTGCAGAAAGAACCAAAAGCGGTGCAGAAAGGGGCAAGAGGTTTTAAGAAAGACGCAAGAAAAGTTCATAAAGAAGCAACACAGGTGTAGAAAGAGGCAGGAGAACTATAGAAACAGGCAAGAGAGGTGTAGAAAGAGGTAAGTCATGTGCAGACTAGAGGGAAGAGAACTGCAGAAGGAGGCTAGCGAGGCAACAAAATAGCAGAAAGAGGCAAGAGGGGTGCAGAAAGAAGCAAGAGAGATGCAGAAAGAGGCAAGAGAAGTACAGGAATGGCAAGAGAGGAGCAGAAAGAGGCAGTAGAAGCACAGAAAGTAGCAAAAGAGATACAGAAAGAGGCATCAGAGGTGCATAAAGACAAAAGTGAAGTACAGAAAGAGGTAAGAGGGGTACAGAAAGAGGTGCACAAAGAGGGAGAGGGGTGCAGAAAATGAAAGAGAAGTGCAGAAAGAAGCAACAGAGGTGCTGAACGAGGCAAGAGGAGTGCAGAAAGAAGCAAGAGGAGTGGAGAAAGAAGCAAGAGGCTCAGAAAGATGTAAGAGAAGTGCAGAAAGAGGCAAGATATATGCAGAAAGAGGCAAGAGAGGTGCAGAAAGAAGGAAGAGGGGTATATAGAAAGAGGCAAAAGGGGTACAGAAAGAAGCAAGAGAGGTGCAGAAAAAAACAAGAGAAGTGTGAAACGAAGAAACAGAGGTGCAGAACGATTAAAGAGTTTTGCAGAAAGAGGCTAGAGAGGTGCAGAAAGAGGCAACAGAAGTGCAGAAAGAGGCAAGAGAGGTGCAGAAAGAGGCAAGAGAGGTGCAGAAAGAGGGGTGCAGAATGAGGCAAGAGGGGCATAGAAAGAAGCAAGAGAGGTATGGAAAGAAAAAAGAGAAGTACAGAAAGAACCACCAGAGGTGCAAATAGAGGCAAGTGGGTTGCAAAAGAAGCAAGAGAAGTTCAGAAAGAAGCGTCAGATGCACAGAAAGAGTCAAGAGAACTGCAGAAAGAGGCAAGAGAGGTACAGAAAGAGGCACAGGAGAGCAGAAAGAGGCAAGAGAGGTGCAGAAATATGGAAGAGGGGTGCAGAAAGAGGTGAGAGGGGTGCAGAAAGAAACAAGAGAGGTGCCAGAAGAAGCAAGAGAAGTGCAGAAAGAAGCAAGAGAGTTGCAGAAAGAGGGGAGAAGTGCAGAAAGATGAGAGAAGTGCAGAAAGAAGCAACAGAGGTACAGAATGATGTAGGAGGGGTGCAGAAAGAAGCAAGAGAAGTGCAGAAAGAGGCTAGAGAGGTACAGAAAGAGGCAACAGAAGTGCAGAAAGAGGCAAGAGAGGTGCAGAAAGAGGGTGCAGAATGAGGCAAGAGGGGCATAGAAAGAAGCAGGAGAGGTATGGAAAGAAAAAGAGAAGTACAGAAAGAACCACCAGAGGTGCAAATAGAGGCAAGTGGGTTGCAAAAAGAAGCAAGAGAAGTTCAGAAAGAAGCGTCAGATGCACAGAAAGAGTCAAGAGAACTGCAGAAAGAGGCAAGAGAGGTACAGAAAGAGGCAACAGGAGTGCAGAAAGAGGCAAGAGAGGTGCAGAAATATGGAAGAGGGGTGCAGAAAGAGGTGAGAGGGGTACAGAAAGAAACAAGAGAGGTGCCAAAAGAAGCAAGAGAAGTGCAGAAAGAAGCAAGAGAGTTGCAGAAAGAGGGGAGAAGTGCAGAAAGATGAAAGAGAAGTGCAGAAAGAAGCAACAGAGGTACAGAATGATGTAGGAGGGGTGCAGAAAGAAGCAAGAGAAGTGCAGAAAGAGGCAAGAGAGGTGCAGAAAGAGGGGTGCAGAATGAGGCAAGAGGGGCATAGAAAGAAGCAAGAGAGGTATGGAAAGAAAAAAGAGAAGTATAGAAAGAACCACCAGAGGTGCAAATAGAGGCAAGTGGGTTGCAAAAAGAAGCAAGAGAAGTTCAGAAAGAAGCGTCAGATGCACAGAAAGAGTCAAGAGAACTGCAGAAAGAGGCAAGAGAGGTACAGAAAGAGGCAACAGGAGTGCAGAAAGAAGCAAGAGAGGTGCAGAAATATGGAAGAGGGGTGCAGAAAGAGGTGAGAGGGGTGCAGAAAGAAACAAGAGAGGTGCCAAAAGAAGCAAGAGAAGTGCAGAAAGAAGCAAGAGAGGTGCAGAAAGAGGGGAGAAGTGCAGAAAGATGAAAGAGAAGTGCAGAAAGAAGCAACAGAGGTGCAGAATGAGGCAGGAGTGGTGCAGAAAGAAGCAAGAGAAGTACAGAAAGAAGTAACAGATGTGCAGAAAGAAGGAACAGAAATGCAGAAGGAAGCAATAAAGGTACAGAAAGAGGCATGAGAAGTTTAGAAAGAGGCAACAGAAGTGCAGAAAGAGGCAAGAGAGGTGCAGAATTTGGCAAGACAGTTACAGAGGAGGGAAGAGGGGTGCAGAAAGAAGCACAAAGGGTGCAGAAAGAAGCCAGATAGATGCAGAAAAAGGCAAGAGAATTGCAGAAAAAGGTAAGAGAGGTACAGAAAGAGGCAAGGGGGGTGCAGAAAGAAGTAAGAAATGTGCTGAAAGAAGCAAGAGATGTGCAGAAAGAACCAAAAGCGGTGCAGAAAGGGGCAAGAGGTTTTGAGAAAGACGCAAGAAAAGTTCATAAAGAAGCAACACAGGTGTAGAAAGAGGCAGGAGAACTATAGAAACAGGCAAGAGAGGTGTAGAAAGAGGTAAGTCATGTGCAGACTAGAGGGAAGAGAACTGCAGAAGGAGGCTAACGAGGCAACAAAATAGCAGAAAGAGGCAAGAGGGGTGCAGAAAGAAGCAAGAGAGATGCAGAAAGAGGCAAGAGAAGTACAGGAATGGCAAGAGAGGAGCAGAAAGAGGCAGTAGAAGCACAGAAAGTAGCAAAAGAGATACAGAAAGAGGCATCAGAGGTGCAGAAAGACAAAAGTGAAGTACAGAAAGAGGTAAGAGGGGTACAGAAAGAGGTGCACAAAGAGGGAGAGGGGTGCAGAAAATGAAAGAGAAGTGCAGAAAGAAGCAACAGAGGTGCTGAACGAGGCAAGAGGAGTGCAGAAAGAAGCAAGAGGAGTGGAGAAAGAAGCAAGAGGCTCAGAAAGATGTAAGAGAAGTGCAGAAAGAGGCAAGATATATGCAGAAAGAGGCAAGAGAGGTGCAGAAAGAAGGAAGAGGGGTATATAGAAAGAGGCAAAAGGGGTACAGAAAGAAGCAAGAGAGGTGCAGAAAAAAACAAGAGAAGTGCGAAAAGAAGAAACAGAGGTGCAGAACGAGTAAAGAGTTTTGCAGAAAGAGGCAAAAGAAATGTAGAAAGAAGCAACAGAGGTGCAGAAAGGGGCAAGAGAAGTGCAGAAAGAGGCTAGAGAGGTGCAGAAAGAGGCAAGAGAGGTGCAGAAAGAGGGGTGCAGAATGAGGCAAGAGGGGCATAGAAAGAAGCAAGAGAGGTATGGAAAGAAAAAGAGAAGTACAGAAAGAACCACCAGAGGTGCAAATAGAGGCAAGTGGGTTGCAAAAAGAAGCAAGAGAAGTTCAGAAAGAAGCGTCAGATGCACAGAAAGAGTCAAGAGAACTGCAGAAAGAGGCAAGAGAGGTACAGAAAGAGGCAACAGGAGTGCAGAAAGAGACAAGAGAGGTGCAGAAATATGGAAGAGGGGTGCAGAAAGAGGTGAGAGGGGTGCACAAAGAAACAAGAGAGGTGCCAAAAGAAGCAAGAGAAGTGCAGAAAGAAGCAAGAGAGTTGCAGAAAGAGGGGAGAAGTGCAGAAAGATGAAAGAGAAGTGCAGAAAGATGCAACAGAGGTATAGAATGAGATAGGAGGGGTGCAGAAAGAAGCAAGAGAAGTGCAGAAAGAGGCTAGAGAGGTGCAGAAAGAAGCAACAGAAGTGCAGAAAGAGGCAAGAGAGGTGCAGAAAGAGGGGTGCAGAATGACGCAAGAGGGGCATAGAAAGAAGCAAGAGAGGTATGGAAAGAAAAAAGAGAAGTACAGAAAGAACCACCAGAGGTGCAAATAGAGGCAAGTGGGTTGCAAAAAGAAGCAAGAGAAGTTCAGAAAGAAGCGCCAGATGCACAGAAAGAGTCAAGAGAACTGCAGAAAGAGGCAAGAGAGGTATAGAAAGAGGCAACAGGAGTGCAGAAAGAGGCAAGAGAGGTGCAGAAATATGGAAGAGGGGTGCAGAAAGAGGTGAGAGGGGTGCAGAAAGAAACAAGAGAGGTGCCAAAAGAAGCAAGAGAAGTGCAGAAAGAAGCAAGAGAGTTGCAGAAAGAGGGGAGAAGTGCAGAAAGATGAACGATATGTGCAGAAAGAGGCAACAGAGGTGCAGAAGGAGGGAAGCGGGGTATAGAAAGAGCAAAAGAGGTGCAGAAAGAAGCAAGAGAAGTGCTGAAAAAACAAGAGAAGTGCAGAAAGAAGCAACAGAGGTGCAGAATGAGGCAGGCGGGGTACAGAAAGAAGCAAGAGAAGTGCAGAAAGAAGCAACAAAGGTGCAGAAAGACAAAAGTGAAGTGCAGAAAGAGACAAGATATGTGCAGAAAGAGGCAAGAGAGGTGCAGAAAGAGGGAATAAGGGTGTAGAAAGAGGCAAAAAGGGGTCTAGAAAGAAGCAAGAGAGCTGCTGAAAAAACAAGAGAAGTGCAGAAAGAAGCAACAGAGATGCAGAAAGAGTAAAGAGGGTTGCAGAAAGAGGCAAGAGAAGTGCAGAAAGAAGCAACAGAGGTGCAGAAAGAGGCAAGAGAAGTGCAGAAAGAAGCAAGAGAGGTGCAGAAAGAGGGGAGAAGTGCAGAAAGATGAAAGAGAAGTGCAGAAAGAAGCAACAGAGGTGCAGAATGAGGCAGGAGTGGTGCAGAAAGAAGCAAGAGAAGTGCAGAATGAAGTAACAGATGTGCAGAAAGAAGGAACAGAAATGCAGAAGGAAGCAATAAAGGTACAGAAAGAGGCATGAGAAGTTTAGAAAGAGGCAACAGAAGCGCAGAAAGAGGCAAGAGAGGTGCAGAATTAGGCAAGACAGGTACAGAGGAGGGAAGAGGGGTGCAGAAAGAAGCACAAGGGGTGCAGAAAGAAGACAGAGAGATGCAGAAAAAGGCAAGAGAATTGCAGAAAAAGGTAAGAGAGGTACAGAAAGAGGCAAGAGGGGTGCAGAAAGAAGTAAGAAATGTGCTGAAAGAACCAAAAGCGGTGCAGAAAGGGGCAAGAGGTTTTGAGAAAGACGCAAGAAAAGTTCATAAAGAAGCAACACAGGTGTAGAAAGAGGCAGGAGAACTATAGAAACAGGCAAGAGAGTTGTAGAAAGAGGTAAGTCATGTGCAGACTAGAGGGAAGAGAACTGCAGAAGGAGGCTAGCGAGGCATCAAAATAGCAGAAAGAGGCAAGAGGGGTGCAGAAAGAAGCAAGAGAGATGCAGAAAGAGGCAAGAGAAGTACAGAAATGGCAAGAGAGGAGCAGAAAGAGGCAGTAGAAGCACAGAAAGTAGCAAAAGAGATACAGAAAGAGGCATCAGAGGTACAGAAAGAGGTAAGTGGGGTACAGAAAGAGGTGCACAACGAGGGAGAGGGGTGCAGAAAATGAAAGAGAAGTGCAGAAAGAAGCAACAGAGGTGCTGAACGAGGCAAGAGGAGTGCAGAAAGAAGCAAGAGGAGTGGAGAAAGAAGCAAGAGGTTCAGAAAGATGTAAGAGAAGTGCAGAAAGAGGCAAGATATATGCAGAAAGAGGCACGAGAGGTGCAGAAAGAAGGAAGAGGGGTATATAGAAAGAGGCAAAAGGGGTACAGAAAGAAGCAAGAGAGGTGCAGTAAAAAACAAGAGAAGTGCGAAAAGAAGAAACAGAGGTGCAGAACGAGTAAAGAGCTTTGCAGAAAGAGGCAAGAGAAGTGTAGAAAGAAGCAACAGAGGTGCAGAAAGGGGCAAGAGAAGTGCAGAAAGAGGCAAGAGAGGTGCAGAAAGAGGCAAGAGAGGTGCAGAAAGAGGGGTGCAGAATGAGGCAAGAGGGGCATAGAAAGAAGCAAGAGAGGTATGGAAAGAAAAAGAGAAGTACAGAAAGAACCACCAGAGGTGCAAATAGAGGCAAGTGGGTTGCAAAAAGAAGCAAGAGAAGTTCAGAAAGAAGCGTCAGATGCACAGAAAGAGTCAAGAGAACTGCAGAAAGAGGCAAGAGAGGTACAGAAAGAGGCAACAGGAGTGCAGAAAGAGGCAAGAGAGGTGCAGAAATATGGAAGAGGGGTGCAGAAAGAGGTGAGAGGGGTGCAGAAAGAAACAAGAGAGGTGCCAAAAGAAGCAAGAGAAGTGCAGAAAGAAGCAAGAGAGTTGCAGAAAGAGGGGAGAAGTGCAGAAAGATGAAAGAGAAGTGTAGAAAGAAGCAACAGAGGTACAGAATGAGACAGGAGGGGTGCAGAAAGAAGCAAGAGAAGTGCAGAAAGAAGCAACAGAGGTGCAGAAAGACAAAAGTGAAGTGCAGAAAGAGGCAAGATATGTGCAGAAAGAGGCAACAGAGGTGCAGAAGGAGGGAAGCGGGGTATAGAAAGAGGCAAAAGAGGTGCAGAAAGAAGCAAGAGAAGTGCTGAAAAAACAAGAGAAGTGCAGAAAGAAACAACAGAGGTGCAGAATGAGGCAGGAGGGGTGCAGAAAGAAGCAAGAGAAGTGCAGAAAGAAGCAACAGAGGTGCAGAAAGACAAAAGTGAAGTGCATAAAGAGGCAAGATATGTGCAGAAAGAGGCAAGAGAGGTACAGAAAGAGGGAATAAGGGTGTAGAAAGAGGCAAAAGGGGTCTAGAAAGAAGCAAGAGAGGTGCTGAAAAAACAACAGAAGTGCAGAAAGAAGCAACAGAGATGCAGAAAGAGTAAAGAGGGTTGCAGAAAGAGGCAAGAGAAGTGCAGAAAGAAGCAACAGAGGTGCAGAAAGAGGCAAGAGAAATGCAGAAAGAGGCGAGAGAGGTGCAGAAAAAGGCAACAGAAGTTCAGAAAGAGGCAAGAGTGGTGCAGAAAGACACAAGAGAGGTGCAGAAAGAGGGGTGCAGACTGAGGCAAGAGGGGCACAGAAAGAAGCAAGAGAGGTATGGAAAGAAAAAGAGAAATACAGAAAGAACCACCAGAGGTGCAGATAGAGGCAAGTGGGTTGCAAAAAGAAGCAAGAGAAGTTCAGAAAGAGGCGTCAGATGCACAGAAAGAGTCAAGAGAACTGCAGAAAGAGGCAAGAGAGGTACAGAAAGAGGCAACAGGAGTGCAGAAAGAGGCAAGAGAGGTGCAGAAATATGGAAGAGGGGTGCAGAAAGAGGTGAGAGGGTGCAGAAAGAAACAAGAGAGGTGCCAAAAGAAGCAAGAGAAGTGCAGAAAGAAGCAAGAGAGTTTCAGAAAGAGGGGAGAAGTGCAGAAAGATGAAAGAGAAGTGCAGAAAGAAGCAACAGAGGTACAGAATGAGACAGGAGGGGTGCAGAAAGAAGCAAGAGAAGTGCAGAAAGAAGCAACAGAGGTGCAGAAAGACAAAAGTGAAGTGCAGAAAGAGGCAAGATATGTGCAGAAAGAGGCAACAGAGGTGCAGAAGGAGGGAAGCAAGGTATAGAAAGAGGCAAAAGAGGTGCAGAAAGAAGCAAGAGAAGTGCTGAAAAAACAAGAGAAGTGCAGAAAGAAACAACAGAGGTGCAGAATGAGGCAGGAGGGGTGCAGAAAGAAGCAAGAGAAGTGCAGAAAGAAGCAACAGAGGTGCAGAAAGACAAAAGTGAAGTGCAGAAAGAAGCAAGATATGTGCAGAAAGAGGCAAGAGAGGTACAGAAAGAGGGAATAAGGGTGTAGAAAGAGGCAAAAGGGGTCTAGAAAGAAGCAAGAGAGCTGCTGAAAAAACAAGAGAAGTGCAGAAAGAAGCAACAGAGATGCAGAAAGAGTAAAGAGGGTTGCAGAAAGAGGCAAGAGAAGTGCAGAAAGAGGCAAGAGTGGTGCAGAAAGACACAAGAGAGGTGCAGAAAGAGGGGTGCAGACTGAGGCAAGAGGGGCACAGAAAGAAGCAAGAGAGGTATGGAAAGAAAAAAGAGAAGTACAGAAAGAACCACCAGAGGTGCAGATAGAGGCAAGTGGGTTGCAGAAAGAAGCAAGAGAAGTTCAGAAAGAAGCGTCAGATGTACAGAAAGAGTCAAGAGAACTGCAGAAAGAGGCAAGAGAGGTACAGAAAGAGGCAACAGCTGTGCAGAAAGAGGCAAGAGAGGTGTAGAAATATGGAAGAGGGGTGCAGAAAGAGGTGAGAGGGGTGCAGAAAGAAACAAGAGAGGTGCCAAAAGAAGCAAGAGAAGTGCAGAAAGAAGCAAGAGAGGTGCAGAAAGAGGGGAGGAGTGCAGAAAGATGAAAGAGAAGTGCAGAAAGAAGCAACAGAGGTGCAGAATGAGGCAGGAGTGGTGCAGAAAGAAGCAAGAGAAGTGCAGAAAGAAGTAACAGATGTGCAGAAAGAAGGAACAGAAATGCAGAAGGAAGCAATAAAGGTACAGAAAGAGGCATGAGAAGTTTAGAAAGAGGCAACAGAAGTGCAGAAAGAGGCAAGAGAGGTGCAGAATTAGGCAAGACAGGTACAGAGGAGGGAAGAGGGGTGCAGAAAGAAGCACAAGGGGTGCAGAAAGAAGCCAGAGAGATGCAGAAAAAGGCAAGAGAATTGCAGAAAAAGGTAAGAGAGGTACAGAAAGAGGCAAGAGGGGTGCAGAAAGAAGTAAGAAATGTGCTGAAAGAAGCAAGAGATGTGCAGAAAGAACCAAAAGCGGTGCAGAAAGGGGCAAGAGGTGTTGAGAAAGACGGAAGAAAAGTTCATAAAGAAGCAACACAGGTGTAGAAAGAGGCAGGAGAACTATAGAAACAGGCAAGAGAGGTGTAGAAAGAGGTAAGTCATGTGCAGACTAGAGGGAAGAGAACTGCAGAAGGAGGCTAGCGAGGCAACAAAATAGCAGAAAGAGGCAAGAGGGGTGCAGAAAGAAGCAAGAGAGATGCAGAAAGAGGCAAGAGAAGCACAGAAAGTAGCAAAAGAGATACAGAAAGAGGCATCAGAGGTACAGAAAGAGGTAAGAGGGGTACAGAAAGAGGTGCACAAAGAGGGAGAGGGGTGCAGAAAATGAAAGAGAAGTGCAGAAAGAAGCAACAGAGGTGCTGAACGAGGCAAGAGGAGTGCAGAAAGAAGCAAGAGGAGTGGAGAAAGAAGTAAGAGGTTCAGAAAGATGTAAGAGAAGTGCAGAAAGAGGCAAGATATATGCAGAAAGAGGCAAGAGAGGTGCAGAAAGAAGGAAGAGGGGTATATAGAAAGAGGCAAAAGGGGTACAGAAAGAAGCAAGAGAGGTGCAGAAAAAACAAGAGAAGTGCAGAAAGAAGCAACAGAGGTGCAGAATGAGGCAGGAGGGGTGCAGAAAGAAGCAAGAGAAGTGCAGAAAGAAGCAACAGAGGTGCAGAAAGACAAAAGTGAAGTGCAGAAAGAGGCAAGATATGTGCAGAAAGAGGCAACAGAGGTGCAGAAGGAGGGAAGCGGGGTATAGAAAGAGGCAAAAGAGGTGCAGAAAGAAGCAAGAGAAGTGCTGAAAAAACAAGAGAAGTGCAGAAAGAAGCAACAGAGGTGCAGAATGAGGCAGGAGGGGTGCAGAAAGAAGCAAGAGAAGTGCAGAAAGAAGCAACAGAGGTGCAGAAAGACAAAAGTGAAGTGCAGAAAGAGGCAAGATATGTGCAGAAAGAGGCAAGAGAGGTGCAGAAAGAGGGAATAGGGGTGTAGAAAGAGGCAAAAGGGGTCTAGAAAGAAGCAAGAGAGCTGCTGAAAAACAAGAGAAGTGCAGAAAGAAGCAACAGAGATGCAGAAAGAGTAAAGAGGGTTGCAGAAAGAGGCAAGAGAAGTGCAGAAAGAAGGAACAGAGGTGCAAGAGGCAAGAGAAGTACAGTAAGAGGCAAAAAAGGTACAGAAAGAGGCCACCGAAGTGCAGAAATGAGCAAGAGAGGTGCAGAAAGACACAATAGATGTGCAGAAAAAAGGAAGAGGGTACAGAAAGAGGCATGCAGAAGGAAGCAAGAGATGTGCTGAAAAAAGGAAGAGAAGGGCAGAAAGAAAAAAACAGCGGTGCAGAAAGAGGCAAGAGAAGTACAGCAATAGGCAAGAGAGGTGCAGAAAGAGGCAAGAGAGCTGCAGAAAGAGGGAAGAGGGATGCAGAACAAAGAAAGATGAGTGCAGAAAGAAGCAAGAGAGGTGCAGAAAGAAGCAGCAGAAGTGTAGAAAGAGGCAAGAGAGGTGCAGAAAGAGGGAATAGGGGAGGAGAAAGAAGCAAGAGGGGTGCAGAAAGAAGCAAGAGAGGTGTACAAAGAAGGAACAAAAATGCAGAAAGAAGCAACAGATGTGCAGAAAGAGGCAACTGAATTACAGATAGAGGCAAGAAAGATGCAGAAAGACATAAGAAAGGTGCAGAAAGAGAGAAGACAGTTGCAGAAAGAGGAATGATGGGTGTAGAAAAAAGAAAGAGAGGTACAGAAAGAAACCACAGGGGTACAGAAAGAGGCAAGAGAATTACAGTAAGAGGAAAGAGAGGTGCAGAAAGATGCAGGAGAGGTGATGAAAGAGGGAAGAGGGGTGACGAATGAGGAAGAGGGTGTTGTATTCCACTTTAGGTGTCCATATATAGGTTTTCCTGAAACATGTCCTTATATAGGCACAATTCGCATTGCCCTTACATAGGCATAAGATCCCAGTCCTTATTTAGGCATTAGCCATGCTATCCAAATACAGGCATGGTCACCTACATCTGTCCACCCCACCGTCACAACGAGTTCTTAGAAACCAGACCCTTAAGCTCTTGGGAGTTCCCCTAGCACAGGATTATTGATTTCTCCAAGAACTAATTTATTATTTATGAACCGCTATTCCCTAAGGGTTCATTTCTGACGTCTTCCTCTGCCCGAATTTATGTCAATGCTAACATTCCAAGGCACCTACCAAGCAAGTAGGAGGAGACCTCGACTTTAGAGGAGCCCGTGTCCTGGCCTGACGCACTGACAAGAAACGCTGTCATCCCTGCTCATAGAGAATCCAGGTTCCAGTGTTCTGACTCCCTTCACGGGGTGTTAGAGTTTGAGACCCAGAAAGAGATTCCCACATCTCTCATTCTCAAGGTATGGAGCTGACTAGAACCTAGAGGGACTCTTGGCATACTAGACTCTTGGCATACCAGAGACTTGGCATACTATAGCATACCATACTATAGAATACATCACCTACTTCTTACCTTGCACTACACTTAGTGTAGGTACACTGATGTAGAACTAGTTAGAGAAGCATCTTATGAGTACTCACATTTTTATCTTATGTTATTTACGTATATGAATATATGTGTCATAGCTAAAAGATAATGCTAGCGCAGTATTATTTCTTTCTACTGCTTATGCTGTACATTATATATCTCGCATACTGTCTTGTGATCATAACAGCTCATATCTCTTACACGAGAATCAAGACTGTTCAATAAATCCTTTTATTGAAACGCCCGTCTATTCTTTCTGTGTAACTCTTAGAAACTAAGCATGCACGATTAGCTGAGTGAAACTGTTATCTGTTGTTTCCACGATTCTGAGAGTGTTCCGATTCTAAAGGGAAACAAAAGTTGTCATGTTTATGCGGTTGCCAGAAACTACTCCCTTCTTGTTTACAAGGAGTTTCTAGTGGCCTCTGAGTTAGTTGGCACAAAGTAATTAAGTTTAATATACTCGATAGGGACATACTCACCTCAGTCCTATGTCGAATCTATAGTGTGAGAAGTTGGCCTGGTATATGCTGTTCACTAATTAAAGTGGACACCTTGCACCAGTACAATTCGACTCTTATGGTAGATAGGTTTAAGACAACCTTTATAGAAAGCTATCCTAGTGGTAGCTGTGGAGAGCAGCCTTCAGGCTAAGTCTTGAAGGAATGTAAAGCAGCTTGTTTTACCACACAATCTCTTGAATCACCAAATGAAACGACACCACACAGGTATATATATCAAATATATATGTATTTATTAATAAACAACTCTCTACTAATCTCTTTATGAGATTAGAAGTCAGGAACATATGCACAAATCAACGTTTCTCAATAAATTAAGCACAATATGACTGGGGCCCTAGGGGCGTACCAGACCATATACTAAGAAAGAGACTTAGAAACAAAGACTTGCAGGGAGACAAGGCCTAGGGCCTTCAGAAGTGCTGGGGCCTCACGAAACCACCCAAGGCAGGTAAGTAAAGGACCCACGGGGGATGCGTGCAGTGTGGCTACACAGGCGCGGATCGCCGTTGACTTCAATGGGGCAAGTCGCGGTTGGAAATAAAGAGTTTTAGGATACTTCGGGTGGACCTACAAGCAAGGCACTTACAGGGTAAGTAGTTCTAGGGCACACACCCACAGGAGCACTGTAGCGCTGGAGTTACCTCACCCAGGGAAGCTGGGTGCATAGGTGTCCTTTGGTGTCGGGTCACGGTGTCGTTTTAAATGGCGAACATAGAAGACTTGCTGCTTGTGATGTCCGAAGAAGTGTCCGGTGGAATCCAAGCCTGGATTCGGAAGAAGGATGACCTGAAAGCAGAGGGGACAGTGTTCAAAGTCACTTGGCAGTGACTCGGGGCAAGGAAGATGGATGCCCACCGTTGTCGCAGGATTCAGGTCGATCATGGTTGCCTTGACTCTTCAGCCATGAGGTCCAGGAGGCGTTGATGATGACCAGGAGCTGGATTCGGTGTGTGCCACGATGTCTGCAGCTTACTGTGGTGTCGGCAACTCGATTGAACCCACCATGCCTTGGTAACAGCAAGAATTGTGGAAAGTGGGAAAAGGCAATGGCGCAGGCCAGCAAGGTCTGAGGGACTCACCCAGCGAGGGTAAGTCAGGGCAGGCCTGGAGCAACGAGGAGAGCTCTTTGGTTTCTTGGAAAAGTCTTCTGGGGACCCACGAGCTGGCTGGCAAGGAATTGCAAAGATGCCTCGGGAGGATTCGCTCAACAGGGGCCCATGGTCACTTGGGACAGTGTAGGCCTTGGATCTTTGGAGGGATTCCTGCTGGAGGCTGGGACCACAAGTGGTCCAAAGCACAGGTTCTTAGAACATTGTGTAGGGGTTGCACTTGACAATAGTGCACGGTACCCAGGGGTTACGGTTCCTTGTCACTCGTGGGGTCCATTTGCCTCAGCTTCACTGGGGACTCACGATGGCCTTGGAGAAGTCAGGAATTCCACTTCTTGGGCTGCAGGGACTTCGGATTCCGGCAGGAGCGGCATAGTTTGTGACCATTGTTTGTAGTTTTTGGTGCCTGCCAAGCAGGGGAGTCACTCCTTGACTCAAAGGGAGATTCTTCTGTCTTCCAAAGGTAGTGGAACATCGAAGGGCCAGGATTCTTCTTCAGAGCATCGTCCAGGGATATCTAACCTTCAGGTTCAAGGGTTCCCTACCTTATACTAACAAGGAAGGGAGGGACTAGCTCTAAGACCCCACCTATGGGAGGGTCAGGGGAGTGGGTGGCCACACCCACTACCCTTTGTCCAGTTTCACGCCAGAGCAGGGGCAGGTAGCCCCTGAGCCGGTTTGAACTGGCATATGCACAAAGGAGCCTTCTGCTCCCCAGTGCAGGACTTCAAAGCACTCTAAGAGTGCACCCACCCAGCCCCAATACACTAAACCCTGTCTGGGAGGTGGTTACACCTCCCTGTGACAGGATACCTTTTGTTGGGCTTCCTCCACTGCGAGTTTCGGTCATCAGCAGGAGGGCAGCCCGTGTCTGTGGCTGGTGGCATCCATTTTGTGATGCCAGGGCTCTTTAGGATTCTACCGTGTTTCCACAGTGGGTACATGTCTATCCCTCTAGAAGGGTGGAATGCTACCCCCAGCGCTAGAATTGGCGGGGGGGGGGGTAGTATTCCAAGATGTTTGACACCAAACACGACATAACAACAGTTCCTGTGCACACACAAAACAGTAAATACAGCATCAAGGTAAACGTTATTTCTGAAATAACGTTTATCTTGATGCTGTGTTTACTGTTTTGTGTGTGCACAGGAACTGTTGTTATAGTAAGACAGACTTTTGTCCTCAATTGAGGGTTTTTTTTTTTCCCCTCACTTGTTGCACCACAACATTCTAATTTTCTCCATCATACTCACACCACTAGGTTGGTGCCGTAACATACCCTGTGATAATCAATGCCCCCTTTTTCATTTTACCAAACACGACATGTTTTGATGCAGCCATTCCAAAGTTAGCATTTTACCGCGAGGATATAATGCACTTAAGAGTATATGGTTTAACCGCATCCACAAACAGCACCAGAGAATGGACTCTGAGAGCTGCAGAGGGGCCCTGCTCAGGCAGAGGCACCCCCTCACATTAGAGACCAAGCACCCTGCCCTCAGGATTGATAGGGCTAGCCTTAGGGGTGACTGATAGGTTTAAATGTGTGTGCAGGAGATATATAGGGAACCTATATCTCAGTGAGGAGTGCTAGCACCACCTCATCCAGGCTGCAGTAGCAGGCCTGTGGTGTCAGATTTAGTCTGCTTCCCAGGGGTGGCATAATACATGCTTCAGCCCCTGGTAGACCTGTGAAGTACCTATGCCCTTGGCACCTAAGGTACCATATACTAGGGACTCATAAGGCACCACAGTTTCCAATCACTAGTGCACCTAGAGTGCACTCCAAATCGTTTAGAGAGAACAGAGAGGCTGGGGCCCTGATTGGCAGGGATCCAGCCTGACTATAGCCATAAACCAGTATAACATCAGAAAAAAATGTGGGGGCAACATAAGAGGCAGATCCTACTCTCCTACACAACCCCCCCCAAACGCAGGGACACTAAACTAACCTTGACCAGTTGAGTCTTCGTGTTCAAAGTGGAAATACCTTGAGAGTCCATCTGCATTGGCATGTTGGGTCCCAGGCCTATGTTCCACTGTATAGTCCATCCCCTGTAGGGAAATGGACCACCTCAAAAGTTTTGGGTTTTCACCTTTCATCTGCTTAAGCCATAGGAGGGGCTTGTGGTCAGTCTGAACTATGAAGTGAGTGCCAAACAAGTATGGCCTCAGCTTCTTCAGGGCCCACACCACAGCAAAGCTGACCAACGTTTCTCTCTAGGGGTCAGCCTTCTGCTAATGAAAGCTACTGGCTGGTCTTGACCTTCATCATTCAGTTGAGACAGTACAGCTCCCACACCCAGCTCAGAAGCATCTGTTTGGACAATGAACTTTTGGTGTAGTCTGGACTCTGTAAGATGGGGGCAGTGCACATGGCCTGCTTTAGGTCTTCAAATGCCTTTTGACAGCTAGCTGTCCACTGAACCTTTTTGGCATTTTCTTTGAGGTCAGATCATTCAAGGGGGTCACTATAGATCCATATCCCTTGACAAACTTCCTATAGTACCCAGTCAGGCCTAAGAAGGCTCTCACCTGTGTCTGGGTGGTTGGAGCAACCCATTCCATTATGGTTTAGATTTTGCTCTGTAAAGGTTGAACCTGGCCTCCACCCACAAGGTGGCCCTGTTACACAACCTGACTCTGCCCTATCTGGCACTTGGTGGCCTTGATAGCGAGGCCTGCTTTCTGCAGAGCCTCCAAAACATTTCTGAGGTGGACAGGGTGATCCTGCCAGGAGGACCTAAAGACAGCAATATCATCTAGATAAGCTGAGCAATAAGTTTCCATTCCTGCCAGAACTTTATTCACCAACCTCTGAAAAGTGGCAGGTGCATTTTTCAATCCAAAGGGCATCACCACAAAGTGGTAGTGCCCACCAGGGGTCGAAAATGCTGTTTTGGCTTTTGCATCATCAGCTAATCTGATCTGCCAGTAGCCAGCTGTTAGGTCAATTGTACTTAAATACTTGGCTGAGGCCAAAGTATCAATCAGCTCATCTGCCCTTGGTATGGGATAGGCATCAGTCCTAGTGACTGCATTGAGGCCTCTGTAGTCTACACAAAACCTCATCTCTTTCTTACCACCCTGGGTATGAGGCATGAGTACCAGGACTACTGGGCTAGCCCAAGGGCTATCTGAAGGCTCAATTACACCTAGCTCCAACATTTTATGGACTTCAGTCCTGATACAGTCCCTGACATGGTCAGGTTGCCTGTAGATTTTATTCTTGACAGGCAGACTGTCTCCAGTGTCCACCTCATGGGTGCACCAGGTAGTCTGACTAGGGGTCAGGCTAAACATATGTCTAAACTGTTGCAGAACTTGTCTGCACTCAGTTTGCTGATGGTCAGTGAGGCTGCTTGCCAAAGCAACACCATCTACTGACCCATCATCAGGGTTCTGAGAGAGCAGGTCAGGAGAGGGTCACTCTCCTCCTCCTGGTCCTCATCAGTTGCCATGAGCAAGCCCATGTCAGCCCTGTCAACATATGGTATTAATCTGTTGACATGGAGCACCCTCAGGGGGCTCCTGGGAGTTCCAAGATTCACCAGATAGGTGACTTCTCCCTTCTGTTCAACTATTGTATGGGGGCCACTCCACTTGTCCTGGAGGGCTGCTGGGCCACAGGCTCCAACACCCACACTTTCTGTCCTGGCTGGTATACAGTCAGTACAGCCTTTTGGTCATGCCAAGCTTTTTGTAATTCTTGGCTGGCCTCCAGGATTTTGGTTGCCTTTTTCATGTACTCAGCCATCCGGGAGCGGAGACCAAGTACATAGTCCATCACATCCTGTTTGGGGGGTTTGAGAGGTAACTCCCAGCCCTCTTTAACCAAACACAACGGACCTCTTACAGGGTGCCCAAACAGAAGCTCAAATGGGCTGTAACCAACCCCCTTCTGTGGAACTTCTCTGTATGCAAATAACAGGCAAGGAAGAAGAAGGTCCCATTTGCGCCTAAGCTTCTCTTGGAGTCCCTTAATCATTCCTTTCAGGGTTTTGTTGAACCTCTCAACCAACCCATTGCATTGTGGGTGATAGGGGGTGGTGAACTTGTAAGTTACACCACACTCCTTCCACATTGCTTTCAGATATCCTGATATGAAGTTTGCATCTCTGTCAGATATGACCTCCTTTGGAAAACCCACTCTGGAGAAAACTCCAATGAGGGCTCATGCCACCACAGGGGCTGTGGTGGTCCTCAGGGGAATTGCCTCTGGGTACCTGGTGGCATGATCCACTACCACCAGGATAAATCTGTGCCCAGATGCAGTTTGTGGGTCAAGGGGACCAACAATGTCAATCCCTACCCTTTCAAAGGGTACCCCCACCACAGGTAGTGATATCAGGGGGGCCTTTGTTGTGCCACCTGCCTTACCACTGGCTTGGCATGTGACACAGGAGCGACAAAACTCCTTTGTGTCCTCTGACATATGTGGCCAATGAAAATGTGGAACAAGCTTGTCCCAGGTCTTGTTTTGGCCCAAGTGACCTGCTAAAGGGATATCATGTGCTAAGGTCAAGAGGAACCCCTAAACTTCTGAGGTATTACCAACCTCCTGGTGGCTCCAGGGGCTGGGTCTCTACCCTCAGAATATAGGAGTCCCTCATCCCAATAAACTTTATGGGACCCACTAGCACTCCCAGCAGCCTCAGCAGCAGCCTGCTGTCTGAGGGGTTCAAGAGAGGGGCAGCACTGTTGCTCCTTATGCAGATCTTCCCTGGAAGGGCCCCCTGCCCCCAAGAACTCAACCTGATCAGGCTCAAGTCCCTCTGGGGCAGTTCCTTCTTCAGGATATGCTTCACCTCCCTCTGGAGGGGAATCTGTGATCTGAGACAGGGGGAAGGCACTGCCTTTACCCTACTGCTCCTCCTCTTGGGAAGCATCTGGTCCATTGTTCCAGGATCCAGAGCTGGTTCAGTGTTATGCTTTCTTGCTTGTGACCTGGTCACAGCAAATACCTCTGCAGGGATGCCCAATATCTCAGCATGAGTCCATAACTCTACTTCAGACCAGGCTGAAGTCTCTAGATCATTGCCCAACAGACATTCTACAGGGAGGTCTGCACTGACTACAACCTTCTTGAGGCCAGTTACCCCTCCCCAGTAGAAATTCACAACTGCCAGACTATGGTTGATCCTGACATTGCTTGCATTGGTCACCTGGTACATTTCGCCCAGGATGATCTGGTCAGGGTCCACAAGATCCTCTGCCACCATGGTGACACTAGCACCTGTGTCCCTAAATGCCAAAGCCTGTTTGCCATTTATTACAGGCTGCTGTCTGTATGTGCCCAGATTACTGGGGCTTACTAGGAAGAACATGTCAATGTCTCCATCACAAATCAGCATTGCCTGAGTGGGTACTCTGACTAGGTCAGAGTCCACTTCAGAACCCAGGGTCAACCCTATTAAACCCTTAGTCTGAGTACCACCTCCACCAGTAGCTGGACTAGGGGGAACAGTTGCCTTAGGGGCAGGAGTGGTGGTGGTTTGGTCTTTGGACTTGGTACAATCAGAAGTCCAGTGCCCTTTCTGTTTACAGAATTTGCACCAAGACTTCTTTTGGCCTTTTCCCTTGTTGGACTGTGACTCCCCACCAGATGCAGATTTTTGGGGCCCTTGTGAAGACTTCTGGTCTTCTGCCTTATCCCCACCTTTCTCAGAGCCCTTAGAATCCTGCTTCTTTGTGTCACCCCCTTGGTTCTGGGTTTTCTGCCTCACCCTGGTTCTGACCCATTTGTCTGCCTTCTTTCCCAATTCTTGGGGAGAGGTCAGATCAGAGTCCACCAGGTACTGATGCAACAACTGGTTCTGGCAATTATTAAGGATCTGTTCTCTCATTATCAGATTATACAATCCCTTGAAATCAGTAACCCTACTGCCAACCAGCCAACCCTCCAGAGCCTTGGTTGCACAATCAACAAAGTCAGTCCAGTCCTGAGTCTGTGCCTTCTGGGTGTCTCTGAACTTCAACCTGTACTGCTCAGTGGTTAAGCCAAACTCATCTATCAGTGCACTCTTCAGGACTTCATAATCATCAGCATCCTCTTCTTTAACAGTGAGGAGCTTGTCTCTACCTTTATCTGAAAAGGAGAGCCACAAGATTGCTGCCCACTGCTTTTGGGGGACCTGTTGTACTCTACAGGCCCTCTCCATAGCATTTATCCACTTGTGGATATCATCCCCACTCTGGTAGGGAGGAACAACCTTGCTCAGGTTCCTATGGTCTGGAATATATTCTCTGCCTCTAGGGACACTGTTGCTGCCACCACGGGGTTCTAACCCCTCTCTTCTAGAAGCTCTCTGGATCTCCAGGGCTTCCCTATCCAGTGCCAACTGCTTGGATCTGAGGGCAATTCTTGCTTCCTCATACTGTAGTAGTTTGTACCTTCTTTCAGAGGAGGTCTCTCTTATGGGAAAGTATGAGTTCCTCTGCTGGACAAATTCTCTGCCAGAGTGATAAGAGTGTTCAGATTCCATGGAAGGGGACCTGTGCCTCTCCTCCTCTCTGTCAGTTCTCTTAGGGAGAATTCCTCTGTCCTTTTCAGGCCCCTTGGAGCCTTGCCCTTCAATCACAGAGTCCTGGTCATTTGTATTTCCATCATCTGACCCAGATACTATAATTGACCCACCCACTGACTCAGACCCCTTAGCTCCTAGAGCTAACCTAAGATCATCTGTTGTTAGCAGATCTATCAGGTGCAGGGTGGAGGGACTCTGTCCTAGCTTCAGGTGTCTTTCAACACACATGGCTCTCAAGTCAGAGAAATTCATGTCCTTATACTGAGGCTGTGTGGACCCACTGGCTCCACCTTTTAAGGACATTCTAGTGTTGTGCAGTGTTGTACTACCTACACTAGTTTGTGGCCTACTGATCCTAGCTTGAGCTGTAGAAAGGGTGTGCTATCCCTTGGCACACAGCTCTAAGTTCAGTAGAACTTATTGATACTAAGCTTGACTTTATATGTACCTTAAGTACCTATAGTGGTTTTCAGTTAGTAATTCAAATAGAGATTTTCTGGTAAAACAATGGCAAGCTGGAATCCCACACGCTGCCCACCAATGTGAGAAGTTGGCCTGGTATATGCTGTTCACTAATTAAAGTGGACACCTTGCACCAGTACAATTCGACTCTTATGGTAGATAGGTTTAAGACAACCTTTATAGAAAGCTATCCTAGTGGTAGCTGTGGAGAGCAGCCTTCAGGCTCAGTCTTGAAGGAATGTAAAGCAGCTTGTTTTACCACACAATCTCTTGAATCACCAAATGAAACGACACTACACATGTATATATATCAAATATATATGTATTTATTAATAAACAACTCTCTACTAATCTCTTTATGAGATTAGAAGTCAGGAACATATGCACAAATCAATGTTTCTCAATAAATTAAGCACAATATGACTGGGGCCCTAGCGGCGTACCAGACCATATACTAAGAAAGAGACTTAGAAACAACGACTTGCAGGGAGACAAGGCCTAGGGCCTTCAGAAGTGCTGGGGCCTCATGAAACCACCCAAGGCAGGTAAGTAAAGGACCCACGGGGACGCGTGCAGTGTGGATACACAGGTGCGGATCACCGTTGACTTCAATGGGGCAAGTCGCGGTTGGAAATAAAGTGTTTTAGGATACTTCAGGTGGACCTACAAGCAAAGCACTTACAGGGTAAGTAGTTCTAGGGCCCACACCCACAGGAGCACCATAGTGCTGGAGTTACCTCACCCAGGGAAGCCGGGGGCATAGGTGTCCTTTGGTGTCGGGTCGCGGCGGCGTTTTCAATGGCGAACAAAGAAGACTTGCTGCTTGTGATGTCCGAAGAAGTGTCCAGTGGAATCCAAGCCTGGATTCGGAAGAAGGATGACCTGAAAGCAGATGGGACAGTGTTCAAAGTCACTTGGCAGTGATTTGGGGCAAGGAAGATGGATGCCCACCATCGTCGCAGGATTCAGGTCGATCACAGTTGCCTTGACTCTTCAGCCAAGAGGTCCAGGAGGAGTTGACGACAACCAGGAGCTGGATTCAGCATATCCCATGATGTATGCAGCTTACTGTGGTGTCGTCAACTCGATTGGAGCCACCAAGCCTTGGTAACAGCAAGTCTTGTGGAAAGTGGGAAAAGGCAATGGCGCAGACCAGCAAGGTCTGAGGGACTCACCCAGCAAGGGTAAGTCAGGGCAGGCCTGGAGCAACTAGGGAAACCCTTTGGTTTCTTGGAAAAGTCTTCTGGGGACCCACGAACTGGCTGGCAAGGGATCACAAAGACGCCTCAGGGGCCCACGGTCACTTGGGATGGTGTAGGCCTCTGATCTTTGGAGAGATTATTGCTGGAGGCTGGGACCACAAGTGATCCAAAGCACAGGTTCTTAGAGCGTTGTGGAGGGGTTGCACTTGACAATAGTGCAAGGTACCCAGGGGTCACGGGTTCTCATCACTCGTGGGGTCCACTTGCCTCAGCTTCACTGGGGACTCACAATGGCCTTGGAGAAGTCAGGAAATTCACTTCTTGGGCTGTAGGGACTTCGGACTCCGGCGGGAGCGGCGTAGTTTGCGACCGTCGTTTGTAGTTTTTGGTGCCTGCCAAGCAGGGGAGTCACTCCTTGACTCAAAGGGAGATTCTTCTGTCTTCCAAAGGTAGTGGAACGTCGAAGGGCCAGGATTCTTCTTCAGAGCATCGTCCAGGGATATCTAACCTTCAAGTTCAAGGGTTCCCTACCTTATACTAACAAGGAAGGGATTGACTAGCTCTAAGACCCCACCTATGGGAGGGTCAGGGGAGTGGGTGGCTACACCCACTACCCTTTGTCCAGTTTCACGCCAGAGCAGGGGCAGGTAGCCCCTGAGCCGGTTTGAACTGGCATATGCACAGAGGAGCCTTCTGCTCCCCCAGTGCAGGACTTCAAAGCACTCTAAGAGTGTACCCACCCAGCCCCAATACACTAAACCCTGTCTGGGAGGTGGTTACACCTCCCTGTGACAGGATACCTTTTGTTGGGCTTCCTCCACTGCGAGTTTCGGTCATCAGCAGGAGGGCAGCCCCGTGTCTGTGGCTGGTGGCATCCATTTTGTGATGCCAGGGCTCTTTAGGATTCTACCGTGTTTCCGCAGTGGGTACATGTCTTTCCCTCGAGAAGGGTGGAATGCTACCCCCGCTGCCAGAATTGGCGGGGGTAGTATTCCAAGATGTTTGACACCAAACATGACATGTTTTGATGCAGCCATTCCAAATTTAGCATTTTACCGCGAGGATATAATGCGCTTAAGAGTATATGGTTTAACCGCATTCACAAACAGCCCCAGAGAATGGACTCTGAGAGCTGCAGAGGGGCCCTGCTCAGGCAGAGGCACCCTCTCACATAGAAACTAAGCACCCTGCCCTCAGGATTGAGAGGGCGTGCCTCAGGGGTGACTGATAGGTTTAAATGTGTGTGCTAGCACCACCTCACCCAGGCTGCAGTAGCAGGTCTGTGGTGTCAGATTTAGTCTGCTTCCCAGGGGTGGCATAATACATGCTTCAGCCCCTGGTAGACCTGTGAAGTACCTATGCCCTTGGCACCTAAGGTACCATATACTAGGGACTCATAAGGCACCACAGTATCCAATCACTAGTGCACCTAGAGTGCACTCCAAATCGTTTAGAGAGAACAGAGAGGCTGGGGCCCTGATTGGCAGGGATCCAGCCTGACTATAGCCAGAAACCAGTGTAACATCAGAAAAAAAGTGGGGGCAACATAAGAGGCAGATCCTACTCTCCTACATATAGGGTATATTATTCCAATGCGCAGAGCCTATTAGGGAAATAGGAACTACACTACATGACGCCCAACGTTTGGTAAGGCACTAATTTAACGCTAGATACTGAGTAACTCAGTTGTGCTTTTCTCTCAGAGACCCCTACTCACATACTCCATAAGACGTCTGGAGTGGGTAGGGTTAAGGATCCGCCAAAGCTAAATAAGACAAAAATCCTATATATTAGCTGTTTGGTTTGTTCAACGTTGAAGGATACAGTGTTCCAAAATATTGTGCACCTTATCTTTTGTTTCCTTGAAACTTGTTCTACATTTTTCAAAAAACAATGTCCCTGAACGGGGATAATGCCACCGAGAACGGTGTAGCTGCAGCTGACCCAGTCGTCATACCTTTTAACTTTACAGGTTTAAATGAAACCGATGAGGGTGTTATAAACATCCCTCCAAACTTAAGGAGAGCCATCACTCTAAAACTTATAAAACACGGCGTATCACCAAGAGGTGGTAGAGCAGTTTTCGTGATAGAGGCACACGAATCCTTTCAGACAGAGGTATTCTATTCATGGATAGTATTCCCAGAATCAAATCCAGTAACAAAAGTGTTTCACTTCTTTAATGAAGATGAACCACCAGAGGAATATATTCCTTTTGAGGATATTGAAATTCCACTCACATACCAGGAGCATCATCTCTGGTTTAAAGGCGCCCTAAAACATCACAAAAACATTACCAGGCTCGGTCCACTAAGTAGACCAGGAGCAACAGGGCCGATTCTAGCCAGCTACACACCTCATCCTGACATCGATGAGATGTCAAACGAGGAATTACTTACTCAACTACAAGAGTTAATAAAAATTTACAGACAATTGGTCCAATATATCATGCGGACTTTCACAGTCCAACCACCAATGACCATTCCAAATCAAACCCCTCAACAGGGGAATACACTAAAAATTACTCCACAGACTTTACACGCAGTCATGGGTAATGCCCACAAAACGTGAACAAATTCCATTCTGGATAGCTCAAAATATGACTCAAATAGAAGCAGTATTTCCAAATACTAGCCCTTATGAGAAACACAGAATCCTAACAATCTGTTTACCAATGGGGATCACACCACAACTGGAAGACTGCACCACTTGGGGCGCAGTCTTTGCTGCCATCTATACTAAAGCACATGGTGTTCCATCAATTGCAGTAATACCAGATGTCCTGAAACAAATTCAAAACGAATATGGGGCAGAACCTGCTCTGAATTTAGGTATGAAATTACTGAAAAACTTCGACCAGGTTTCAACAATAATATTATCTAATATTAAAGGGGAGGCAGCATCAGTGGCGATCCACCAACGCTTAAGGGAATTTGATGTAACAGAACATCAACATGAACTACCCAGAATAATAGAACAATCTTATGCAGAATTAGGCAGAGATAGTTTAGGTGGAAAACCTTTGAAGCCGAAACTATCTGAAAGTCCTGAAAAGGACTCTATTAAACAAAATCCTATATCTTCTAAAAAGAAGTGGGAAACTAATAAACAAAATTCAAACAAGACACCTTCTCAATCCCGAGGCAGGTCTCCTCAAAAGGAGCCCTCTGAAAGGAGATATAACCTCAGAAATAGGGATAATTTAAGAAAACCTGACAGGTATCAAGATACTGATACACGTTCCTCTCGTACTTTTCAGATATCGTCACAGACATCAGAAAGAAGAGGACGGTCAGAACACAGAGAAGAACGCGTGAAATCCAAAACGATAAACACGTTCAGAAAAATAAATCAAAACCTCAATTCACAAAAAGAAGGTAGCAGGTCTGAAGATCAGACATGCCGAGAATACTGAGAACACAGCTCAAGAACGGAGAATGGGCTCAGACAATGCTGGACAGTGCAGCAGAAGTAACAATAGCTCGCCAGAACCTGAAGGAACTTCTGGAGATAGTGGACTTGAATGAGTACATCACAGTAGAAACTGTAGACACCAGGGTTAGTACTCCACAAAAGTTATATGAAATAACACTCCAAATGGAGGGAGACATACCAAGAAAAGGGAAAACACTCTTTAGGGAGAAACTTTCAAGGGGTTATGATATACTTCTAGCAGAAAAGGACTGGCCACCAAACTTTGTCAGGGAGTGCCCACATGGCGAGGACATCATTATGCCTGCCTTCTCCAACCATATTCCAATTCACCTAAAATATACTTATGCCAGGAAATGGGCAGTTGCCCAGGCCCCAGCATTATACAAAAATCATGTAGGATGGGATGAGGACTCACCTCACCACAAAATACAGTAAAAAAATGAACCTACTGCACAAAGGTAGTACCCAATTAAGCAAGAAGCTAAAAACAGGTATGGGAGATCTTAGATCAACTTGAATACCAAGAGGTGATTGAAACATGCACCTCCTCAATGAACAATCCTTTGTTTCCTGTATCCAAACCAGACAATACATATCGTCTAGTTTTTGGATTACGGACACTTGAACACTTGTTCCAAAACATTTGCATTGCAAAATGCACATAGTATAGCATTAATGAATAACATTGTGCGTAAAAAATATAAAACCACATTGGACATTTCAAATGGTTTCTTTTGTCAAAACATAGCACCTGAAAGCGGGTACTTAACAGCTTTCTCAATAATGGGGACCCAGCGTCAATTTTGTAGACTTCCACAAGGGTTCAAGAACAGCCCAGGGTTATTCATGATAATGAGGCATTGTCATATGTCGATGACATCTATCTGACAGACGATGACCTAGATAGGCACTTGAATAGGGTGAGTACCATTATATTGGGCTTCGCCTCTGAGGGCTATAAATTCAACTTTAAAAATCCAGAATTGCCCATCTCAATGTCCTTTTCCTAGGATATGAGCTTTCAAGTGAAGGCAAGAGCCTGGCAGCTAACTTTTAGAAAAGTTTGCGCTGCTCCAACCTCCAAAAACGCTGAAAAATTTACAATCCATCTTGGGTTTCCTAAATTTTGGAAGAACTTACATTCTAAATTACGCAGAAAGGGTTAAACCTCTCTACGAATTAATCAAACCTGATTTTTCAACAAAACATTGGACACAAGAACACACAGAAATCCTGCATTCACCCCAAGCTAACATGTTAGCAACAAATCACTTGCAAACACGCGTAAATAAACGCAATTTAGCAATCCGAATAATTTCGGGTCAATGCGGATTCACCTATTTAACATTTAATGAGGGTGAAAAAGTACCAATAGCATACAAATCACATTTGTATACACAAGCAGAAATGCGCTTCACTTCAACAGAAAAATACTGACAGCAGTTCAAACCGCTGTAGCAAAAGAAAGAGCTCTAGCTCAAGGGAAACGCATTATTGTTGTAACTCCAGTACCAGCCTTAGAGGCGGTTACAAAAGCGAGCATTCCAAATGCAAAAGCTTTACATCCTAGATGGATACAATGGATTAATTCTCTTGCTGCAACAGATGTTGAATATGTTTTTGATCCTGATCTAAAAACACAAGCGTTCCTGCAATATGCCCACTGAAATTCTGTCTCTCGATCAGTACGAATTTATAATTTATACTGACGGATCAGCACAACCTGCTACAGGGAGTAAGCAAGCTTACAGTGCAGTGTGCGCAATCGTTAAAGGTCGCATGCAAGATGGTAACTTCAGACCAATGGTCACTAAAACTCAATCTCTAGGAGATTGTACAGCTCAGCGAGCTGAACTACAAGCATTCAAACTGGCACTTGAAAATACAGATCGCGAATTCCCCACACTTATAGTGTGCGATTCTTTTTACTGTGTTCAGTCGTATAATGAATATATACAGAATTGGCTTGAAAACGGGTTCAAAGATGCAAAAGGTGGCACAATAAAGCATAAAACGCTTTGGGAACAAGTAGTTCAGTTGAGAGATGAACTACCAAACGCTCACGTGATACGCGCGCTGAGTCATCAACGTGGTGGTGTTCACGTTGCAGGGAATTAATTGGCTGATGAAGCCGCAAAGGGTGCTGTTCAGACAGCTTCCATAGCTGCGATCACTCGTTCAAAAACAAGAATAGACAGTGAGATATTGTTGGCTGTCAATGCTTCAAGCAAAGGTAGCGGTGCAGCGTTACCAAAGAAATTTCCACTCAAGTACTCTTATGTAATTGATGCGAACAACGTTCCTTTTGCTCGAATCCCTGGAGTGGGGGATAGGGCAATTCCAAACATGGAACATAGATTAGGACTGATCCTAGCAGCACATGAGGGTATAGCCTCTGCCCATGCAGGTGTTTCTACAACAGTATCTTTACTAAAACAAAGATATTGGTGGCCTGGCATTAGGAAACAGACCAAAAACTATGTTTTGGAATGCGAAATATGCCAACAGATGAAAGTCTCCACAGTGAAACGTCCTGCGCAGACACCCCTGTTGATTTCAGACAAGCCATTTGCTTCTGTTTACCTGGACCACTGCGGTCCCTTGCAAAGGGACGGTAACTATAAATATATAATGGTCGCAGTGGATTCGTGTTCAAGGTTCCTATGGATGTGGCCTCAGCGCTCGGCTGACGCTCGAACTGTTATACAAGATTTGCAAGTCTTTATCGGCACATACGCAATTGGCACACTACATTCTGACCAGGGCCCTATGTTTACTCTCGGGCTTACAAAGAAGCCATGGCCAGTTTGGGTGTAGCATTGCGGTACTCCTCTCAGTTTCATCCTGAGGGAAATTCTGTTGTGGAAAGGAAAAACCGGGACATAAAGCAGTCTAAAACAGCTAGAGTATTAGGTTCAGGTGATGGGTGGGTCAAACATCTTTATGGGGTCCAACGCTCATTAAATAATTTGCCAAGAAGTTCTCTAGGGGGGGTCACTCCATATGAGGTCCTATTTGGGACAAGAATGTGGGTTCCTGATCTCGAATGTAAAGGCACAGTGGTGGAGTATAAACCCTTTGATATCAAAGATCGTTTGGCTGTTTTACAGGATCTAAATGAACTAAGATCGAAACAAAGCAATGTGTTCCTGAAGCCAACCACCACTGGGGAAAAACCGGCAGTCCCAGCAAGGCCTGTCTGGATCCCAAAAGTTGGGGATCTAGTCAGAGAGAAGATTGCGGACATGAAGGAATTTGGACCTTCTTACAGACAACCAGTACCTGTCCTAGCCGTCCACGGAACAAGAACAGTACTTCTGCCGCCCCTTGCTGGAAAAAAGGAGAAAAGATTTGTGTCAATCGACCTCATCAAACCACAGTATGTGGCCAATACTAAATAGTAGGCCTCGTAGACTCCGACCTAGTAGCAGACGCACTCCTCTTGCTACTATCCAAGAGGTTCAGACTGAAAGACTCATAACCATTGAGAATTCAGCAGTAAAAGATGAAGGACTAAGCAACAATGCTATGGAACTCATCCCTCTTGAAACTCAAGTAACAGTTCGTCCAAATACACCTGTCTACACCAACGTAACACGTGATCAACTGGTTCCAGCGATTTCAACAAATCCTGATGCAATTTCAACAATTGACCGAACTGCTTCTGGCTATTTCATTAACTTTGATACGTTTTCTGAGGATCCGAGTGAGCCTGAAACGACGCTAGCCTCAAAAACTTTCAAAAACAAGTACAAGACCTTTTTCATTTTCTGAAAGAGACTTATCTGGTTTCACCATGGATTGAAATATGGATTATTTCTGGAATATTTTTCTTTCTGTTTTGGCTAGCTTTGGTTATGACTCTTATCATGCTTATAAATGGCAGATACATTCGTATGGACACTGAAAGTAAAAATGTGAACTTACTTTTAAAACCACACAAATCTTCCCATCGTGAAGCAAGTGACTTGTCAGCAGTGAACATCACAGCTGTTCCTATACAGGATGGTATAGTTTGGGACAAAACCGATTTCGACATATTCGGCCCGATGGGACTTTTGAAGATTCCACATTTACTTAAAATTTCATTAAGTGACTTTATTACCTCCAGTACCTATTCTGATGATTGGGACTTTGAGACTGTTAATGATATGATGTCTGATCTAGAAAGGTCTGCTGCATTCTCTAACAATGAATACTTAGAGGGTTCATCAGACTACGAACAGCTTTATTGTTACAACCACTATGGTCATCATTTTTTGCATAAATCTGCAACACCTAGAAATGTGTTTATGTTTAACCAATGGGAACATTGTCCTACACCACCAAGGGGTAGTTCAAAAATGTTTGCAAATAAGTTTCCATATTTTTCAGGGTACAATACATCTGATCCAGAATCATTTTACTATAAGAATGTAAACAAAACAGGTCAGAACATTATGTTAACTAATACAAAACAGATTTATTCTGCAGCCTTTATTACCCAACTGTCTAGACAAGGATTTGACTTTTGGAAAGACACAATTGACACAAAATCTGTCTGGGGTTCTAAAGATTGCCAAGTGCAGGGGATAGAAGCTTTGTTTAGAGCCTGTATCATCCCTTATCAATTAATGTTTTTGAATGACACTGTGCAACAAACGTCTTACCTTGGTTTAGCCAAGATCAAAGACATGAACACACCTTCTGTACCAACATCTGCAAGTAATAGCACTACACAGGGAGTGGTCACAGTAGACACAATACTACAAAACAACAGATCAGATCCTGATTGGGAAAAATGGTTGCTCCAGCCCACAGACACAAACATCTGTCAAGAAAGATTCCTGAAAAGAATACAGGGCTTTACTATCCATATGCCAGACCCACGTTATGTTCAACGACAACATCCGGGGGTGGTAACAACATACAGTGTAGGAAAATTGTGCCTCGACTGGTTACAAAAATCTACACTCAAGGATGTGAAACAACACTTATCTTTACTTAAAGAAGACGCAACCTTAGGGATTTCTTACAAGGACCAAGAAAACCGCATCAAAAACGTTTCATATATGCCGGCATTTATGCTGCTTATAATGAGATATGGAAGGTTTCACAGGCAGAGGCCGCAGAAAGAATACGTGAGCTTGATCGTATTAACTTAGAGAAATCTCTCACTGTGGTCGACAATGGGTTAACAACTTAGTCATCCAGAATGTATTCACTGGACAACATTGACATACTGGAACAAGATTTAGCCATGTTACAACAAGGCCAATCTCAGTTATGTTCTATTATGTTATTAGGCTGGACGCTGCAATCCTTGCGTGCAGGCTATGTGCCTTGGCGTTTTATCAACACGTCGTCTCTGTTTGCAGAATACAATCTAACGGATAAACAGATCAAACTGGCACAAAGGGGAGCAAAGTATACAGTGCTGAGCATTGAAAAACTGGAAAAATTACCATTTACGGTAGCAGAAAAACCAGCTACAGGATGGCTTATCTATGGCAAATATGGCCGAAGGCGCGCCTAAGGCAAGCCCGTCTGTGCCCGTCCGCGCCGTGGCCGCGCCCAGCGCCAGACCCCCTGGTCCGGGCATCCCCCGCGCCCGCCACATCAACAGACGCCGATACGACGCCAGCACCCTCCACGCACTCAACCCCGGAAAAGATCACGCCTGCTACCAGGCCACCCCGAAGCGCACCCAAGGGCCCTTCACCTGCCGGAACTGCAGCTTCGCCAGCACCCGCCCCGCCAAACCACCGCCCAGGAAAGAACCCAACTACCTCAGATGCATCCTCCTCAACACCCGCTCCGCCCGCAAACACGCCATCGAACTCTGGGACCTTCTCGACTCAACCTCCCCAGACGTCGCATTCCTGACGGAGACCTGGCTGAATCCCGCTTCAGCCCCCGACATCGCCATTGCCATCCCGGATGGATACAAGATCACCCGCAGGGACCGCACCAATGGAGTCAGAGGAGGCATCGCCATCGTCCACAGGAACACCCTCAGAGTCTCAACCAACACCGACGACACCCTCAGCACCGCCGAACACATGCACTTCCAGATCCACACCGATCCCAACACCACCCTCAGAGGAACCCTCATCAACAGACCCCCGGACCCCGACCACAGTTCAGCGATTCCATCGCTGACTTCGTCAGCACACACGCCATCGCCTCCACGGACTACATCCTCCTCGGGGACCTGAACTTCCACCTCGAGAACAACAAGGACACCAACTCCACCACCCTGATCGACAACCTTGCCACCCTCGGACTCAGACAGCTCGTGACTACACCCACCCACGCCGCCGGCCACACGCTAGACTCCATCTTTTCCGCAAGCCCACACGTCTCCTTCAACCACACCTCCGAACCCCACTGGACTGACCACCACTGCATCCACTTCACCTACAGGAAGCCCACCACGCACCACCGCACCGAACAAATGCCTCGCCGCTGCTGGAGCAGAGTCACGGAAGACCAGCTAACCACAACCTCGCCCTGAGCCCACCCGCCGAACCCTCCGACCCCGACACCGCCGCCCGCAACCTCAGACAGTGGATCGACGACTGTGCCAACACCCTCGCCCCGCTCAAGAATCCGCCCAACAGCCACACCAGCAAGAAAGCCACCTGGTTCACCGAAGACCTCCAGGCCTCCAAACGAACATGCCGAAAACTGGAGAAGATCTGGCTCCACGAACGGACAGCGGACAGCTACGCCGCCCACAAGAGCGCCACCCGCAATCACCATCACCTCATCAGATCCGCCAAAAGGGCCTCACTCAAAGACCACCTAGACAACAACGCACACAACAGCAAAGAGCTCTTCAACATCGTGAAGGAACTCTCCAACCCCAGCTCCAACACCAACGACATCCAGCCGTCGCAAGACCTGTGCGACTCACTGGCCACCTCCTTCCACCGCAAAATCACCGACATCCACGACAGCTTCAACACCACGACCGCCCCGGCAACCACCAAGACCACTGCCCCCACAACCACCAACCGCCTGCTCTCCTGGACCAACATCAACGACGAGGACACCAGCGAGATCATGAACACCATCCACTCCGGTTCACCGCTAGACCCGTGCCCTCACCACATCTTCAACAAAGCCAGTACAGCCATCGCGCCCCATCTCCGGAAAATAATCAACATCTCCTTCGAGAAAGCTGGAAGCACGCCGAGATCACCGCCTTACTCAAGAAACCCAAGGCAGACCCCAAGGACCTCAAGAACTTCCGACCCATCTCTCTGCTCCCGTTCCCCGCGAAGGTCACCGAGAAAATCGTCAACAAACAACTGACCCGCTACCTCGAGGAGAACAACATCCTGGACCCTTCCCAGTCCGGCTTCCGCAGCAACCACAGCACCGAAACCGCCCTCATCGCCGCCACCGATGACATCAGGACCCTGCTAGACAACGGAGAAACAGCAGCCCTCATCCTCCTGGACCTATCAGCCGCCTTCGACACGGTCTGCCACCACACACTACGAACACGCCTTCACGACGCCAGGATCCAAGAGAAGGCCCTGGACTGGACCACATCCTTCCTTTCCGGCAGAAAACAAAGCGTCCGCCTCGCCCCTTCCGATCCAAGGCCACCAAGATCATCTGCGGCGTACCCCAAGGCTCCTCCCTCAGCCCAACGCTGTTCAACATCTACATGGCACCCTCGCCCACGTCGCCCGACAGCACAACCTCAACATCATCTCCTATGCCGACGACACCCAGCTGATCCGCTCCCTCACCAAAGACCCTCACACCGCCAAAGCCCACCTCCACAAAGGAATGAAGGCCGTCGCTGAATGGATGAGGACCAGCCGCCTGAAGCTGAACTCGGACAAGACGGAGGTCCTCATCCTTGGTTCCAACCCTTCAGCCTGGGACGACTCCTGGTGGCCAACATCACTGGGAACAGCCCCGCCACCCACCGACCACGTACGTAACCTAGGGGTCATCCTCGACCCCACCCTCTCCATGACTAAGCAGGTCAACGCCGTTTCCTCATCCTGCTTCAACATCCTCCGAATGCTCCGCAGGATCTTCAAGTGGATCCACACCGAAACAAGAAAAACAGTCACCCAGGCCCTCGTCACCAGCAGGCTGGACTACGGAAACGCCCTCTACGCAGGAACGACGGCTAAGCTCCTGAGACGGCTGCAACGCATCCAGAACGCCTCTGCACGTCTTATCCTCGACATCCCCCGACGCAGCCACATCACACCCCACCTGAGAGACCTGCACTGGCTCCCTGTCAACAAGAGGATAACCTTCAAGCTCCTCACCCACGCACACAAAGCACTCCACAACTCCGGACCAGCCTACCTCAACAGACGACTCAGCTTCTACACCCCCACCCGCCAGCTCCGCTCGACCAGCCTCGCCCTCGCCACAGTCCCCCGCATCCGGAAAACGACCGCCGGCGGCAGATCCTTCTCCCACCTCGCCGCCAAGACCTGGAACACCCTCCCTACCAACCTCCGACAGACCCAAGACCTACTGGCCTTCAGAAGACTCCTCAAGACCTATCTCTTCGATCAGTAGCAGCACCACCCCCCTCTTCCCCCAGCGCCTTGAGACCCTCGCGGGTATGTAGTGCGCTTTATAAGTGACATGATTGATTGATTGATTGATTGAAAATAACTCTGCCTGTCACTACTTTTCATTTTCAGTATTGCCTCAAACAAATGCAAGCAGGCAAATATGAAAGGTTGGGTGAAGAATACATTAAGACATCCTGGGATTTACCTTACGAATACAGATGTTGGAGTGGGGATCGTGAAGTGTTTCTAAGCGGTACACACTGTGAAAGTGCACTGAGCGGATCTCTCATATGTCAGGACATTTCTTTACACGGGGCTTGTAATGGTTCTGTGGCAAACTTGTCCTGCCACCTGCAGGGTACACCAGCTGCTGTGATTAATCCGACGTTTGGACAACTTTCTAACGGGAGTTACCTCATGTTGAATGATCAGAGTTGCTGTGGCATGTTGCCAGGAATGCCATATCTGGTAATGGTTAGCTCCAGGGGTACTTGTATGCAAGTATTGTTCCCCCAAATAGACACAGTCAGGGAGTAGCCTCTATGGCCTTGATTGAATGTTTCTTTTATACGTTTTGATACTTTAAGCAGAATGAAAGCCATGCTTTTACAACAAACCGTGCCTTTGACCTCGGCCACAGAAATCTATGATTTACAAATCGCAAGGACTTCGGCTGAGATACAGGCTCTAATTCGTACAAACTGCCCTATACATTTCGTAGAAATGATGGGACGTATCTTAAACATGTCTGATACGAGCGGGATTGTACATGTATTTAAGACCATCTGTTCAGGACTGTTAACACCTTTTCAGGCAGTCCTCGGAATCATTCCAAACTTCGCACATTCGGTGTTTGGTGGTGTGCCATTAATTCTAACACTTGTTGCAGGAATCCTGTTTTTATTCCTACTACTACGCTATGGCAAGCCTATCCACCGGCGTCACTCCCAGCAATTTGGAGAAAGCTCTCCTAGAACGGAAGTGCCGTGAGTGCATAGTGCAACTTTTGGGCATACCTCATCTACGGGAACTTAATACAACATGGTTTTTGTCATTTAGACCAATCTGGCAAGATTGCATCTTACCTGTTCTACGCTGCCTGCTTTGCGGTGAAGAATGCATGCTAGACACCTGTCTGACACTCCCATCAGCCATGCCAACGGATATCGATACTCTGCTGGACCCGATAACGGCCCATGCTCTGTCTTGTCCCCAGAGGCTACCAATCCTGATGACGGCATTCCTTGAGATCTCACAGACGCTTCCTGCTGCTGCTGAGGTACGAGATGGATCAACAGGCACACAGGTAACAACGGACTCGAACATTGCTGCGGCATCCTATGCTGAAGGCGATGCTTCACATCTCTGTGCAGTTAACCTTCTAAATGAGGTATTCCAACTGTCACTGACATCGGTAGACAATCTTTTGTCTACAGGAATAGGTGATTTCATGTTTACACCAGACCCATACACTGATTTTGATTCGGCTCACAGTGTACCGGGGACGCAATGAATTAGGCCTCCATATTTTCAAAACAGAACAAAACTTGGAACTCTTCCTAAAATTTTTTTTTTTTTCCTCTCTCTCTATTTTTGAAAATACATGGCAATTCAATCTGCTTACAGTAGAACTATTCATATAGAACGGACTTCTTTGAATACTTCCAGGGACACATTGTCACCTTATTTACCACAATTTCATTTAGTACCATGATATGAAATGGCTTTGATTTTTTTTTTAATACTTGTCAACCATTTCGTCATATGTATATATTTCTGTTTATTCATTCATGTTGCATTTTATTTATGATATATGCCTAGAATGAAAAAATGCTTTAAATGTACAGTACCTATTGCATTACATGTTTAGCAACAGTTTCTTTAAAAAAAAAAACTTCTTTTAATATGCTTTTAGAAATGTTTTTAGCAACATGTGGTACTCAGTTTAATGTTTAGCATTTCATGTTTAGCATTTAGTACTATTGTTCATTCGAAAGTGGAGTGGGTGTTGTATTCCGCTTTAGGTGTCCTTATATAGGTTTTCCTGAAACATGTCCTTATATAGGCACAATTCGCATTGCCCTTATATAGGCAAAAGATCCCAGTTCTTATTTAGGCATTAGACATGCTATCCAAATACAGGCATGGTCACCTACATCCGTCTACCCCAACGTCACAACGAGTTCTTAGAAACCAGACCCTTAAGCTCTTGGGAGTTCCCCTAGCACAGGATTATTGATTTCTCCAAGAACTAATTTATTATGCATGAACCGCTATTCCTTAAGGGTTCATTTCTGACGTCTTCCTCGGCCCGAATTTACGTCAATGCTAACATTCCAAGGCACCTACCAGGTATAAATATACCTTCCCTTGCCCAAGTAAGTAGGAGGAGACCTCGACTTTAGAGGAGCCCGTGTCCCGGCCTGATGCACTGACAAGAGACGCTGTCATCCCTGCTCACAGAGAATCCAGGTTCCAGTGTTCTGACTCCCTTCGTGGGGTGTTGAAGTTCGAGACCCGGAAAGAGATTCCTACCTCTCTCATTCTCAAGGTATGGAGCTGACTAGAACCTAGAGGGACTCTTGGCATATTAGACTCTTGGCATACCAGAGACTTGGCATACTATAGCATACCATACTATAGAATATATCACCTACTTCTTACCTTGCACTACACTTAGGGTAGTGTTGGAATAAATCCACGAAGCAGGCGTGACAAAAGATGTAGGCTTATTTATTAGGCAAATTTCCTCAGACCAGCATAAACGCTCCTCAGGCAGCAGTGCACCAACATTCTAAGGTGCACTCCTGTAAGAGTTCTAAAGCCGAACCATATATACAGGGGGGAGTGGAGCGTACCAAGGGAAAAGGAGAGAAACGGGAAAGAGGGGAAGAGGAGAGCAGTGAAATACAAGGAAGAAATTAGGAAATAGAAATAGAGATTATAACAGGTAGGTACACTGAGGTAGAACTAGTTAGAGAAGCATCTTATGAGTACTCGCATTTTTAGCTTATGTTATTTACGTATATGAATATATGTGTCATAGCTAAAAGATAATGCTAGCGCAGTATTATTTCTTTCTACTGCTTATGCTGTACATTATATATCTCGCATACTGTCTTGTGATCATAATAGCTCATATGTCTTACACGAGAATAAAGACTGTTCAATAAATCCTTTTATTGAAACGCCCATCTATTCTTTCTGTGTAACTCTGAAGAAACTAAGCATGCACGATTAGCTGAGTGAAACTGTTATCTGTTGTTTCCACGATTCTGAGAGTGTTCCGATTCTAAAGGGAAACAAAAGTTGTCATGTTTATGCGGTTGCCAGAATCTACTCCCTTCTTGTTTACAAGGAGTTTCTAGTGGCCTCTGAGTTAGCTGGCACAAAGTAATTAAGCTTAATATACTCGATAGGGACATACTGACCTCAGTCCTATGACGAATCTATAGGGTATATTATTCCAATGCGCAGAGCCTATTAGGGAAATAGGAACTACACTACAAGGGGAGCAGAAAGAATCAAGGCGGGTGCAGAAAGAAGCAAGAGAGGTGCAGAAAGAAACAGGAGGAGAGCAGAAAGAAGCAAGAGAGTTGCAGAAAGAAGTAAGAGAAGTGCAGAAACATTCAAGAGAGGTGCAAAAAGAGGGAAGAGGGGTGTAAAAAGAGGGAAGAGGGGGTGCAGAAAGAGGCAAGAGGGGTGCAGAAAGAAACAAGAGAAGTTCAGAAAGAAGAAACAGAGGTGCAGAAAGAGGCAACAGTAGTGCAAAAAGTGACAAGAGAGGTGTAGAAGGAGAGAAAAGAGGTGCAGAAAGAGAGAAGACGGGTGAAGAAAGAGGCAAGAGTAGTGCAGAAAGAAGAAAGAGATGTGAAGAAAGAAAAAATAAAAGTACAGAGAGAACCAACAGAGGTGGAGAAAGAGGCAAAAGAGGTGCAGAAAGAGGCCACAGAGGTGCAGAAAGAGTAAAGACCGTTGCAGAAAGAGGCAAGAGAAGTGCAGAAAGAAGCAACAGAGGTGCAGAAAGAGGCAAAAGAAGTGCAGAAAGAGGCAAGAGAGGTGCAGAAAAAGGCAACAGAAGTGTAGAAAGACACAAGAGAGTTTCAGAAAGAGGCAAGAGAGGTGGAGAAACAGGGAACAGGGATGCAGAAAGAGGCAAGGGGGTGCAGGAACAAGCAAGAGATTGGCCGAAAAGAGCAAGAAAAGTTCAGAAAGAAGCAACAGAGGTGAAGAATGAGGCAAGAGAAAATCAGAAAGAGGCAAGAGAGATGCAGAAAGAGGCAAGAGAACTGCAGAAAGAGGGAATAGGTGTGCAGCAAGAAGAAAGACGAGTGCAGAAAGAAGCAAGAGGGGTACAGAAAGAAGCAAGAGAGGTGCAGAAAAAGGCAACAGAGCTGCAGGAAGAGCAAAGAGGGGTACAGAAAGAAGAAATATGAGTGTAGAAAGAAGCAAGAGGGGTGCAGAAAGAAACAAGAGAGGTGCATTAAGAAGCAACAGAAGTGCAGAAAGAAGCAACAAAGGTGCAGAAAGTGGCATAAGAGGTGCAGAGAGAGGCAAGAGAAGGGCAGAAAGAGGCAAGAGAAATGCAGAAAGAGGCAACAGAAGTATAGAAAGACGCAAGAGAGGTTCAGAAAGAAACAACACATGAGCAGAAAGAAGCAACAGAGCTACAGAAAGAGGCAAAAGGGGTGCAAAAAGAGGCAATAGAAGTGCTGAAAGACGCAACTGAGGTACAGAAAGAGACAACAGAAGTGCAGAAAGAGGTAAAGGGGTGCAGAAAGAAGAAAGAGAGGCTCAGAAATGAGCAAGAGAAGTGCAGAAAGAATCAACAGATGTGCAGAAAGAGGTAAGATAAGTGTAGAAAGAGGCAAGAGAGGTACAGAAAGAGGCAAGAGAGGTACAGAAAGAGGGGTGCAGAAAGAGACAAGAGGGGTGTAGAAAGAAGCAAGAGCGGTACTGAAAGAAGCAAGAGAAGTGCAGAAAGAACCACCAGAGGTACAGAAAGAGGCAAGAGGGTTGTAGAAAGAAGCAAGAGAAGTTCAGAAAGAAGCATCAGATGCGCAGAAAGAGACAAGTGAACTGCAGAGAGAGGCAAGAGAGGTACAGAAAGAGGCAACAGGAGTACAGAAAGATGCAAGAGAGGTGCAGAAACAGGCAAGAAAGGTGCATAAATAGTGAAGAGGGGTGCAAAAAGAGGCAAGGGGGTGCAAGGTGGACAATCCTTGAGGCAGGAGTCCCTGAGGGAAAAATTCATTAGATTAGAGAGGCTTAAAAAAAACGAGATGTCAAGATGGTGGGACGCCGCCACACTTAAACAATATATACGGGTTAAGAGGATTCCCAGGGGTTTAAGATCCCAAATAATCCCCACCTATGAGGATCTGGAAACTGACTTATTAGCAGACTGGGAGAAAGAACTTACAGATAATTCAAATCGACTTATGGGGATTCTCATTGAGAATTGTGAGAGGAAAGTTATTCAATTGCAGAAAGACATAGACCAAATAGAGATTGAAATTAAGAACCTTAATCTCCCAGAGGGTACTGAAAAGAATTATGCCATCTTGAATGACGTCATACAACGTCATGTCTCAGATATCAAACAACACAAAACAAGGAAACTAAAGAGGGACGAACGTGATTATTCGAGTGGCAGGATTTTCACGTTCGCTAGCAAATACGACCACCTAGTACCAAAGGATAGCCAACAAAATACTGGTGGTGGCAAAACCATCAGCTCAAGTACTACTTCCTTGGATACAGTGCACACTAGTGGAAGTGAATCAGAGAAAGGAGGATCGTTAACTGGCTCTGCAAATAATGAGAGCAGTTTTTTTACAGGAAGTCAGGAGAATAAAAAGAGGAAACAGAGAGAACAGACGGCAGGTTCCATGAGAAAAACAAGGAGGGGTAAGAGAGGGAGCGCAGGGCGAGGACCGTCCAGGGGTCAGGACCAGGTCCTGGAACCAGAAGAAATTAATAATGTAAATGTTGAAATCTGACAGATAGATGTTTATCAACTGAAGTTGTATCTGTGTTGAAGAAAGGAATGAATTTCTGTCAGAATAGCATTGGCAATGTCTGTGATGTGAAGATAGACCTTTTCAAATTTGTCAGGAAAATGAAAATAAAGAAACACTTTGAGATGAATAATTATGGAAATAAAGATTTGCAGAGAAATCTTGGGATCATGGCGTCTAGTGAACATTCCATTCAAGACATATTAGACACCAGACTCTTACTTTCATTGGCGGATTGTGAGGATGAGATCATAACATCGGATATGATCATGAGAGATCTGAACATATCCAATGATTTTGGCATCACCAGTAATCTGAAAGAAAAGTCCAAATGGACACCTACACTATTTGCGGGCAATAACATTGACATCTTTCACAGACAAGTGATTGCAGATTTAGACAGACATGAGGACAGAAAAACTGTGACCAAGATCAAGAGGGACAATCTGACATTTAAGGAACTTGAAGCCCTCTTAGAACTAAAAAAAGACAGAGACATTACCATACGGGAAGCGGATAAAGGAGGTAATATTGTGATCATGCGGAGCCTAGATTATGGCCATGAAATACTTTCCCAACTGCAGAATCCACAGTGTTACGAGCCTCTGCCTAACAACCCTATCTGGACTTTAACTGACCATATCAACAGGCACTTGAAATAGTGGCATGGGCAAGGCTTACTTGATGACAATGAACTTGCATATCTTAGGGTCGACCGACCTAGGTACCCCTGTATTTACACCCTCCCTAAGGTACACAAAGCGCTTCCTTTCCCACCTGGCAGACCCATTATTTCAGGTAATGATGGGCCAACTGAGAAGATTTCGGAATACGTTGACACCTTCTTAAAACCTATGGTGGTCAACCTACCATCTTATGTTAGGGACACTAAACATATCCTGGGAATATTGACCGATCTCAACTGGGAGGAGAATATGATTATGGTGACTCTGGACGTGACAGCATTGTACACAAGCATTAGAAGGGACATTGGTTTAGTTGCCATCAGAAAAATTCTCAACAGCAGATCAGCGAGTGCATGGAGTCACACCGAAATGCTAATCGAGATGATCGAGCTCATCTTGGATAATAATGTCTTTTTATTCAAGGAGAGATGGTACAGACAGAAGCAAGGGGTTGCCATGGGCTCCAGGTTTTCTCCCTCGTACGCAAACCTTTTCATGGGTTGGTTCGAGGAGATGAGAATCTGGGGCCAAATGGGATCCAAATGGAATGACTCCATATTGTATTGGGGCAGATATATCGATGACTGTCTGATGATTTGGACGGGGTCTCCAGACAAATTGACAGAATATTTCCAATACCTGAATGCCAATGAGCACAATATACAATTCACCTTTGAGTACAGCAAGGAAAAAATCTCCTTTCTGGATGTTGAGCTCTACATAAGAGAGAATCAGATTCACAGCAGACTGTATCGCAAGGAAACAGCATGCAATTCACTACTGCACGCATCCAGTGCGCATCCTTTACACCAAGTTAGATCCATTCCATATGGCGAACTAGTACGAGTGAGAAGAAACTGCAGTTTTGAAACAGAGTTTGAGAAATGCAAAAAGAATGTAATGACACGGTTTAAGTGTAGGGGATATGACAACAAGACTCTGATGAGGGCAGAGCAACGAATTGATAAAGTGAAGCGTAGTGAAACACTGAAAGAATGCACCAAACCCAACCGAACAGATGATAAAATAAGAATAATAACCAATTATAACAACTGGTCAGGGGTCTTGATGCGTAGCCTTAACAGACACTGGCACCTCCTGAAGGCGGACAAATCACTTAGTGATCATATCACGGACAAACCTAACATTACATACAGATGGGGGATTTCCCTTAGGAACATACTGAGTCCTAGCTATCCCAGGACAGAGACACAAGAAAGTTGGATGAGCAGACATACCAAAGGCTTTTACTATTGTGGACATTGTAGTGCGTGCAAATGGGCATGCAACAAAAAAACGCAATTCACAGGACCGGGGGAAAAGGTTTACAAGATCATCTCTAATATTAATTGCCTAACCAAATACGTTGTGTACGTGATTGAATGCAGGTGCAAAAAAACATATGTTGTCAGCACAATACGCACATTGCGTGAGAGAATAGGCGAACATATGCGAGCAGTAAAGCAGGGAGATATGAGATATCCTCTTGCTGCCCACATGTCACTATGCTCCACTCAGACACAAAATAGACGTTTTGATTTCTATGGGATTGAACAGGTGACACGACATCCAAGAGGAGGGAATAGAGAGCTTGCCTTATGCAGGAAGGAGGCCATGTGGATTCTTAAATTACGCAGCACGGAGATAGCATTGAATATCGATCAGGAATTACATTATTTTCTGGGTAGATAAAAGGTCATTACATCTTCGTTTTCTTTATACTTAAGAATGTGAGAAACAGTCAGATAAGAGACAAAGAGTAGACGTCTCACACACACTCTGCATATGTACCCACTTAATACCTTCTTTTAAATAATTTTGAATGTTCCATGCACTTCACCTTGAATGTGAACTTTCATGTCTATGTCTTGAAGTAACTGAATGTAGTAGCTTTAATCCCTTATAAGCTGATACCTGTGCATTTAAACTGCACTATACTAATTGCTTTTTTTCATTCAAACATTTTATTGTTCATTTTAAAACCAAAATTTTGAGGAGGATGGACTAAAGAGTCAGGGTCTAAGCCATTCCCTGACCGAGATTGACACTCACGAGTATGCACGCACTCATACAAACAGAGCGGGCATCGTAGATGGTCCATGATCCACAACCACTTCACGTCATGGATCATCATATCCGTTCGGCCTGTGGAGACTTCTCCACTAATAGGATTGAATTTTACGGAGTTCGATCAGCACCCGGGTGATACACTGCCACACATGCGCTTTTGCCCACACTCTGTTTTGGTAATGCCCATATCGGGATACTGATGCCAAGTGTATTCACATTATGATCTATCATCCTATATTCAGAGTTACTAATTTCGTAGATAAAACTTTGTGCATTTCCATAGACGTCAGATACTTAAGACTGGCGTTTTAGATACTACAAGATGGCCGCTGTTGCCAGGGACTGCTATAGTCCTTCTACTATTTTTTGAGACTAACAATGGAAACCGGAAGTGGTTAATTGCGCCGGTCACGAGGATGAGATACGGCGCGGGTACTTAAATGCAACAGATGGGAGCCCTACATGTTGCGTACTCGACAACATGGTACTGACGGTGTCCGGAAGAAAGTAATACAGATATGCGGTAAGGTTATGGGAGCCAAGGGGTATTTTGAATTTGCCGGAATTTGGCATTTGACTGTGATAGTGTCCAGTGGCTATGAGTTCACACGCAAAGTTTGGTTATTGAATTTGCTGATTTATAACGTTTGGGACTTTAGCTATGTCCGGTGGCTAGGCTAGGCATACGTAATGGCATGTGGACGTCCTTTACGGTAGGACGAACGCACTTTTCTACAATTGGTGAGTTTTAGGAATGGTGCGTTAGCATTGACTATTTGCAGTGGAACATTGCCTTGGGATATCACGAATACATATCAATAGAAATGTTGGATCTCCATGAGGTCAGGCCCGGGTCCAGTCTTTTTGAGCATTGTGATTGTAAGTGAGGCAATAGCATAGTATTTTGTTTTAAAATAAGGGGCTTTGGGACATATCTGAATTTGTTTAGATACTAGCTGTGCATGACCAAGATTTATCTAATCCTTTTCCGAGAATAAAATACTTTGCCGAGGTTCCCTTTTGAGTTTTCCGATTATGATTCTCTTACAGCTCGTAAACACCGGATTATTACATGATTGCTGGATATATAGAAACTGTACTGCAGAATACAGACACCCCGTGTGGGTTGGAATTATCACCACATAAATAGTAGGTATCTTGATGTGGATTGCGTTTACTTGGTTTCAGTACACCAGGTTATGAACATTTTGACTCATTAGATTATCATATATTTTGATTTTTACAGAATTTCATACTAAGAAGACTTAGGTATTTATGACACGAAGTTTTGACTTGGGCGATATAGGGTTCATTCTTGTAGGCACTGGTCTCTTGTTTTTCACCAGGTTTTTACCGTAAGAACTTGCACATTGTTTTAGGCATCCATACTCATGCGTATGTCCCCCCCCTTTTTTCTATCACCTTCATCACGCATTCACCTTCACTTACCTCGTTGTTGGCTTCTCCGTCCTCCATCTTCCTTTGGTAGCCCTTTTTTCGCTGTGCCATTCTTGGATATATCTGTCTAGTTGATGAACGTATTCCATCTTGTGCATGCCCTATGGTTATATCCCTTTAATGATTTCCGCTACCTAGCATGAGTTAAAGTGTACTTGTGGTTCACAAGTCATGACTAGAGTTGTGTGATTGTGTTTGTATTTACACAGCCTTGAAGAAGTCGCGGGACTAATTCCCATGTACGCGACAAAACACATGTCGGCTGTTGCTTTGTATGAAGACCTACTGAATAAAGGAGAAAAGAAGACAGAGAGAATCTGAAATCTTTTGTACAAATTGTGCTTACTGTTTATGCACTGTCTATCGTTTTCACAGATTTCGGATGTGTGCTGGGGAGTGTTAGTGCATTTGTGAGCTTAGGCTTGAATTTTGGGGAGATTTGTGGTTTTCCTCACCCTGCAGCACCACCACTCTGATACAGCAGTTTAGGACAATTGCCAAGTGGATTTCTCCTGAGAGGCGCCGATAAACCTAGAAAACATACCACTTTTCGGTTTTTTTCTTGGGGTGCAGAAAGAAGCAATAGAGGTACAAAAAGAGGCAAGAGAAGTACAGAAAGAGGCAAGAGAGGTGCAGAAAGAGGCAAAAGAGGTACAGAAAGAGGCAAGAGGGGTGCAGAAAGAGGCAAGAGGGATGCAGAAAGAGGCAAGAGATGTGCAGAAAGAGGCAAGAGAAGTGCTGGTAAAAGCAACAGAGGTGCAGAAAGAAGCAACAGAAAGAAGCATCAGGTACAGAAACAGGTAAAAGGGATGCAAAAGGAGGCAAGAGAAGGGCAGAAAGAAAGGACAGAGGTACAGAAAGAGGCAAGAGAGGTGCAGAACGAGGCAAGAGAGGTGCAGAAAGAGGGGAGAGGGGAGAAGAAAGAAGCAAGAGGAAGCTGGTGAGTAGGAGATCTGGGCGGAGGGTCAGAAGTGAGTTGCCACACCGACCACCAGTTTCGGAGCCAGCAGGGACGGCGGCGCCAGCCAGAAAGCATGTGCAGCAGCTGTAGGAGTTGATTTTTGAGGACACAACGGTATCACGCACTGGTCGCGGATCTACACATTCGGTGTGAGAATCCATTACATGAATAGGACGAACAGCTGGAGGATCCAGAAGAAGTTGAGGAACCCATTAAGAAGAGGAAAGAAAATGTAGTTTGGGCATTTTTAACCATTCTAGAAGAACACACCCGTTACAGCCACCACTGCCACCGCACTTACTGGAGGGGGAGCAGAGCCAGGACCACAATTCCCAGGCTCCCTTGTGGCCACCGACGCCACCACCGATGCTTGCTGACTGCACCAGGAGCTGCGTTAAATGCATCTGCGGGCCCCCACTGTGTGGGACGCCTGTTACAGCCGCCACTGCTGACGAACTTACTGGAGGGGGAGCAGAGCCAGGACCACAAGGCCACCGACACCACCACCGACGCTTGCTGACTGCGCCAGGAGGCACGTTAAATTCATCTGCGGGCCCCCACTGTGCAGGACGCATGCGGGCGAAGCCTGGGTCAAGGGTGGGTCTGTCTGCGCCCATTGGCACCAGGAGGTGACAGGACAGGGCCACCCCCCTGACATTCGCTTATTGCAGTTCACTTGGATATTCTAGGTACTGTTTTATGCTAAGACCATTGTCAACCGGGTTGCAAACATTGTACTCTTGTTTTGTGCCATGGTCAGAACCTCAAAACAGTAGTCTGTGTCATACCTGTTTTTTGTTGTTTGTGATGGATACACAAAATACTGCAACACTTGCAATTTTTGACTGTAGCACTTTATTTTCTTATCTGCTCGTTTAAAGTGTATTGCTGTTATTATTCAATATCATTGGTTTGGGTCCAATGGGGAAAAGGAAAGCAGTGGATTGTTTGGGTGGGGGAACACTGTGGAAAGGAAAGAAGGTAAAAAGGTTAACTAAATAATCATCGCATAAAAACAACTGCGTTATGAATCGCATTGATAATTTAGTTAATGATTGTGAGGAGATATTATCAGCTCCGCTGGGTGTCGATGGTAGTGCCCAACAAGTACCTCACCCCACTACTTCTACCGCCTCTATTTCTTTAAGTGGTACTCCCTCTATCCCTGATATGTTTAAAAGATCTTTATTGAAGGGACACCAAATGCCACCACAGAAAGGTACATTGAATATAGCGAATAATAACCCTGCTCTGCCAAATTCCAGTCTAATGCAAGTTACTCTGAACCTGCTATTGAATGTACAAACATATTCTTACCTTTAATGGAACTTAACGAGGACCCTTGTAATTATCAGGGTATAGAAGAGATGGAAGGAGATACAGCCATAAAGGCTAGTACAAACTGTTTTTGTATGAATTTGTGTTCAGCCCAGTTTACTGGCCAGATAGCTGACTTAAAGGCCCAGACAAGACAGCTTATAGAAGAAGTTAGTGTATTAAAAGGTATGATTGATATACTTTCCATTACACTGAAATCACGCACTGGTCCTATCGAACTAGCAACTGAAGGTCAGATTATGGTTTAACATTTAAAAACTAGAGATCAAACTAATGGGAGTGTAGGTAGACCATGTAGTGATAGCAACGCTATAGGGAATCGTGCACCCATTAATAGACAACCAAATACCGGCCCAAACACTTTGCAGTTTATCACCAAGAATACAGGGACCAGGCAAAGTGAACCTAGTTCGCAACTTGTGGTAAATAATAAAGAACACTATAAACTTCATCGGCCCAGTCAGTATTCTGGAGTATTACCATCCATTAGAGTTATTAACCCTGATAAGCCCTTGATTCGTCCCTCAAAACACCAAGGGGCATATTCACAAGGAGCTATCGCCGAATTAGCGGCACTTTATCGCAGTCAACGTTGTGATAAATTTACCTACCCATTCACAAGCCGGTGTTAACAGCCCATAGCACCAGTTTACCTGCGATAGCAGCTGCAAAAAACATCGCCACAGAGGACCCCCCCAAATATCGCTAATGAGATGCAGAGTAGGCGTTCCCGTGCCAAAAGTCGAGACAACAGCACACCTCAACATTCACAACGACCAGCTACATCGGCGATAAGAACACAAAATAGGCAATAAGGCATGTTAGCACCAGGAAATTTACACCTGCTCTGACCTGGTGTAAAGTCGGATGGCAGCCACACCACAAATGGAGCACAGCCCAGGGCCACATCCGAAGGGCAACAGATGCTATGGAGCCACTCATCATGCGGCCCGGACGCCCAAGAGGGCCACAACACCCACCACCACCACCCCAGGACCCCAACCCACACCCGGATAATCCCCCCGGACCACCACAGATGCAGCGCAGACAAAGACAGCAGACCCCCAGGAAGCGTACCAGCCGCACAGACCCAACATCTGACAATGTCACCGTCCACTACAGGCTGAAAGTGACAAACATCCTATGCATCCTGACCATCATTGCCTAACAGGCCTACGGCACCAACACAGCAGACAACCGACATCCCACCCCACACAAAGCTGCTGGCTTGGCTGCACCTGTTGGCTCCTGGGACCCCCCAACCAACACCCACCAGAGTCAGAGGAGTCTCACAGCCAGCCACATCCAAGTCCCCCACACCTGTCCTGGACATCACCATCACCCTGGTACCCCAGTCCCCATATGTACAACACAATGCGCAGGATCCGCTGGAGACCAAGCAAGGACCATACGCCCAAGCAGGATGCACGAATGTGTTGGGGCAATACACAGCACACATGTACTACCTGTGCCCCCTGGTGACACAGCACACAATCACTGGAACAGGAAGCACATGTCTCACATCAATGTGCAGGCAACAACAGAACACCGTGGAACCCCCAACAATGTCGCCTTCAAATACACAGCCATTGTGCATGATACCTTCATCCTCCGACAGTCCATCATCAACCAGCATTCCCAGGATGGCAACAAGGGAAATGCATAGCCCCTTGGCAATATACAAATGAACACCCTACACACCTCAACTCCACAACCATGCAACTCACAACTCTGGCAATGCACACGTCACAAAATCACATACAACAGGCAGAACAACATGCCCACCCACCAGACACGGCAGAACAACTTACAATGTTCACATGGGCAAGCCCTGAACATGAGCCAGCAACAGCATGTCACCTCAGCCATATAATAGCCGAATGTGTGGAGAGGTGGCAACCAGGCATGTGTGAAGGATGCAGTAGAACCATGATTGGGAAAGTACACAATGCCAAGAGTGGCGGAGATGTGCTGGACACACCGCAGTATGCAGAACACACCCATATCCATGGCGACATACACCGCTGGTGTATGGAGTGTAGTGGACAGTGGATGCCACCATGTCACCCCAGCCAGTGGGGGACCTCGCGGAAATGTTGCCTGTTACGCCCCCCCCTAAGCGTCACCAGAGTGGGATGGCCCAGCATATGCCACACCAGTGTAGGGGTGTGAATAAAAAGCACTTAGGTCTGGGCATGGTCCTCTTCCGGAAAGACCCACGTCTCTGCCAGGGCAGCGCCTCCCACCCCATCACGAGGCTGACGCCGTCCTCATGAGCGGAGTTGCCTGCAATGCTGTGTGCCTGCCAGACCCCAGCACACTGGACCATGAACCCGTCAGGCCCACCCCTGTGCAGCCAGGCCATACTGATCACCTGCCGACACCGGCGTGTGTCAAGGAGGGCCCACCACATGCCAGCGCAAGCTCCAAGCCTGAGGCCCGTGACCTTGGCAGCCTCCTCAGACCATCACGGCCACCACAACACAGGCCCGCCTTACTCCTTTCTCGTTGATGCACTCTACTGCTGCCTTCGGCCCACTCATCGGACCAGTAGGTCCCATGTGTGAAACTGTGTCCTGAGTCATTAATGGCAGTGACCCCAAATCCGGGCCAGCGGCCACAGCACCAGACCCCCCCCGAACTGTAAGGCATAGTTCCATATGGGCATCTTGTGACACATGGTGCCACTAACCCTGTTCAAGGCCAGCCGGTGACACGTGGTGCCACTAACCCTGTTCAAGGCCAGCCAGCGACATGTGGTGCCACTAACCCTGTTCAAGGCCAGCCGGTGACACGTGGTGCCACTAACCCTGTTCAATGCCAGCCGGCAACACATGGTGCCACTACCCCTGTTCAATGCCAGCCGGCGACACATGGATGAGGGACCAGGACTACCCTGTGGACCAGTAGGTCACACATCCAGCACCTAGTCGCACAGCACGAATGGCAGAGTCCACACCAGTGGTCACACGGAGAGATGTAAGAGGAAGATGCGGCTCAGTCCGGACGAATGCCGGGTCACATACACGGAGGTGACCGAACACGTGGTGCCACTGAACCTGAACTATGCAGGCCGGTGGGGCCATCCAACCTATGCTGGTGACACTCAGTGAATGGGCCATGCTGACCGCTGCCTCAGGCCTACACCATGGTCAGGTAGGTCACACATTTGGAACTGAGTCTTGATTACACCATGGCAGTGAACATTATTTAAGGCAGAGAACAATTCACTATACACCCTTCGATGTGGTGGCAACAAGTCTGTGCATGGTATCACAACCACACGTGTCTGTGGGCCTACGCGGACTACTGCCCTCGGCCTACGCTGCGCATGAGTGGGATCACAGATTTGGAACTGAACATCGGTAATTCAAAAGGCAGAATACATTTCATCGCATGCACGGAGAGGCGTAAGAGGATGACGCATTGCAGTCTGAGAGGGAACAGGATCATCGTTACGGAGGTGATTGAACAATACCGACAACTGCCACTGTGTCACTAACTCTGTGCCTCACGAGCCAACGACACGTGGCTGTGGGCCACTGCTGACCACTGCCTCCAGCCTACACTGTGGTCCAGTAGGTCACAGAGTCTTGATTTGGCAACGTTGGAGTTCACATCTGTGTACCGGCATCATCGCAGACTGCATCCCCTCTCAGCACCTGTGCCACTAAGTGTGTTCCCCGACATTCATGGACACTCACTGTTCGTACATTGGTGGCGTTTGAGTCTATGGAATAGGGGCTAGTTTTCATCCTCATGTAGCTGATACCGAACTGTTGGTGAAAACAAGGGTTGCGCTTTCCACTCCTCAATTTGCTGCTTCCAGATAACATCAGACCTTCCGCATCATGCCCTGGAGGACACCTTCCACTGTCCCACGCAACCCTCTGCAACATACACCTCGGACATTGATGGGGACCCGCTCAGGTCACATGGCCCATCTGACTGCACTGCAAGTCACCGTCCCGTGGCTGGGTGCATGTGCCGGCCGCAGTGCATCTGGGGCCACTAACTCTGTGCTGCTCAGGCCTGGGACCCCTTCTTCTGAGACATTGAAAGGCCTCTGTAGCGATGGTCTTGGGGTCATCAACGCCATGTGTCTGTGGCCCTGCACTGTCCGCATCCTCCAGCCTCAACTGCGGGCCACCAGGGTCCACACATAGCATTGAGTCTTGACCGACCCGGACGTCGCATCACCGCAGGAGGCACATGCCACCACCCCAAGGACCACCTCCAACCGCCATCTGCCAGAGTCGAAACAGTGGTCCTGACAGACCTACGGAGTTGCTCAGACCTGTCGTGGATGCCATCATCAGCCTGATACCCTGCTCAGCACTCCAGGTGCCAGTGACTCAGTGCACCGCAAGCCATTGTCTGTTACTGATTGAGTTTTGTGCTGTTGTGAGGTTGCGCAGCAATGTCATCTCATGCAGTGGGGAAGACCTGGGACTATTATGAGGAAGATGTGTCAAGTGTACAGATAGGAGAAGGCACAGACAATGGGAGGGCAGGAGGCAACAGCCCCAAGGCAGAAATGCAGACTGGTGGTGGTAGTCAAGCTACACACCCGGATCTATTACTGGGTATTGCACTGTGGACTGCGGATGCAACTGTCACCTCAGGCAGTGTGGGAGACCTGGGACATTGATGAGGAAGTTGATGCAGGTGTAACACACCCCACTGCATCTGCATCAGGACTAACCCGAAGGGACAAAATCCTAGCAATTTCTTCACATGAGCGCGCTCTTCTCTAGTGCCCCTACCTCAGTGCACTGCAACTCACGGAACCTCCTGACTGAATATTGGGTGACCTCTGTCCTTACTACAGATCCCTCCATGTTGCTCTGCAGTTGACTCTGTTATGCTGGTGTTTTCTGTTTCCATTACACTGGTGTCCACTGTTCAGGTTGTTGCCAGCACCAAGCACTCTGTGCGGTCTGGCTTATACTCACCCCACATACATCCAGCACAGGCGTCACTGTACATGTGGCCCTGCCAATAAAGGGGCCGGGTGCACGTTCCCGTAGCCAGTTCAACATGATATGTGCATGTGTCCCTGTGGTCTTGTTGTATGCATGGGGGCCCTGGGGCCTACGATATTACATTGTGCTGTGTACAGCGGACGCAGACATGTCACCGCAGGCAGCGGGCTAGTACCTGGACATGTAGCTTTGTCGTCACCCACTCAATTCAAAGGGGAGTGGACTGTGCCGTCATACGCAGAGCCAACATGGGTGTGTGACTGATATGTGCATGCCCCTGGGCGTGGTTCTGTACTGGGTATGTGCATCTGCATGTGTCTCTATGGCAGTGTGGGTCTCCTTTGTGGGTGGTCCCTGAAGGGTATTGGACACCCACGTATGTGTTCTAGTTCGCATTCCATGGGTTCGGCAACACCCGCACCTGTTGGGCCACCTCCTTTTGGCGTTCTGACACCTGGCATTGGGGTGCCATGTGTGGGTCGGTGAAGTGTTGTGAGCCAGCCGTGATTGCGGGTGCTTCATGCTGTGTGGTCTGTTGCAGGGGTTGGGTTCTCCTCTGAGTAGCTTGTCTACCCTGGTCCTGGTGGTGGGTTGTGTGGGATGTCCATGGGCTGTTGTAGGGCATCGGTGTCAAAGGTGTGGTGTTCGTCTCTGGCATCACTGATGGGTTGTCTGTTCTGACCTGCTGGAGGTGTTGTTTGTCCCTCTGCATTGTGAAGGGGAGGTGCATGTTGGCATTGTGTTGGCGCCTTGTTCTAACATGCAGACTGTGTGACAATGTACATTGTGACTGTTTGGGCGGTGGTGGCTATTTGAGTTGGGACAGTGGACATTTGGCCTACATGGCTGATGTGGGGTTGTAGCCGTAGATATGCATCTCACAGTTCCCTGCTCTGTCCAATGTGTTTGTTCTGTTTCTGCGCCTGGGCAGACCCAGTTGTGTCCCATGTTCTGCAGTGTGGGTGTTGCACTTTGTACCACATTGTCATGGTATGTGCTGTGATTGCTATGTGTGTGTGCTGCAGTGTGCCACAGGGATGGGGGACATGTCCCTGGGTAATTGTGGGTGTGCAGTGTGCTACACCTCATTGTGCATGTGTGCCATTGTGCCCATCACCCCCGTCCCCCCAGTCCCTGTTGGATCCTCACCCTGTTGTTGTTGTGTCGGGTCCTGTCGAGCTGTGTCCGTACTCCCACCTCCTTGCACCGTCTCCATACTGATCACTGTGGCCTGGGTTTCCTCCAGCTCCTCCTGTGGCGCTGGACTGCCACCTCCTATCGCCATTGCTGCCTTCCTGTTGGCAGCGGGTTTGTGCCTGGTTTAGGTTGTCACGTCCTGGCGGTGCCTCTTGGCCTCCTGGATTGGCCTCCTCGGCACTCCGACTGCATTCCAGGTGGTCTGCTTGTGGGTCAATTGCTGGTAGTGTTCTGTGACTCCGTGGCACTGGTCTTGTTTTCCTGCGGTCTGCACCCCGTCTTCCTCTCCCTTTTCTCCTTGGCCTTCCCCAACCCCGTTGTTCCTTGCTGGTGGTCTGTGGGGGTTGTGGGGTTCACGTTGACCTCTGCACTAGGTCAGGGTGCATCCATGTTGCTACGTGCTTTGGCTTGTTTCTGGTGTGTTGTTTCTGTGGTTTTTATGGTGCAATTTCCTGCCAGACACGTGGGATTTGCAGGCCTGTGGCTGCTTTTCGCTACTTTTTGTACCGCGATTGGCCTCATCGCATGATTTCTCGCGCTTCGCATTTTTTCGGCATGGCGTTGATTTTCACGCTGACATTTGACGCGTTATCTGGTGACTATCGCATGCTACCGCCTTGTTGTGAATTCCACGTTGACACAGGGTTATTTTCCCACGATAGGCTGCGATATTGAAAGTTGTGTTACGCTACTCTTGCGGTAGTTATCGCACGTTCTTGTGAATATACCCCCAAATCTTTTTGATTAATGTTCCCAAAATTTCTGCTAGTTTAATTAAGGAAGATGAGCAATCCCTGATTAATAAATGTACTCAGTGGTTAAGGCATGTGCGTAAGTGCAGATCTATAATCAGGGAAGACATATCCTCTGCCAAAAGGTATACATCCATGGGTACAAAACTTGATTATGTGTGTCTTACATTCATGTCCACAGATATGGTAGAGAACTTAGTGGCTTTTGATTTAAGAACATCACATCTGATTCCAACAAATATCAGGATGAAATTCAATCCCCCAGATTCATTTATAAACCAAACATCTAGCACTCCAGTGCCAACTTGCATCGAGGACTTGTCCCTACAAAATATAGACTGATGCCTAAGAAATTCTTCTCCTTCATTGTGTGGTATAGAAGCCATACATTCTGGGGGAGAAGATAGTAACTGTGCAGGACCACTCCCTAATTGTAGTATTGATGGGTATGACATCACAGATGAGCCCTTTAGGCCTGCAGTTCAAGCGCAGGGCGACCTACTGAGCACCCATGGTAATCAAGTTGTAGTATCAGTGGCTCATAATACGGGACAAGCTATTGAGGAGCACCTGTGGAGTTCTCCCACCGCACAGGACACCGTCCAAATGGCATTAGTTTCATGGAATATAGCGGGTTTGTCTTCCAAGATTACATCTCTGGATTGGACTGTTTTTATTGATAAGCAGGATATATTAGTATTTCAGGAAACTTGGTCGCTTAACCCAGTCTACCATCCTGGTTATTTAAACTTTTCAAAGGCAGCATCTGGTGGACGAAGAGGTAGACCTTCAGGAGGGCTTATCTGGGTAAGGCAGAGTTCCTGTTATAAGATTGAAGAAATTACGATTGACAATCCTGATATTATGGCAATACTTTTACGGCCTAAATACCCACCAAACCTACTTGTGATCAATGTGTATTCTAGAGGTATAGTGGGAGGCAGATTATCCACAACAATTTCTGCACTTGACAGCTTCTTGGACACAGTGAGAGACTCACATAATTTAGTCATAGCAAGCAATTTTAATACTACATTTGAGCCTCTTGATTATGAGGACAGTAACCTCAGTACAGAAGAAGATGCCCAATGGGGTATTCCCTTACTGGAGATGATACCAATTAAGAAATGGACAGAGGCGACTCTTCGGCTCAAAGCGTTAAGTTTAGAGAGGGGAGTCAGGGCTGTAAATGGAAGAACACCATCGGATCGCATGGGATCCCACACTTACAATAACGGCCTGAGAAGTAGTCGCATTGACTATGTTCTCATTAATCTTGAGAACTGGTTGTCTGTGGTTGACATGGAGGTTTGTGTGAGGAACGAAAGCAACCATAATCTACTGTTGCTAACAATGGAGGTATCTGGTCAAACAATATTCCCGCCTAAAGTCATCGAAAAGGTGACCGCCTATGCTATTACATGCAATGACATGAGGAGGGTCAAATGGTCAAGGATTGTAGAAAATGAAAGTTCCTTGTGAAAATGAAGGACACAGTGGAGAACACACTAGCTGACCTACTTAAGTTCACTGACCAGGGTGAATTAAACATTAATATTACCCAAGCTCAAGAAGCTATGTTCGACAAGATTAAGAACTTTTTTGTCAAACCATATAAAGCAAGTAGTAGACCCCTCCCTAAGCATGATCATTGGTATAATAAGGCATGCAGGGAAGCATATAAGCAATTGTCCCTGGCAATTAAGGCTAAAGATATGGGTAGGATCAAGAAAGCACGTAAACAGTATAAAATTACACAAATAGCAGCAAAAAGGACTGGGACGAGTCAAGGTGGCTAGAACTACTGCATGCTAGTAAAAAGAAAAACATGCAAAAATTCAGGCAGCTGATAAAATGGGGAAGAGGAAGAACAGGCCAAACACCCCAAAACCATGTAGCGCCAGAACAGTGGGTTTCTTTTTTTGAAAAACAATTTGCAGTTGGGGTAAATGATTTCCCCCTTCAAATACCCAACACAGATATGATAGTATTTTTTACAATACGTGAAGTGGAATGTGCCTTGAATGCAGCACCGAGGGGTAGGGCGCCAGGTCCAGACTGTGTTCCGGTAGATCTGTTTATACAGGATAAAGACAATTGGCTTCAGTACATTCAGGGGCATATTCCCAAGGAGTCATCGCCGATTTATCGGCACTTTAGCGCTGCAAAAGTGGCGATAGATTCATCGCCCCATTCACAAGCTCGTGCAAACTGCCTACATCGCCAGTTTTCCTGCGATAGCAACCGCAAAAAACATTGCCACAGATAAGTGCAACAACTAATGCTAATGATATGCAGAGTAGGCGTTCCCGTGCAAAAACACACGAAAACACCACTTCGCGAGATTCTCAACAACCAGTCAGATCTGGGATGTGAACCAAGAGCAGGCAATAAGGCGCGTTAGCTGCAGAGATTTAACACCTGCCTTTTGCTGGTATTAAGCAGGACGACTACGTGCAGTACGAAAGGGAGCCCAGCCCAGAGCCACATCTGAAAACCAACACATGTCATGGAGCTACTGATCATGCAGCTCGGAGACCCAAGAGGGCCACAACACCCACCGCCACCACTGCCAGGCCCTCCCGGACCACCCCCCCCCGGATTACCACCTAGGCAGTGCAGGACAGCAGACAACCCTAAAATGTACCAGCCCAAGAGACTCAATGCCAGAGGAAGCCATTGGCCAACACAGGCTCAAAAGGACAACCATCCTCTGCATCCTGACCCACATTGCCCACAGGCTAACGGCACCATCACAGCAGACAACCTACATCCCCAGCAGACAAAGCTGCTGGCTATGCTGCACCTGTTGGCCCCTGGTACCTTCCAGCCAACAACTGCCGGAGTCGGAGGAGTCTCACAGCCAGCCCCATCAAACTCCCTCACACATGTCATGGATGCATGTCCACAAAAGCAACGGCGGGCCCCTGTATCCGCACCACACGATAGTTCCAATTCGTGGTGTACCTGTGCAACCAACCCCAACGCCAGCCGTGCTAGCCGCCTCTATGCCCTAGACCCAAGATCGTAGTAACTGAAATGTGGGTGCGCCAGGTCATGAAGTCCAGTCAACAGTAGTGTAAAAACAGAACTTTATTACAAATACACAAACAAACAAAATGAAAAGCTCAGCCAACGCGTTCCATTCCCAACTGGGAACTTTAACAGGGCAACGTGTCTTCAGAAACCTGTGGGAGAAATGGTGAAAATGGTCAAACTTCTGTATAGTCACATGCCTAATCTGGTACAGTGTACTGCACTTGGACAAACCGGAATGCTCACAGACATGATAAACCATGCATGAGAATACCGTAACAGAAGTTTGTGTGGCCATAACCATCATAGGAATGAAGAGGAAGGTAACGACCACACGAACTGCTGCTACAGTCACATCATGCAGGACTCATCATACCTGATATCATCATGGTGTGTGTTAGCTTGATACCCCTGCCCCTCACTCCCCCCACACTGCGCAGGAACATCTTGAGACCACACAAGGGAACTACGCCATAGCTGGTGTCACGCATGTGTTGGGGGCAATCCACAGCACACGTGTATGACTTGTGCCCCCTGCTGACACTGCACACAATCACCGCAACAGCAACCACACGCATGCCATCACTGTACATACAAAAGTGGACCACCGTGGCCTGTCCACCAATGTCATTTCAAACACCCCAGGCAGTGTGCATGATTCCCACATGTCCGCAAGTCTGCCACCAACCAATGCTTTGAGGATGGCCTCAATCGAAATGCACTACCCATCGGCAAGTACCAATTGAACACACCACACACTCAACTCCACAATCCCCCAACTCACAACTGTGGGAATGCACACGTCACAAATCCACCACCAAAGTGACTACTGCGTGTGTCTCAGTCTCCGCCACAACCTGTCCATAGGCCTACACACACATGGCTGACTACCTTCAACAGGCACATACACACTGCAGACGAGGTGGCTACATCCCAAACCAACCCGCGCATATCACATCATCGCATGCTGAGTCGTGTCAGCAAGGGCGGCACCCCCCACCCAGCCACGAGTCTGCTGCTGTGACCGGTGGTGCCTGCGCGATCCTGTGTGCCTGCTGCACCCCAGCCCATGTCCCCAGACCGGTCCTCCACCAAGCGATGGCTGGCCGCCCCTGCGCACCCAGGCCTCAATGCTCACCTGCCGCCACCGGCGTGTCTCCAAGAGGGCCCACCACGTGCCGGTGCATCCTCCTCAGCCGATCGCTGGATTCTGCACAACAGGCCCCCAGCGCACCCTGCGGCACCGCTGAGTCATGTGTGTGCTGACTGCTGCCTTCGGCGTGCACTACGGTCCAGCAGGACTCACAATTCAAATCGAACCACGATTAGCAGGACGGCTCATCGAGGCCTACGCATCATCACAGGCTGCACACCCGCTCAGCTCTTCAGGTGCCACTAACCCTGTGCAACGCAAGTCATCGTCATGTGGCAGTAGGCCCCTGCCAGCCGCAGTGCAGTGGGTGCCACTGACCCTGTGCAACACAAGTCATTGTCGCGTGGTGGTAGGCCCCTGCCAGCTGCAGTGCAGCGGGTGCCACTGACCCTGTGCAACGCAAGTCATCGTCATGTGGCGGTAGGCCCCTGCCAGCAGCAGTGCAATGGGTGCCACTAACCTAGTGTACCACAAGTCATCGTCCTGTGGCGGTAGGCCCGTGCCGGCCGCAGTGCATCGGGTGCCACTAACCCAGTGCGCCACCAGTCATGGACCCTTTATGATTGAGTCTCGTGGTGCGGACGCCATCATGTCATCTCCGGCAGTGGGGAATGTGATGTGCTAGGACCCTTTTATTAGCAGGGTCTCATGTCCTGTGACGCCTGTGCTGGATGGGTGTGGTGTGGGTGTTAAGCAGCCCTCAGGTAGTGGCTGTGGCATGCTGACAACTAGACCAGTCATCAGCAGATCACTACAGGGAAGACCTGAGACATGTAGCTTTGTCGTCCCCCTCTGAGTGTAAGCAGAGTAGACTGGCCTGGTGCATGCCAGGCCAGCGTAGGGGTGGGAACAATGAGCCCGGGGCTCTGGGCGTGCTTCAGTCCTGGGCTGGACAAGGAAGTAACTGATGCTTGTGTCTCTGTTGTAGTGTCTACGCCACCTGGACCGCAATCAGCAATGTTGCACCCTGTGACTCAAGTTCCACGACATGAGCAACATGGACGTAAGGGGGAATCACTGACCCTACATTCATCCATACTCTCATACTTGAATGATCAAAGGCATGACACATCTGTGCGATTCTGAATGTTTAATTCACATCCAGTGGAGTGTTGCAGCTGGAGCAGGAGAGGGCCATGCAAACTCCACTTCACATTACTGGCCCGTGAGGGCCAGCCAGAGTCCTTCAGGGAATGACAAGTACATTGGAAGAGGAAGAGTTCAGTCCGCAGTCTGATCTCTGTGTCATTGGTAACCAAACAGAAAATGGCAGTCCATGTCGAGGTCCAAGGTGAGTGTCGTAGAGTGTATCGGGGGACAGTGGAAGGTTATGATGCAAAGGGCAGAACCAAGCAGAAACAGGCCATATGGCGGAGATGAATGCTACTGCCTCCTCCTTACCAGTAAGGTTGATTCACCTGCATCTTCGTCCTCTGATGTCACACATGCCTCACACGTGGCCGGAGGTGGATTGCCTGCTGCACTGTGAGGCACTGACACATCAGGGGCAGAGATGTGGATGAAGAAGCAGCAGCAGCATTCATCTGCGCAAGGCCTTGAGGCAGCAATGCCATGACGATGTGCTGCAGGGCATGGAAGGTCCCAGCCACATCTCGCTGGTGTGCAGCCATGGCAGCCATTCTTTCCACTGTCATCCGCTCCATGTTCTCCATGAGCCCCTGCATCTGTCCCAACTCCCGGCTGACATCGCTGGAGCTACTCTGGCTGGACAGTTGTTCTTGTCTCAGTATCATGACTCCAGCGATGTCAGCCATGGATCATTGGAGAGCATGGAGCAGACTGTGGGTGTCCGTTAGGGACTGTAAGTGGTCCCTGATGGGAATCAGACACCCATGTATGGCATCAAGTTTGGCTGCCATGAGGTCGAACCCCACCCGCACCTGATCAGCCATCTTCTCCTGGACCTCTAACACATGACGTTGGAAGGCCATGTGTTGTTCGTGGGGGTCCTGGGAGACAGCCGGGGTGGTAGGTGCTTCCTGCTGTGTGGTCTGTGCAGGGGGTGGGGTCTCCTCGATGCAGCTGGGCTGCCCTGCTCCTGAAGGTGGGGTGCCGAAGCTATCAATGAGGGTTTGGAGGGCTTCAGTGTTGATGCCGGGGATGTCCTCATCGTCATCAGTAAAGAGTTGTTGGGGCTGCTCTGCAGGAGATGTTGATGCTCCCTCTGCAATGTGAAGGGGAGATGCAGTATTACATTGTGTTCACATGTATGTTGTTGCATTGTACAAGTTCACATGCAGACTGCATGACAATGTACATTGTGGCTGTTTAGGAGGAGCTGCCTATTTGATGCAGGACAGTGGACATTTCGTCAACATCACGGATATGTGTTTGTACTTGTACATTGACATCTCACATTTCCCTGCTATGCCAAATGTGACTGGCCAGTTTCTACACACAAGCGGCACCTGTTGTGTCCTCTGTCCTGTTGTAAATGTGTTGCAGTTTGTACCACATTGTTGTCAATGCTGATGTGCTCTGAATGTCATGTGTGTGTGCTGCATTTTGGGAGAGTTGCCCCTGCAGCTCTGATTTTGCTGCCCCTTGTCCCTTTCAGGTGGTATGCCTTTGACTTCTGTGCCCATACAGTACTGAGATGTTGCAGACTTGGGTGAATTTGGATCTTGGTGGGAGTTGGGACTCGGGCATGGTTTGTCTGCAGATGTGTTGTTGACGTCAGGGGTTGTTGGTGCACGTAGATATGTCAGAGTGTGACCTGCTCCTTTACAGATGTGGTCCACACTCAGCCACCTCAGTGTGGTGGCGTGCACCATGTCATGATGATCGGACTGCAGCCATGCTAATCGTCATGCAGTGTCACTTGCATTGTCAGTGTGGCTCACGGACCAGCAGCTTTGCTGGGTTCAGCACATGTGCATAGGTTGGTTGTGGGATAAGTGATGTGTGGGCGAGCCTCCTCTGGGCACATAGTTGACAGGGGCCTACCTGCTGTTTCTATGTGTGCTGAAGTATGCCAAGGGGATCAGGGACATGGTCCAGAGTCATTGTGGGTGTGCACTGTGCTCCGCTTGATTGTGCATGTGTGCCATTGTGCCCATCTCCCCCAGTCCCTGGTGGTTACTCACCCTGTTGCTGTTGTGTCAGGTCATGTTGAGCAGGGTCCGGTCTCCCAACTCCTGCCACCGTCTCCACACTGATGACTGTGGACACCATTTCCTCAATCTCATCCAGCTCCTCCTGTGGCGCTGGACTCCCACCTCCAGTCTGCATTGCTGCCTTCTGCTTGTTGGCCAGTTTCTGTTTGGTTTTGCGCTCCACATCATTCCAGCGCCTCCTGACCTCGTCCATTGTCCTCCTCAGCACTCCAACTGCATTCACCTTGTCCACGATGGACTGCCATGTTCCATTTTTTGTTGCCAATGACACAGTGGAGGTGACGAACAGTTGTTGATGGTGTTCTATCACCTCCGTGATCAGGATCCTGTTTTCCTGCGGACTGAACCGCGTCTTCCTCTTCTTCTTGTCCTTGCCCTTCCCTGTCTCCGAGGTCCCAGGCTGCTCCTCCTGGGGGCTTGTGGGGTTCTGGCCGTCCTCTATACCTGCTCCGGCTGACTCCATTGTGCTTCTCTGTAGTTTGGTTTTTGTTTGTGTTTTTTTTTCTTCTGCTTTTGTAGTGATTTTTCCCACCTGACGTGTGTGATTTGCAGGCCTGGCGCTGCTTTTCGCTGATTGTCTTATCATGGTTGGGCCCATCGCAACTTTTTTTTGCGTTCGGGTTTGGATTTTCATCGCCGTCCCGGTAATGTTATCGTGGACATTTGACGCGTTATCGGGAGACTATCACGTGTTACCGCCGTGTTGAAAATACGACGTTAACACGGAGTTATTTTCCTGTGATAGACGGCGATATGAAAACTTGCGTTAACCTATTTTGCCGATGTTTATCGCACGTTCTTGAGAATATCCCTCTCAGTTGCTTGCAAATGCGATAGCCAGTGGAGCTTCTAGCCCCGATTCCTGGCGAGGAGCCGAAATCCTACCTATTTATAAAAAGGGTGATCGCTCTAGTCCTAGCAACTATAGACCAATTAGTCTAATTGATTCCACTCAAAAGATCATGGCTAGGCTACTGCTGAATAGAATCCAGATATGGATTACAGAGAATAATATATTATCCCCATTTCAGGCTGGTTTCAGGGCACTCGTAAGCACAATAGACCAGGTTTTTTATTTTATTTTTATCTACTGGCGTGTCGTAATACTGGCAGGTGGTACTATTTATGCCGCCTTTGTCGATCTCAAAGCTGCTTTTGATACGGTCCCGCGAAATAAGCTATGGGCTGTTTTGAAAGATCAAGGGATGCCTTTGGAGTTTCTACAGCTTGTAGTTAAACTGCATGAATCCAACTTTGCACAGGTTCGTTGGGGAACACAGGGCAACACTACCCATAGGTTTCCAATATCCAAAGGGGTACGTCAAGGGTATGTCTTGGCTCCCACCCTGTTTTCATTGTTTATAAATGGGGTGGTCAGCTACTTTTCTTCTCACCCTACTGACGCTCCCTCTGTTGCAGGTATAAAGGTCCCACTACTTATGTTCGCTGACGATACCTTAATCATATCAAAAACTCAAGTGGGGTTGCAGCGAGCACTATGTCGTTTTGAGGCTCTTTGTAGAGAACATGAGTTAGTGGTCAATGTAGATAAAACAAAATGTATGGTTTTGCACAAACATAAAGCAATTAAAGGTAGGGTCATCATGGACATGGAGTTAGTGGAACAAACAGATGTATTTACCTACCTTGGAATCACTCTAGGCAGGAAGCTAGACTGGAAACCACAGATAGATTTATTGGCACTTAAGCACCGCCAATTGGCAGGAGCCCTATTAAAAGAGCATAGACTCTCTCAGATCAAGCCGGTAGGTCCTGTACTAAAGATATATAAAACAAAGGTCATGACCTCTACTCTTTATGGCGCTGAACTTTGGGGTTTTGAGAATTTGTCCTCATTAGCCCAGGCTCAGAATAGATTTGTGAGAGGCCTTATTGGTCTCCCTCGAAATACACCACTTACACCCATATAGTCTGACTTAGAGTACAACACATTGGAGGAAGTTGCAAGATTTAGACCCCTAGCCTTTTGGAGAAGATTATGGTCCTCCCCGGAGTTACTCCATTATGCCAATGCACTTAAAGATGTCAAAGATGCTGACACGTCTCAAAAGATTAGTTGGTTGCAAAGGGTAAAAAGCTCCTTGGTGAATATGGGTATGAGCCATCTATGGGAAGACCCGCCTAACAATCTGTTTCCATCTAAAACGGTCTTTAAAGAGGCATACTGGGCAATGGTTAAAACAGGTAATGTGCGTTCTTTAAAGAACCCATCCTTGACTAGTATTTTTCTGGAGCATAAACTGGAACCAATGTATGAAGAGTTTTGGGACTTTATAACAAAGCCCAGTGAAAGGAAAATCTTTTTTCAGTTCCGGATAGGCACATTACTGATTAAACATTTTACTAAAAATTGGTATAACACAGTGGATAGTAAATGTTTATTCTGTCATGATCAAGACGAGACAGTACCACATATCCTATTTGTATGTCCAGCATATAGTTCCCCACGGAGCAAATGGCTAAAACCAATTTGTTCTAACATGGGCACAAGGTCGTGTGCCACTGCATTACGAATATTGAAAACTAACACACAAGAGCCCATCGTGATTGCTTTATCGAACTTTTTAGCCTGGATGTGGAGAATACGGCTTGTTTTCTTAAATAAGTAGCAGGCGACTGTGATTATTTTTTTTCCATCATATTGTATGTTGTATAGATATGTCTAGTAATTTGCTGCTGGTACCGGGCACTTTGTTTATAGTGTAAATATCTTATACGTTTTATTGGTTTTAGAATTTAGATGAAATGTAAGGCAACCTACATTAATTATTGTCAAAGGATATTACTGGTTTGATATCTTTTTAAGATCGATTACGGTTTAAAAAAAAAAAAAATGTTATCATGCCAGTTCTTAAGATCGAACACTACTAATATCGTCATGACATTATATATTGTCAAGAGCTGGCAACATGTTATGTATTTTATGTATCTATTGTGATATTATATTTTTTTTTTGTCTTTTATGATCAATATGATCGAAATAAAGACTTGAATTGAAGAATCAAGAGGGGTGCAGAAAGAAGCAAGAGAGGTGCAGAAAGAAGCAACAGAGATGCAGAAAAAAGCAGGAGAATTTCAGAACAATGTAAAAGAGGTGCAGAAAGAGGCAAGAGTGATGCAGAAAGAAGCAAGAGAGGTGCAGAAAGAAGCAAGAGATGTGCAGAAAGAACCAAAAGTGGTGCAGAAAGAGGCAAGAGAACTACAGAAAGAGGCAAGAGAGGTGTAGAAAGAGGCAAGCCATGTGCATAAAGAGGGATGAGAACTGCAGAAGGAGGCTAGAGTGGCAACAAAAGTGCAGAAAGAGGCAAGAGGGGTACAGAAAGAAGCAAGAGAAGTACAGAAAGAAGCAACAGAGGTGCAGAAAGAGGCAATATATGTGCAGAAAGGATCAAGAGAGGTGAAGAAAGAGGGAAGAGGGGTGTAGAAAGAGGCAAAAAGGGTACAGAAAGAGGGAGAGAGGTGCAGAAAGATGAAAGAGAAGTGTAGAACGATGCAACAGAGGTGCTGAAAGAGACAAGAGGGGTACAGAAAGAAGTAAGAGGAGTAGAGAAGGAAGCAATAGAGGTTCAGAAAGATGCAAGAGAAGTGCAGAAAGAGGCAATATATGTGTAGAAAAAAGCAAGAGAGATGCAGAAAAAACAAGAGAAGTGCGGAAAGAAGCAACAGAGGTAGAGAAAGAGTAAAGAGCGTAGCAGAAAGAGGCAAGCGAGGTGCATAAAGAAGCAACAGAAGTGCAGAAAGACACAAGAGAGGTTCAAAAAGAGGCAAGAGATGTGCAGAAACAGAGAAGAGGGGTGCAGAAAGAGGCAAGGGGGTGCAGAAAGAAGCAAGCGATGTGCCAAAAGAAGCAACAGAGGTGAAGAATGAGGCAAGAGAAGTGCAGAAAGAGGCAAGAGAGGTACAGAAAGAAGCAACAGAAGTGCAGAAAGACACAAGAGAGGTTCAAAAAGAGGCAAGAGATGTGCACAAACAGGGAAGAGAGTTTCAGAAAGATGTAAGAGAAGTGCAGAAAGAGGCAAGATATGTGCAGAAAGAGGCAAGAGAGGTGAAGAAAGAGGGAAGAGGGGCATAGAAAGAGGCAAAAGGGGTGCAAAAAGCAAGAGAGATGCAGAAAAAACAAGAGAAGTGCGGAAAGAAGCAACAGAGGTGGAGAAAGATTAAAGAGCGTAGCAGAAAGAGGCAAGAGAGGTGCAGAAAGAAGCGACAGAAGTGCAGAAAGACACAAGAGAGGATCAAAAAGAGGCAAGAGATGTGCAGAAACAGAGAAGAGGGGTGTAGAAAGAGGCAAGGGGGGTGGAGAAAGAAGCAAGGGATGTGTCAAAAGAAGCAACAGAGGTGAAGAATGAGGCAAGAAGTGCAGAAAGAGGCAAGAGAGGTGCAGAAAGAAGCAACAGAAGTACAGAAAGACACAAGAGAGGTTCAAAAAGAGGCAAGAGATGTGCAGAAACAGGGAAGAGGGGTGCAGAAAGATGCCAGGGGGGTACGGAAAAAAGCAAGAGATATGCCAAAAGAAGCAACAGAGGTGAAGAATGAGGCAAGAGAAGATCAGAAAGAGGCAAGAGAGGTGCAGAAAGTGGCAAGAGAGCTGCAGAAAGAGGGAAGAGGGGTACAGAAAGAAGAAAGACGAGTGCAGCAAGAGGGGTGCAGAAAGAAATAAGAGAGGTGCATTAAGAAACAAAAGACCCAAATTGGGACTATACTTTATCCACTCAACTGGCAGGCTCCCCATAGGTGAGATCAGTACAGCAGTTAATCAAGACCCCCTATCATTAGATGCCATATATCAGGCAATATTGATGCATAGAGAGGAGACACGCCAGGACAGCCGGAAAACGCAGTCCACTATGCGAAAGATGCAAGGGGTCATCAGGAAGCTTGCCAAATCATGTAATATAATTGGGGATCGTATGTCTGAACTGGAGGCTAGAGTGGTTACGGCAGAGTCAGACCTTACAGGCGCTCAAGCAAAGACGGAAGAACATGACGCCCAGTTGAAGGACATTCAATGGAAGCTGGAGGACCACGAGAACCGGCAGAGGAGGAATAATCTTCGCGTATTGGGGGTCCCGGAAGGAAGCAAGGGATCGGACACCAGGGCTTACATAATCGAGACATTTAAATCTGCATTTCCGGAACTCTCTGATTGGAACTGGTCACATGAGATTCAGCGGGCTCACCATACCCCCTTTAAGCCAAGGTATCCACTGAAAGACGATTCAAGGCCCCGTGCGATCCTAGTCTATTTCGGAAACTTTCTGCTTCGCCAGGCAATTACAGAAAAAGCCAGGCCTGAGTCAAAAAGATCAAGTGGAGGGGTGTCCTTTTTGTGTGCCCCGACTTTTGTCATGCTACAGTGGAGAGGAGGTGGAGATTGAGGCAAATGATCAAGCCTTTCCAGGATAAAAATATCCAAGCATATTTAATTAATGCAGCACAACTGAAAATTTACTGGGAAGGTCAGACGTACTTTTTTTCCCTCAGAAATCAAGGCGAAATAATTTCTGGATAATTTGGATAGACCAAAATGAATAGGTTCATGACTAAGCTTCTTAAGCTAGTTCAGACGGATGAAATAGTGAACTGTAGTTGATTGTGCTGTATGAAATATAAATGGGGGCGGGGAACAACACTGTAAGTTAGGCAGCGTAAACACACGATTGAAATAATAACCACATGCTTCATTATAGGACACAGGGTTTTTTTTTGCAGCCTTGGTTGGTTGTGCTGCGATCATCTCAAGCACAGACATAGGTCTGAGCGCTTCACCAGGGTGGTGGCGGGGGAGGGATGAAGGGGACGAAGGGAGGGGGAGGGGTTGGCTCCAAGCAGGGGAGGGGAGTGGGGCCTGAGGGGAGCTGGGGGTGCCGGGAAGGGGGGGTAAAAAACAAGATAAACTTTATATACCCAGAGTCGAATATAAGGTTCACCGAAAAAGAAAATGCTTTAAAAAGAGTAAGGTAACCAAGACTAGGCAGGCAGATATGGATGGTGCAAGGAACCAAGGAAAAGATGGGTAGGTTAAATATCTGTACGATAAATGTTGGGGGATTGAATGATCGGAATAAAAGAACAGTGTTGGCCGAGTTTGCTAGAACGAATAACATAGATGTTTTATGCATACAAGAAACCCATGTTCCATGGGAAAAAAGGACTATGATGTATATGAGAGGTTATAATATGGTGGCCTGCACATCCCAGACCTCAAGCATTAGGGGGATAGCGATCTTTGTAAAAACTATTTTAGGGGGACCTAAACGGAAGTCTGCTGACGTACTGGGGCGCTGGGCAGTGGCCGAGCTAGAGGCGGGGATTACCAACTGTGCAATCTACGGCTCAAACCAAGACAACCCCGAGATTCTAGAGTACCTCGAGATAGAATTAGCTACCTGGTCAGGTCCTTTAATCATTTGTGGTGATCTTAATATTTTTGTTAATCTGGGTAGCAGAATAAAATATGTGGGGTGGAAGCCCAGAGTGTATAGAGCTTTATCTTCCCTGGTTGACAGTCATGGCCTGGTAGATGTGTGGGGGAATAAAAGAGGTAACGATCCAGGATTTACCTATTATTCTTTTCCTCATAAGAAATACACGAGACAACTATTTTTTTGTACCTGTATGTAGGAAGGTGGAATCTGACTATATGGTTGCCCCCACTTTTTTCCTGGTGTTTTGCTGGTTTATGACTTAGTTGGACTGGGATCCTGCTATTCAGGGCCCCAGTCTATCTGTTCTCTCTAAACGATTTGGAGTGCACTCTAGGTGCACTAGTGATTGGATACTGTGGTGCCTTATGAGTCCCTAGTATATGGTACCTTAGGTGCCAAGGGCATAGGTACTTCACAGGCCTACCAGGGGCTGAAGCATGTATTATGCCACCCCTGGGAAGCAGACTAAATCTGACACCACAGGCCTGCTACTGCAGCCTGGGTGAGGTGGTGCTAGCACTCCTCACTGAGATATAGGTTCCCTATATCTCTCCTGCACACACATTTAAACCTAACAGTCACCCCTAAGGCAGGCCCTATCAATCCTGAGGGCAGGGTGCTTGGTTTCTAATGTGAGGGGGTGCCTCTGCCTGAGCAGGGCCCCTCTGCAGCTCTCAGAGTCCATTCTCTGGTGCTGTTTGTGGATGCGGTTAAACCATATACTCTTAAGTGCATTATATCCTCGCGGTAAAATGCTAACTTTGGAATGGCTGCATCAAAACATGTCGTGTTTGGTGTCGAACATCTTGGAATACTACCCCACGCCAATTCTGGTGGCGGGGGTAGCATTCCACCCTTCCAGAGGGATAGACATGTACCCACTGTGGAAACACGTTAGAATCCTAAAGAGCCCTGGCATCACAAAATGGATGCCACCAGCCACAGACACGGGGCTGCCCTTCTGCTGATGACTGAAACTCACAGTGGAGGAAGCCCAACAAAAGGTATCCTGTCACAGGGAGGTGTAACCACCTCCCAGACAGGGTTTAGTGTATTGGGGCTGGGTGGGTGCACTCTTAGAGTGCTTTGAAGTCCTGCACTGGGGGAGCAGAAGGCTCCTCTGTGCATATGCCAGTTCAAACCGGCTCAGGGGCTACCTGCCCCTGCTCTGGTGTGAAACTGGACAAAGGGAAGTGGGTGTAGCCACCCACTCCCCTGACCCTCCCATAGGTGGGGTCTTAGAGCTAGTCCCTCCCTTCCTTGTTAGTATAAGGTAGGGAAACCCTTGAACCTGAAAGTTAGATATCCCTGGACGACGCTCTGAAGAAGAATCCTGGCCCTTTGATGTTCCACTACCTTTGTAAGACAGAAGAATCTCCCTTGGAGTCAAGGAGTGACTCCCCTGCTTGGCAGGCCCCAAAAACTACAAATGACAGTCACAAACTATGCTGCTCCTGCCGGAGTCTGAAGTCCCTGCAGCCCAAGAAGTGGATTTACTGACTTCTCCAAGGCCATCGTGAGTCCCCAGCAAAGAAGAGGCAAGTGGACCCCACGAGTGATGAGGAGCCATGACCCCTGGGTACAGTGCACTATTGTCATGTGCAACCCCTCCACAACGTTCTAAGAACCTGTGCTTTGGACCACATATGGTCCCAGCCTCCAGCAGGAATCCCTCCAATGATCAGAGGCCTACACTGTCCCAAGTGACCGTGGGCCCCTGTTGAGCAAATCCTCCTGAGGCGTCTTTGCAATCCCTTGCCAGCTGGCTCGTGGGTCCCCAGAAGACTTTTCCAAGAAACCAAAGGGCTTCTTTGGTTGCTCCATGCCTGCCCTGACTTACCCTCACTGGGTGAGTCCCTCAGACCTTGCTGGTCTGCGCCATTGCCTTTTCCCACTTTCCATGAGATTTGCTGTTACCAAGGCTTGGTGGATCCAATCGAGTTACCGACACTACAGTATGCTGCAGACATCATGGGACACACTGAATCCAGATCCTGGTCATCGTCGATGCCTTCTGGACCTCGTGGCTGAAGAGTCAAGGCAATTGTGATCGACCTGAATCCTGCGATGACGGTGGGCATCCATCTTCCTTGCCCCGAGTCACTGCCAAGTGACTTTGAACACTGTCCCCTCTGCTTTCAGGTCATCCTTCTTCCGAATCCAGGCTTGGATTCCACCGGACACTTCTTCGGACTTCCCAAGCAGCAAGTCTTCTTTGTTCGCCATTGAAAACGACACAGTGACCCGACACCAAAGGACACCTATGCACCCGGCTTCCCTGGGTGAGGTAACTCCAGCACTATGGTGCTCCTGTGGGTGTGGGCCCTAGAACTACTTACCCTGTAAGTGCCTTGCTTGTAGGTCCACCCGAAGTATCCTAAAACTCTTTATTTCCAACCGCGACTTGCCCCATTGAAGTCAACGGCGATCCGCGCCTGTGTATCCACACTGCACGCGTCCCCCGTGGGTCCTTTACTTACCTGCCTTGGGTGGTTTTGTGAGGCCCCAGCACTTCTGAAGGCCCTAGGCCTTGTCTCCCTGCAAATCGTTGTTTCTATGTCTCTTTCTTAGTATATGGTCTGGTACGCCCCTAGGGCCCCAGCCATATTGTGCTTAATTTATTGAGAAACGTTGATTTGTGCATATGTTCCTGACTTCTAATCTCATAAAGAGATTAGTAGAGAGTTGTTTAATAATAAATACATATATATTTGATATATATACCTGTGTGGTGTCTTTTCATTTTGTGATTCAAGAGATTGTGTGGTAAAACAAGCTGCTTTACATTCCTTCAAGACTTAGCCTGAAGGCTGCTCTCCACAGCTACCACTAGGATAGCTTTCTATAAAGGCTGTCTTAAAACTATCTACCATAAGAGTCGAATTGTACTGGTGCAAGGTGTCCATTTTAATTAGTGAACAGCATATACCAGGCCAACTTCTCACATTGGTGGGTAGTGTGGGATTCCAGCTTGCTATTGTTTTACCAGAAAATCTCTATTTGAATTACTAACTGAAAACCACTATAGGTACTTAAGGTACATATAAAGTCAAGCTTAGTATCAATAAGTTCTACTGAACTTAGAGCTGTGTGCCAAGGGATAGCACACCCTTTCTACAGCTCAAGCTAGGATCAGTAGGCCACAAACTAGTGTAGGTAGTACAACACTGCACAACACTAGAATGTCCCTAAAAGGTGGAGCCAGTGGGTCCACCCAGCCTCAGTATAAGGACATGACTTTCTCTGACTTGAGAGCCATGTGTGTTGAAAGACACCTGAAGCTAGGACAGAGTCCCTCCACCCTGCACCTGATAGATCTGCTAACAACAGATGATCTTAGATTAGCTCTAGGAGCTAAGGGGTCTGAGTCAGTGGGTGGGTCAATTATAGTATCTGGGTCAGATGATGGAAATACAAATGACCAGGACTCTGTGATTGAAGGGCAAGGCTCCAAGGGGCCTGAAAAGGACAGAGGAATTCTCCCTAAGAGAACTGACAGAGAGGAGGAGAGGCACAGGTCCCCTTCCAGGGAATCTGAACACTCTTATCACTCTGGCAGATAATTTGTCCAGCAGAGGAACTCCTACTTTCCCATAAGAGAGACCTCCTCTGAAAGAAGGTGCAAACTACTACAGTATGAGGAAGCAAGAATTGCCCTCAGAACCAAGCAGTTGGCACTGGATAGGGAAGCCCTGGAGATCCAGAGAGCTTCTAGAAGAGAGGGGTTAGAACCCCCTGGTGGCAGCAACAGTGTCCATAGAGGCAGAGAATATATTCCAGACCATAGGAACCTGAGCAAGGTTGTTCCTCCATACCAGAGTGGGGATGATATCCACAAGTGGATAACTGCTATGGAGAGGGCCTGTAGAGTACAGCAGGTCCCCCAAAAGCAGTGGGCAGCAATCTTGTGGCTCTCCTTTTCAGATAAAGGTAGAGACAAGCTCCTCACTGTTAAAGAAGAGGATGCTGATGATTATGAAGTCCTGAAGAGTGCACTGATAGATGGGTTTGGCTTAACCACTGAGCAGTACAGGTTGAAGTTCAGAGACACCCAGAAGGCACAGACTCAGGACTAGACAGACTTTGTAGATTGTGCATCCAAGGCTCTGGAGGGTTGGCTGGTTGGCAGTAGGGTTACTGATTTCAAAGGATTGTATAATCTAATGATGAGAGAACAGATCCTTAATAATTGTCAAAACCAGCTTTTATACCAGTACCTGATGGACTCTGATCTGACCTCTCCCCAAGAATTGGGAAAGAAGGCAGACAAATGGGTCAGAACCAGGGTAAGGCCTAAGAATCAGGGTGGTGACCACAAGAAAGATTCTACCAAGTCCCAAGAGAAAGGTGGGGATAAATTTAAGGATAAGTCCACTACAGGGCCCCAAAAGTCCTCTTCTGGGGGTGGGTCCCAAACTCCTTCCTCTCCTGAAAAGAAACCCTATTGCCATGTCTGTAAAAAGCCTGGGCACTGGAAATCTGATCCCAGTTGTCCTAGGATTGGCAATAAAGAAAATGTTCCTCCAACAACTACTACCACCCCTCCTGGTGCTACCAGTAGTAATCCTCCAGTTGGGAGTAGTGCACCCAAACAGTTAGGTGCTTTTGGAAGAGGAACAGAGGTGGGCCCTAGTTTAGACAGGACCCCCTCAACAGACTCCTCTGACTCTGATGGTGGTATAGGATTTGCCACCTTTACCATGGGTCCCAATGCATTGGGCAGGTACAGACTGGAGCCAATAATTAATGGTCAGAAGGCTGTGGCATTCAGGGACACAGGGGCTAGTGTCACCATGGTGGCAGGGAAACTAGTCCCCCCTCACCAGCTTTTACCTGAGTTTAAATACCAGGTGACCAACATAGATGGTGTCAGAACAGATCACCCCATGGCCATAGTCAATCTCAGCTGGGAAGGGGTCACAGGCCCAAAAAGAGTGGCAGTGTCCCCCAACTTGCCTGTAGATTGGCTGATGGGCAATGATCTGGAAATTTCAGCCTGGGCTGAAGTTGAACACCACACCCATCTGAGAATGCTGGGCGTCCCTGTAAAGCAGGGGTCTTCAAACTGTGGGGCGCGACCCCCGGGGGGGCCGTGGAGCAATGCAAAGGGGGTCGCGCCTTCCCAGTCACACTTCTGCCGAGGCCCAAGGGCTTCAGCCCCCCTCTTCCCCCGTCCTGCGTCTCAGCCGGGGCTGCTGCAGTGCAACTCGAGCTGCTGGGGGCTCAGCTGGGCAGTGTCTGGAGTCTTATCTCCAGCACGCCCGAGTTTTTCACAGGTCTTTAAAGACCATTTGCATATTTACATGCCTTTGTAAACTGGTTACAGAGGCTTAGTTTTTTCCTGGTTCCAGTACTCCCTGGACCCCCACTCTGCCTATTCCTTACATTTGTATTTTACATTTACTGCTGCAGTGTGAGAATGCATTTCATGAAAAGGAATATAAAGTAGGGTTGCCAAAAGAAAAATGCCTGCCGTGTTTTGTTTAAAGAGCCTGCAAAGACCTCCTCTTGACACTAAATAGACTTATAAATAAAAAGTATGTATGCATTGGTTATGTGACTTTTCTGTCTTTGTTCTCTTTAATTATCAGTCATGGATCATTGAGGCAGCCCTAGAACACAATTAAAAGTGCTTTCTATTTATATTTGCTGTTCGAAGTATGCACAGATAAGTGCTTAAAATACAGCTTTAGGTGACTGCTTATTTTTGTACCGACTGGGCCATCAAAATAATCTGCTGGCAACCCTAACCATAGGTCTGGAAGTTTGTTGCAGGATCAGCACATTATTTATTTCCTCGATCCCCGATTAATGCCATAATAGCAATAGTTTAACTTAGATCTTAAACCCTACGCCGCCGTCCATAACATGCTGAGTTATTTCAAGTGTCTGGGAATGCACTCTGCATTCAGACAACTCACTCGTCATTCTCGCCCTTCACTTTCACGCTCACCCTGCATTCACAGTGATCACAATGCACTCACACCACTCACCCGCTCACCCTGCACTCACAGTGATCACTCTGCACTCACAATGCACTTGCGCTGTTCATCCTATACCTCACCCTGCAGTCACACGAGTACACTACTCATCCTGCACCCATGTGACACTTCACTCACCTGTCCCCCTCACTGCTCAATATGCAACTCACTCAAACAAGCCCATCAGTAATCATACACTCATTCGTCCCATTCTGAACTTGCATCCGCACCTAAATTCATAAGCCACCTCACTCACCCTGCAGTCACTCCTCTTACCCTACTCTCACACTGTTGCATCGCTCACCGTGCACTCTCATGGGCACTCTTGTCACCCACACAGTGCAGAGGGTTAACGTTCCTGCTACAAAGAATATGTACCATGCAGATCACAGAAATGAGTGTGAGTAAACTATGAGTAGCGCTATAAAAAAATGAAATGTTTGTCAGAAAGGTGCTATAGAGAGATGAGGTGAATTGTTGGTGAGTGGCAGTGAAGGAATTCATGGAGAAGGAGGAAACGGGGGTGGGGCACTAAAAGACTGTTGCACCGCGTGCGACCAGTGTTAGGACCAGCCCTGGCTGGGAGTGTTAAAGGTGAAGTGAGAGGTTGAATGGGGAGAGTTCAGAAGTTGTAAAAAGGGGTGAAAGAAAATGGCCTGCAAAGTGAGAGAGGGATCCGGGGTTAGGAGAGGACAGAGGGATGGAAGGGAGGGGTGAGAGGAAAGCTGCATGGGTAAACTGCTTAACTCTGCACAAAACCGCCAGGGTTTTAAGGGACCCCTGCTTCTCCCGGCCAGGGCCAAGTGAGCTTCTAATGTGGCAGCACGTATTCCTGCGGAGTGGAAGGCCCTTCACAAAGGTTGACTAGAAATCTTTCTGATGTTAATTGCTGTATTTTGGTTATACACTGGTACTGATGGGGTGAAATCTTTCCTCAGTGTTACTGTGTACGCGGCATCACATAACATCATTTACCTTTTCTTCCCACACAATTTAGTCAAGCCTGTCACGTAATTTGGTCCTCACCTGCCTCATAATTCCAGTAGCCCTGCCTACAGGTTTAGAAATTTTTGTCAGGAGGGGGTCCTTACGCCTCAAAATGTTGACAGGGGGGTCTCGGCATCCAAAAGTTTGAAGACCTCTGCTGTAAAGGTTAGTGGGGCTGTGATGGCCACAGCCCCAGCCCAGGAAAATTATGGAGAGATGGAGCCTGGAAAATGGCCCACTCTCCCCCAAAAGAGAGCACAAGGGTTGAAGAAAGTCTTCTTCCCCCAGACAACAGGTAAGGGTCAGCCTCCTCAGGGAGCTGACCCTACCCCTAGTGAAGGAACTGCCCCAGAGGTAGTCAGGCCTGGCCTGGCCACACCCCTGATGGCAGAGGACCCTTCCAAGGTGGTACCCAGTCTGGAGCAGGTAACCTGCCCCTCTCTACCCTGCCTCAGTCAGCCCAGGGCTGCAGAGGTCAGGGAGGTCAGTGGACCCCCAGGGCCCCCTGTGCAGAGGAACCCCCCATCAGCAGATAAGGGGCACCCAGTCTAGTAGCCCTAGCCAGGTGAAAACTCCTCAACCCACTGAGGGATCCCCCATACCTTTGTGTAGGGACCTCCCCCAGAAGAACTCTGTTAGACAAGGGCAAACCTGGGACCAAAAGGTTCCAAACCTGCCATGTCCCTCCAGTGGTCCATCCAAAGGGACCCAACCCCCAGCTATAGGCAGCCAAAGGTTGACCCTTAGAGCACAGAGCAACTCAGTCCTGAAAAGACAGGCATACATGGTGACCAGTGATCTGAGGAAGCTGAGACCAACCTTCCTAGGGCCTCACTTCCCTACTCAGACACCTCACCAGCCTTGTACTTTACCAAAGCACACCACAGGTAGTAATTCCCCATGGTGGAGACCCTCTCATACCCTTAGGGTGAGGGATTGCTTAGTGGACCATAAGACAGGGGGCAACCATGCTAGTGCAGGTGCTTCCTTATATGGCCACTTAGTCAATAAAGGCTCAACTGACCAAGGTTAGCCTTATCTCCTTTCGTTTGGGGGTTATGTAGGAAGGTGGAATCTGACTATATGGTTGCCCCCACTTTTTTCCTGGTGTTTTGCTGGTTTATGACTTAGTTGGACTGGGATCCTGCTATTCAGTGCCCCAGTCTATCTGTTCTCTCTAAACGATTTGGAGTGCACTCTAGGTGCACTAGTCATTGGATACTGTGGTGCCTTATGAGTCCCTAGTATATGGTACCTTAGGTGCCAAGGGCATAGGTACTTCATAGGCCTACCAGGGGCTGAAGCATGTATTATGCCACCCCTGGGAAGCAGACTAAATCTGACACCACAGGCCTGCTACTGCAGCTTGGGTGAGGTGGTGCTAGCACTCCTCACTGAGATATAGGTTCCCTATATCTCTCCTGCACACACATTTAAACCTATCAGTCACCCCTAAGGCAGGCCCTATCAATCCTGAGGGCAGGGTGCTTGGTCTCTAATGTGAGGGGGTGCCTCTGCCTGAGCAGGGCCCCTCTGCAGCTCTCAGAGTCCATTCTCTGGTGCTGTTTGTGGATGCGGTTAAACCATATAATCTTAAGTGCATTATATCCTCGCAGTAAAATGCTAACTTTGGAATGGCTGCATCAAAACATGTCGTGTTTGGTGTCAAATATCTTGAAATACTACCCCCCCGCCAATTCTGGCGGCGGGGGTAGCATTCCACCCTTCTAGAGGGATAGACATGTACCCACTGTGGAAACACGGTAGAATCCTAAAGAGCCCTGGCATCACAAAATGGATGCCACCAGCCACAGACACGGGGCTGCCCTCCTGCTGATGACCGAAACTCGCAGTGGAGGAAGCCCAACAAAAGGTATCCTGTCACAGGGAAGTGTAACCACCTCCCAGACAGGGTTTAGTGTATTGGGGCTGGGTGGGTGCACTCTTAGAGTGCTTTGAAGTCCTGCACTGGGGGAGCAGAAGGCTCCTTCAGTGCATATGCCAGTTCAAACCGGCTCAGGGGCTACCTGCCCTGCTCTGGCATGAAACTGGACAAAGGGAAGTGGGTGTAGCCACCCACTCCCCTGACCCTCCCATAGGTGGGGTCTTAGAGCTAGTCCCTCCCTTCCTTGTTAGTATAAGGTAGGGAACCCTTGAACCTGAAAGTTAGATATCCCTGGATGACGCTCTGAAGAAGAATCCTGGCCCTTCGACGTTCCACTACCTTTGGAAGACAGAAGAATCTCCCTTGGAGTCAAGGAGTGACTCCCCTGCTTGGCAGGCCCCAAAAACTACAAACGACGGTCGCAAACTACGCTGCTCGGAGTCCAAAGTCCCTGTAGCTCAAGAAGTGGATTTCCTGACTTCTCCAAGGCCATCCTGTGTCCCCAGCGAAGCTGAGGCAAGTGGACCCCACGAGTGATGAGGAACCGCGACCCCTGGGTACCGTGCACTATTGTCAAGTGCAACCCCTCCACAATGTTCTAAGAACCTGTGCTTTGGGCCACGTGTGGCCCCAGCCTCCAGCAGGAATCCCTCCGAAGATTAGAGGCCTTCACTGTCCCGAGTGACCGTGGGCCCCTGTTGAGCAAATCCTCCCGAGGTGTCTTTGTGATCCCTTGCCAGCCAGCTCGTGGGTACCCAGAAGACTTTTCCAAGAAACCAAAGGGCTCCCCTGGTTGCTCCAGGCCTGCCCTGACTTACCCTAGCTGGGTGAGTCCCTCAGACCTTGCTGGTCTGTGCCATTGCCTTTTCCCATTTTCCACGAGACTTGCTGTTACCAAGGCTTGGCGGCTCCTATCGAGTTGCCAACACCACAGTAAGCTGCAGATATCATGGGACACACCGAATCCAGCTCCTGGTCATCGTCGGTGCCTCCTGGACCTCGTGGCTGAAGAGTCAAGGCAACCATGATTGACCTGAATCCTGCGACGACGGTGGGCATCCATCTTCCTTGCCCCGAGTCACTGCCAAGTGACTGTGAACACTGTCCCCTCTGCTTTCAGGTCATCCTTCTTCCGAATCCAGGCTTGGATTCCACCGGACACTTCTTCGGACATCCCAAGCAGCAAGTCTTCTTTGTTCGCCATTGAAAACAATGCCGCGACCCGACACCAAACGACACCTATGCACCCGGCTTCCCTGGGTGAGGTAACTCCAGCACTACAGTGCTCCTGTGGGTGTGGGCCCTAGAACTACTTACCCTGTAAGTGCCTTGCTTGTAGGTCCACCCGAAGTATCCTAAAACTCTTTATTTCCAACCGCGACTTGCCCCATTGAAGTCAACGGCGATCCGCGCCTGTGTATCCACACTGCACGCGTCCCCCGTGGGTCCTTTACTTACCTGCCTAGGGTGGTTTCGTGAGGCCCCAGCACTTCTGAAGGCCCTAGGCCTTGTCTCCCTGCAAGTCATTGTTTCTAAGTTTCTTTCTTAGTATATGGCCTGGTACGCCCCTAGGGCCCCAGCCATATTGTGCTTAATTTATTGAGAAACGTTGATTTGTGCATATGTTCCTGACTTCTAATCTCATAAAGAGATTAGTAGAGAGTTGTTTAATAATAAATACATATATATTTGATATATATACCTTTGTGGTGTCTTTTCATTTGGTGATTCAAGAGATTGTGTGGTAAAATAAGCTGCTTTACATTCCTTCAAGACTTAGCCTGAAGGCTGCTCTCCACAGCTACCACTAGGATAGCTTTCTATAAAGGTTGTCTTAAAACTATCTACCATAAGAGTCGAATTGTACTGGTGCAAGGTGTCCATTTTAATTAGTGAACAGCATATACCAGGCCAACTTCTCACACTGTACCACTTATTAATAAGGCTGGGGTTAGAAAGATTCCGAAAGTTATTTCGGATCATAATCTGTTAGTCCTCGATATTGAGGTAGAGACTCTGAACAAGAGTTATAACAAATGGACCTTTGACAAGAAACTCCTGGTTAACAAGCTCTATATAGAATATATCAGGATTTGGGCCCAAGAATTTTTTCATATCAATAGATACAGCGCCCACCATAATATGGTATGGGATACCTTTAAAGCCGCCCTAAGGGGGGAGACTATCAGTTTTGTTGCACAAAATAAAAAGGAGAATCGCCGAGAAAATAAACGATTGTTAGCAGAGCTCGCAAGGGTAGAGGAAGATCACATAGCCTCGTTAGCTCAGGGACAAGAAGCTACAGGCACTCAACTGCAAATGGTCTCCCTAAAAGCGGAAATAAATAGCTGGCTCACACAGAAATCGGCAGAAACATATCAGTCACAACACAGCAAATTTTATGAGACTGGTGAACAAGTAGGGAAACTGTTGGTGCAGCGTACCAGGCAGGAGAATGTTAAAAATCGGATAGCAGTTATTAGGAAGGAGGGTCAGAACTATACGGAGACTAAGGATATTCTGAGGATATTTCAGGAATATTATCAGTCTTTGTATAAAGAAGAGGGAGGGACAACCCAAGAAGGTATATCAAGCATCATAGAATCTGAGTTAGGGCCTTTACTGGACATCCAGACTAAAGAGGAGCCGGATAGGGACTTCACGTTGGAGGAGGTGTTAGCAGGGCTACAGGAGCTACCATCAGGGAAGGCAGCCGGGCCTGACAGCATCCCTTTAGAGCTTTACAAGCAGATTCAGATGGTTATAGTCCCCTTACTTTTAGATCTATTTCTAGGGATACAACACAGTGGACAGGTACCAGAATCTTGGAGGGAGACCGATATCATCATCTTTCACAAAAAAGGTAAACCACCGGATAATCCATCATCATACAGGCCCATATCCCTGATCAATTCAGACACCAATTATATTGATATTGGCTAACAGATTTGGGAGGATCATTGGCCGCCTGGTTTTGCCCTGGCAACACGGGTTTATCCCTGGCAGGGGTACGACCAATCATATTAGACGGGTGTTAACATTATTCGATATCTAGGCCGCAATGGGGGTGGCGGATGGCCATGATCCTCCTCGACGCGGAAAAGGCATTTGAATGGGTGGCATGGGGGTTTTTATGGAGGTTGTTAGAGCAGAAAGGTTTTGGGTCAAGAATTGTTAGTGCAATAAGGGCAATGTATGTTAATCCCAGGGCCCGTCTTCGCATGATGGGGGAGTCTTCAGATAATATCGCTATATCAAGGGGGACGAGACAGGGTTGCCCCTGCTCCCCCTTATTGTTTGCCCTATATATAAACCCCCTGATTGAAAAACTTATAAGGAGCCAGATAATAAAACCTGTAGTCTCCAGTGGTTTTGAAACCAAGATATTGGCATATGCAGACGATGTTGCCATTTTAACAACGGATCCTGCTAATGCGATTAAAGAGGCCACGGCTATTGCAAAGGAATTTGGGCAGGTATCAGGCTACTCCCTAAATGTAGACAAGACTCTTATCGTCTGTACAAACAATTTAGATTTTAATGACCCAAGGTGTGTACAGTATGCTACATATCTGGGGGTAAATATTAGTTCAGCAATTAACACAGTAATCAAAACCAATTTCGAGCCAATGATTAAGACTATTTATGTGGATTTGAGAAGAATAGATAGACTGCATTTGTCAGTAGTTGGAAGGGGAAATGTCCTTAAAATGACGATGCTGCCGAAAATTCTGTACCTCTTTCGCTCTATCCCATTTATGATAGATTTAGAAATCCTAAAAATGCTGGAAGGTATCTGTTCAAGGTTTATCTGGCAGTATGGGAAAGTTAGACGCTCTTTAAAATACATGTCACTTCCGCAGTCTCAGAGTGGGCTAGCAATCCCTAATATTGGATTTTATCACTGGGCATGTCTACTCCACCAGATGTCGACTCTATTCAGCTCCCCCCTGAGTCAAGATATGGAGGAGGATAAGATCCCGACTATATTTGAACTCACTATTGGGAAGGGTGCCAAGGGGGTGCTCATGCGTCAGACCAAACCAAGCTACAATAAGAAGCTCTGATCAAAGGTTATGTATAGCACCTGGGAAGTATGGAAAAAGGTGCAGAAGGCTATGACAATTCCCAAAATAAATGATTATACTTCACTGTGGCATACACAAGATCTTCCACATTCCTTTAATGATGTGATGGGTAGGCAATGGGAGCAACTAGGTTTAACAAGGGTAGGCGACCTGTTTGAAGCAGGTCAGTTACGCACGTTTAACGCTTTACAGCAGGAGTATGGAATCTCGACCAGGCATTATTTTAAATCTGTTCAAATCCGTGAGTACTTTATCGGTCAAGGATCAACAGTATCCCCGGGGGGAAAAATTCCATTAATAGAGCTAGTAGCTGGGAGCGGTAATAGGATCAGGAATATTTATGGCCTCTTGCTCAAAAGTATCCAGGATGATCTCGAGGAAATTGAATCGGGATGGGCAGGGAAATTACATGATCCGGATGTAGATGTGTGTATGTCCCTGTTAATAGCAGGCAAAATTCTCTGCTCAACAAGTCTCAAGGCTCAGCACTATAAGACGTTATTTAATCTCTATTTCACCCCAGCTAAACTGTTTAGTTGGGGTATGAGGGAAGATGATAGATGTCCAAGATGCGGTCAAGGACCAGCAACAATAGTTCACATGTTCTCTGACTGTGATAGATTGCTTCCCATAAAGGAGGTGATTAATTTTTGTGAGAAGTTGCTAGGAAGGAGCATTAACCTATCCTCTACACTGTTGTTAACGGGTTATGACAGTAGTGCTGGCTTGAACACCGCAGAAAATTACTTTTTATTCATGTGTACAGCAGTCTTAAGATTATTAATAGCCGCAAGATGGAAGGACTCGGATCCTCCTACCTTTTCATTGTGGCTAGCGCGGCTTATGGGAGTCTACAATCAAGAGATTGCTCTCTACACCTGCAAGGGGAGGGGGGCAAGAAAACTTGGGCAGGTGATATGGTCACCCTTAGATAGTTGGAGGAAGGGCTTGAGAAGCCAAGAAAACAATAGCTGTAGTGGAACAGGGGTGTAAACTGAGGTTGGGGCATGTTAATATGTGTATTTTGCACCTTCTTCACCCGAGGTTTGTAACCTATAATATTTATTCTAGCGTTCTTGACTTTCTGGTGGATACATTATTTCAGTGCAGGCCTAGGTGTATCTTATACTCCAGCTGGATTCCTTTTTTTTATTTATTTATTAACTTCAAACTGTATCTCATTTAATCAAACTAGGATTTTGCTGTATTATTTTTAAGTATAAAGTACATCAGATATTACTGCTGAGCGTATATATATATGGATATTGTTACTTTAATGTAATAACTTGTTTACTCTGAAAAATGTAATAATATATGGTATTGTGTGTAAATATCTGGGTATATATAATAAAAAAATTTAAAAAAAAAAAAGAAGCAACAGAAGTGGAGAAAGAAGCAACAAAGGTGCAGAAAGAGGCATGAGAAGTACAGAAAGAGGCAAGAGAAGTGCAGAAAGTGGCAAGAGAAATGCAGACAGAGGCAACAGAAGTGCAGAAAGACGCAAGAAAGGTGCAGAAAAAAACAACACATGTGCAGAAAGAAGCAACAGAGGTGCAGAAAGAGGCAAGAGGGGAGCAAAAAGAGGCAATAAAAGTGCAGAAAGCGGCAAGAGAGGTGCATAAAGAAGGAATAAGGGTGCAGAAAGAGGCAAAAAAGGTGCAAAAAAAGAAGGAGAAGTTCAGAAAGAAGCAAGAGAGATGCAGAAAGAGGCAAGAGATGTGCAGAAAGAGGGAAGAGGGATTCGGAAAGAGGTAAGAGAGGTGCAGAAAGAGGCAAGAGAGGTGCAGAAAGAGACAAGAGGGATGTAGAAAGAAGCAAGAGAGGTACAGAAAGAATCAAAAGAAGTGCAGAAAGAACCACAAGAGGTACAGAAAGAGGCAATAAGGTTGCAGAAAGAAGCAAGAGAAGTTCAGAAAGAAGCGTCAGATGGACAGAAAGATTCAAGAGAACTGCAGAAAGAGGCAAGAGAGGTACAGAAAGAGGCAACAGCAGCGCAGAAAGGTGCAAGAGAGGTGCAGAAAGAGGCAAGAGAGGGGCAGAAAGAAGCAATAGGGTTGCAGAAAGTAGCAAGAGCCGTGCAGAAAGAGGCAAGAGACCTGTAGAAAGAGGGAAGAGGGTGCAGAAAGGAGAAAGACAAGTACAGAAAGAAGCAAGAGGGGTGCAAAAAGAAGCCAGAGAGGGATGCAGAAAGAAGCAAGAGAGGTACAAAAAGAGGCATGATAAGTAGAGAAAGAGGTACGAGAGGTGCAGAAAGAGGCAACAGAAGTGCAGGAAGATGCAAGAGAGGTACAGAAGGAGGCAAGAGAGGTGCAGAAACAGGGAAGAGGGGTGGAGAAAGAGGAAAGAGGGGTGCAAAAAGAGGCAAGAGAAGTGCAGAAAGAGGAAAGAGAAGTGCTTATAGAAGCAACATAGGTCCATAAAGAAGCAACACAAGTGCAGAAAGAAGCAACAGAGGTATAGAAAGAGGAAAAAATGGTACAATAGGAGGCAAGAAAAGTGCATAAAGAAGGAAGAGAGGTCCAGAAATAGGCAAGAGAGCTGCATAAAGAGGCAAGAGAGGTGCAGAAAGAGAGAAGAGGGGAGCAGAAAGAAGCAATAGGGGTGCAAAAAGAAGCAAGAGAGGTGCAGAAAGTAGCAACAGGGGTGAAGAAGGGGGCAAGAGGGGTGCAGAAAGAGGTAAGAGAGGTGCAGAAAAAGGCAAGAGGGGTGCCAAAAGAAGCAAGAGAGGTACAGAAAGAAAGAAGAGAACTGAAACAGTTGGCAACAGAGGTGCAACAAAAGCAAGAGCAGTACAGAAAGAAGCAAGAGAGATGCAGAAAGAGGCAAGAGAGGTGCAGAAAGAAGGATGAGGGATGCAGAAAGAGGCAAGAGGGGTGCAGAAATAGAAAGAGAGGTTCATAAAGGAGAAAGATAAGTGCAGAAAGAAGCAACAGAGGTGCAGAAAGAGGCAAGAGCAGTGCAGACAGAGATAAGAGGGGTGCAAAAAGAGGCAATAAAAGTGCAGAAAGAAGCAACAGAGGTGCAGAAAGAGAAAACAGAAGTGCAGAAAGAGGCAAGAGAGGTACAGAAAGAGGCAAGAGAGTTGGAGAAGGAGTGAATAAGGGTACAGAAAGAGGCAAGAGAGGTGCAAAAAAAGAAAGAGAAGTTCAGAAAGAAGCAAGAGAGATGCAGGAAGAGGCAAGAAATGTGCAGAAAGAGGGAAGTGGAATGCAGAAAGAGGCAAGAGAGGTACAGATAGAGGCAACAGCAGCGCAGAAAGATGCAAGAGAGGTGCAGAAATAGGCAAGAGAGGTGCAGAAATAGGGAAGTGGGGTGCAAAAAGAGGCGAGAGGGATGCAGAAAGAAGGTAGAGAGGTGCAAAAAGAGGCATGAGAAGTAGAGAAAGAGTCAAGAGAGGTGCAGAAAGAGGCAACAGAAGTGCAGGAAGATGCAAGAGAGGTACAGAAGGAGGCAAGAGAGGTACAGAAACAGGGAAGAGGGGTGGAGAAATAGGCAAGAGGGGTGCAAAAAGAGGCAAGAGAAGTGCAGAAAGAGGCAAGAGAAGTGCTTATAGAAGCAACATAGGTGCATAAAGAAGCAACAGAAGTGCAGAAAGAAGCAACAGAGGTATAGAAAGAGGAAAAATGGTACAATAGGAGGCAAGAAAAGTGCATAAAGAAGGAACAGAGGTCCAGAAATAGGCAAGAGAGCTGCAGAAAGAGGCAAGAGAGGTGCAGAAAGAGAGAAGAGGGGAGCAGAAAGAAGCAAGAGGGGTGCAAAAAGAAGCAAGAGAGGTGCAGAAAGTAGCAACAGGGGTAAAGAAGGGGGCAAGAGGGGTGCAGAAAGAGGTAAGAGAGGTGCAGAAAAAGGCAAGAGGGGTGCCAAAAGAAGCAAGAGAGGTACAGAAAGAAACAAGAGAACTGAAGCAGTTGGCAACAGAGGTGCAACAAAAGCAAGAGAAGTACAGAAAGAAGCAAGAGAGATGCAGAAAGAGGCAAGAGAGGTGCAGAAAGAAGGATGAGGGATGCAGAAAGAGGCAAGAGGGGTGCAGAAATAGAAAGAGAGGCTCATAAAGGAGAAAGAGAAGTGCAGAAAGAAGCAACAGAGGTGCAGAAAGAGGCAAGAGAAGTGCAGAAAGAGGCAAGAGAGGTGCAGAAATAGGCAAGAGGGGTGCAAAAAGAGGCAATAAAAGTGCAGAAAGAAGCAACAGAGGTGCAGAAAGAGACAACAGAAGTGCAGAAAGAGGCAAGAGAGGTACAGAAAGAGGCAAGAGAGTTGGAGAAGGAGGGAATAAGGGTGCAGAAAGAGGCAAGAGAGGAGCAAAAAAAGAAAGAGAAGTTCAGAAAGAAGCAAGAGAGATGCAGGAAGAGGCAAGAAATATGCAGAAAGAGGGAAGTGGGATGCAGAAAGAGACAAGAGAGGTACAGAATAAGGCAAGAGAGGTGTAGAAAGAATCAAGAGAAGTGCAGAAAGAACCACAAGAGGTACAGAAAGAGGCAATAAGGTTGCAGAAAGAAGCAAGAGAAGTTCAGAAAGAAGCATCAGATGGACAGAAAGATTGAAGAGAAGTGCAGAAAGAGGCAAGAGAGGTACAGATAGAGGCAACAGCAGTGCAGAAAGATGCAAGAGAGGTGCAGAAATAGGCAAGAGAGGTGCAGAAATAGGGAAGTGGGGTGCAAAAAGAGGCGTGAGGGATGCAGAAAGAAGCAAGAGAGGAGCAAAAAGAGGCATGAGAAGTAGAGAAAGAGGCAAGAGAGGTGCAGAAAGAGGCAACACAAGTGCAGGAAGATGCAAGAGAGGTACAGAAGAAGGCAAGAGAGGTGCAGAAACAGGGAAGAGGGATGGATAAAGAGGCAAGAGGGGTGCAAAAAGAGGCAAGAGAAGTGCAGAAAGAGGAAAGAGAAGTGCTTATAGAAGCAACATAGGTGCATAAAGAAGCAACAGAAGTGCAGAAAGAAGCAACAGAGGTATAGAAAGAGGAAAGAATGGTACAATAGGAGGCAAGAAAAGGGCATAAAGAAGGAACAGAGGTCCAGAAATAGGCAAGAGAGCTGCAGAAAGAGGCAAGAGAGGTGCAGAAAGAGAGAAGAGGGGAGCAGAAAGAAGCAAGAAGGGTGCAAAAAGAAGCAAGAGAGGTGCAGAAAGAAGCAACAGGGGTGAAGAAGGGGGCAAGAGGGGTGCAGAAAGAGGTAAGAGAGGTGCAGAAAAAGGCAAGAGGGGTGCCAAAAGAAGCAAGAGAGGTACAGAAAGAAACAAGAGAACTGAAGCAGTTGGCAACAGAGGTGCAACAAAAGCAAGAAAAGTACAGAAAGAAGCAAGAGAGATGCAGAAAGAGGCAAGAGAGGTGCAGAAAGAAGGATGAGGGATGCAGAAAGAGGCAAGAGGGGTGCAGAAAAAGAAAGAGAGGCTCATAAAGGAGAAAGAGAAGTGCAGAAAGAAGCAACAGAGGTGCAGAAAGAGGCAAGAGAAGTGCAGAAAGAGGCAAGAGAGGTGCAGAAAGAGGGGTGCAGAAAGAGGCAAGAGGGGTGCAAAAAGAGGCAATAAAAGCGCAGAAAGAAGCAACAGAGGTGCAGAAAGAGACAACAGAAGTGCAGAAAGAGGCAAGAGAGGTACAGAAAGAGGCAAGAGAGTTGGAGAAGGAGGGAATAAGGGTGCAGAAAAAGGCAAGAGAGGTGCAAAAAAAGAAAGAGAAGTTCAGAAAGAAGCAAGAGAGATGCAGGAAGAGGCAAGAAATGTGCAGAAAGAGGGAAGTGGGATGCAGAAAGAGGCAAGAGAGGTACAGAAAGAGGCAAGAGAGGTATAGAAAGAATCAAGAGAAGTGCAGAAAGAACCACAAGAGGTACAGAAAGAGGCAATAAGGTTGCAGAAAGAAGCAAGAGAAGTTCAGAAAGAAGCATCAGATGGACAGAAAGATTGAAGAGAAGTGCAGAAAGAGGCAAGAGAGGTACAGATAGAGGCAACAGCAGCGCAGAAAGATGCAAGAGAGGTACAGAAATAGGCAAGAGAGGTGCAGAAATAGGGAAGTGGGGTGCAAAAAGAGGTGAGAGGGATGCAGAAAGAAGCAAGAGAGGTGCAAAAAGAGGCATGAGAAGTAGAGAAATAGGCAAGAGAGGTGCAGAAAGAGGCATCAGAAGTGCAGGAAGATGCAAAAGAGGTACAGAAGGAGGCAAGAGAGGTGCAGAAACAGGGAAGAGGGATGGATAAAGAGGCAGGAGGGGTGCAAAAGAGGCAAGAGAAGTGCAGAAAGAGGAAAGAGAAGTGCTGATAGTAGCAACATAGGTGCATAAAGAAGCAACAGAAGTGCAGAAAGAAGCAACAGAGGTATAGAAACAGGAAAATAGGGTACAATAGGAGGCAAGAAAAGTGCATAAAGAAGGAACAGAGGTTCAGAAATAGGCAAGAGAGCTGCAGAAAGAGGCAAGAGAGGTGCAGAAAGAGAGAAGAGGGGAGCAGAAAGAAGAAGCAAGAGGAGTACAAAAAGAAGCAAGAGAGGTGCAGAAAGAAGCAACAGGGATGAAGAAGGGGCAAGAGGGGTGCAGAAAGAGGCAAGAGAGGTGCAGAAAAAGGCAAGAGGGATGCCAAAAGAAGCAAGAGAGGTACAGAAAGAAACAAGAGAACTGCAGAAGGAAGCAACAGAGGTGCAACAAAAGCAAGAGAAGTACAGAAAGAAGCAAGAGAGATGCAGAAAGAGGAAAGAGAGGTACAGAAAGAAGGATGAGGGATGCAGAAAGAGGCAAGAGGGGTGCAGAAAGAAGAAAGAGAGGCTCATAAAGGAGCAAGAGAAGTGCTGAAAGAAGCAACAGAGGTGCAGAAAGAGGCAAGAGAGGTGCAGAAAGAGGGGTGCAGAAAGAGACAAGAGGGGTGTAGAATGAGGCATGGGAGGTACAGAAAGAATCAAGAGAAGTGCAGAAAGAAACACCAGAGGTACAGAAAGATGAAAGAGGGTTGCATAAAGAAGCAAGAGAAATTCAGAAAGAAGTGTCAGACGCAGAGAAAGAGTCAAGAGAACTGAGAAAGATGCATGAGAGGTACAGAAATAGGCAAGAGAGGTACAGAAATAGGGAATAGGGGTGCAAAAAGAGGCTAGAGGGGTGCAGAAAGAAGCAAGAGAGGTGTAAAAAGAGGCAAGAGAAGTAGAGAAAGAGGCAAGAGTGGTGCAGAAAGAGGCAACAGTAGTGCAGGAAGATGCAAGAGAGGTGCAGAAGGAGGGAAGAGAGGTGCAGAAACAGGGAGGATGGGTGGAGAAAGAGGCAAGAGGGGTAAAAAAGAGGCAACAGAAGTGCAGAAAGAGGCAAGAGAAGTGCCGATTGAAGCAACAGAGGTGCAGAAAGAAGCAACAGAGGTGCAGAAAGGAACAGAGGTGCAGAAAAAGGCAACAGTAGTGCAGGAAGATGCAAGAGAGGTGCAGAAGGAGGGAAGAGAGGTGTAGAAACAGGAAGATGGGTGGAGAAAGAGGCAAGAGGGGCAAAAAAGAGGCAAGAGAAGTACAGAAAGAGGCAAGAGAAGTGCTGATAGAAGCAACAGAGGTGCAGAAAGAAGCAACAGAGGTGCAGAAAGGAACAGAGGTGTAGAAAGAGGAAAAAGGGGTACAAAAAGAGGAAAGAAAAGTACAGAAAGAAGGAACAGAGGTGCAGAAAGAGGCAAGAGAGGTGCAGAAAAAGGCAAGAGAGGTGCAGAAAGAGGGAAGAGGGAGCAGAAAGAAGCAAGCGGGTGAAAAAGAAGCAAGAGAGGTGCAGAAAGAAGGAACAGAAATGCAGAAAGAAGCAATAAAGATACAGAAAGAGGCATGAGAAGTATAGAAGAAAGCAACAGAGGTGCAGAAAGAGGGGAAAAGTGTGGAAAGAGGCGAGAGAGGTACAGAAAGAGGCAAGAGAGCTTCAGAAGGAGGGAAGAGCGGTGCATCAAGAGGCAAGACGGCTGCAGAAACAAGCAAGAGAGTTACAGAAAGAAGCAAGAGAAATGCAGAAGGAAGCAACAGAGTTGCAGAAAGAGGCAACAGAAGTACAGAAAGAGGCAACAGAGATGCAGAAAGAGAGAAGAGAGGTGCAGAAAGAGAGAAGACGGGTGCAGAAAGAGGCAAGAGTGTGCAGAAAGAAGCAAGAGAGTTGTAGCAAGAAGAAAGAGAAGTGCAGAGAGAACCAAAAGAGGTGCAGAAAGAAGCAAGGGGGTGCAAAAAGAAGAAAGAGAGTTGCAGAAAGAAACAACAGAAGTGTATAAAAAACCAACAGAGGAGCAGAAAAATTCAAGAGAAGTGTAGAAAGAGGCAAGAGAGGTGCAGAAAGAGGCAAAAGAATTGCAGAGAGAGGCAAGAGAGGTACCGAAAGAGGCACGAGAAGTACAGAAAGAGGTAAGAGAAGTGCTGAAAGAGGCGAGAGAGGTGCAAAAAGAAGCAAGAGAGGTACAGAAAGAAGCAAGAGAAAGGCAGAAAGAACCACCAAGTGTGCAGAAGGAGGCAAGAGGGATGCAGATTGAGGCAAGGGAAGTTCAGAATGAAGTATCAGATGTGCAGAAAGAGTCAAGAGATCTGTAGAAATAGGCAAGAGATGTGCAGAGAGAGGGAACAGGAGTGCAGAAAGATGCAAGAGAGGTGCAGAAAGAGGCAAGAGAGGGGCAGAAAGAGGCAAGAGATGTGCAGAAAGAGGGAAGAGGGATACAGAAAGAGGCAAGAGATGTGCAGAAAGAGGCAAGAGAGGTGCAGAAAGAATCAAGAGAAGTGCAGAAAGAACCACAAGAGGTACAGAAAGAGGCAATAAGGTTGCAGAAAGAAGCAAGAGAGGTTCAGAAAGAAATGTCAGATGGACAGAAAGATTCAAGAGAACTGCAGAAAGAGGCAAGAGAGGTCCAGATAGAGGCAACAGCAGTGCAGAAAGATGCAAGAGAGGTGCAGAAATAGGCAAGAGAGGTGCAGAAATAGGGAAGTGGGGTGCAAAAAGAGGCGAGAGGGATGCAGAAAGAAGGTAGAGAGCTGCAAAAAGAGGCATGAGAAGTAGAGAAAGAGGCAAGAGAGGTGCAGAAAGAGGCAACAGAAGTGCAGGAAGATGTAAGAGAGGTACAGAAGGAGGCAAGAGAGGTGCAGAAACAGGGAAGAGGGGTGGAGAAATAGGCAAGAGGGGTGCAAAAAGAGGCAAGAGAAGTGCAGAAAGAGGAAAGAGAAGTGCTTATAGAAGCAACATAGGTGCATAAAGAAGCAACACAAGTGCAGAAAAAGCAACAGAGGTATAGAAAGAGGAAAAAATGGTACAATAGGAGGCAAGAAAAGTGCATAAAGAAGGAAGAGAGGTCCAGAAATAAGCAAGAGAGCTGCAGAAAGAGGCAAGAGAGGTGCAGAAAGAGAGAAGAGGGGAGCAGAAAGAAGCAAGAGGGGTGCAAAAAGAAGCAAGAGAGGTGCAGAAAGTAGCAACAGGGGTGAAGAAGGAGGCAAGAGGGGTGCAGAAAGAGGTAAGAGAGGTGCAGAAAAAGGCAAGAGGGGTGCCAAAAGAAGCAAGAGAGGTACAGAAAGAAACAAGAGAACTGAAAAAGTTGGCAACAGAGGTGCAACAAAAGCAAGAGAAGTACAGAAAGAAGCAAGAGAGATGCAGAAAGAGGCAGGAGAGGTACAGAAAGAAGGATGAGGGATGCAGAAAGAGGCAAGAGGGGTGCAGAAATAGAAAGAGAGGTTCATAAAGGAGAAAGAGAAGTACAGAAAGAAGCAACAGAGGTGCAGAAAGAGGCAAGAGAAGTGCAGAAAGAGGCAAGAGGGGTGCAAAAAGAGGCAATAAAAGTGCAGAAAGAAGCAACAGAGGTGCAGAAAGAGACAACAGAAGTGCAGAAAGAGGCAAGAGAGGTACAGAAAGAGGCAAGAGAGTTGGAGAAGGAGTGAATAAGGGTACAGAAAGAGGCAAGAGAGGTGCAAAAAAAGAAAGAGAAGTTCAGAAAGAAGCAAGAGAGATGCAGGAAGAGGCAAGAAATGTGCAGAAAGAGGGAAGTGGGATGCAGAAAGAGGCAAGAGAGGTACAGATAGAGGCAACAGCAGCGCAGAAAGATGCAAGAGAGGTGCAGAAATAGGCAAGAGAGGTGCAGAAATAGGGAAGTGGGGTGCAAAAAGAGGCGAGAGGGATGCAGAAAGAAGGTAGAGAGGTGCAAAAAGAGGCATGAGAAGTAGAGAAAGAGTCAAGAGAGGTGCAGAAAGAGGCAACAGAAGTGCAGGAAGATGCAAGAGAGGTACAGAAGGAGGCAAGAGAGGTACAGAAACAGGGAAGAGGGGTGGAGAAATAGGCAAGAGGGGTGCAAAAAGAGGCAAGAGAAGTGCAGAAAGAGGAAAGAGAAGTGCTTATAGAAGCAACATAGGTGCATAAAGAAGCAACAGAAGTGCAGAAAGAAGCAACAGAGGTATAGAAAGAAGAAAAATGGTACAATAGGAGGCAAGAAAAGTGCATAAAGAAGGAACAGAGGTGCAGAAATAGGCAAGAGAGCTGCAGAAAGAGGCAAGAGAGGTGCAGTAAGAGAGAAGAGGGGAGCAGAAAGAAGCAAGAGGGGTGCAAAAGAAGCAAGAGAGGTGCATAAAGAAGCAACAGGGGTGAAGAAGGGGGCAAGAGGGGTGCAGAAAGAGGTAAGAGAGGTGCAGAAAAAGGCAAGAGGGTGCCAAAAGAAGCAAGAGAGGTACAGAAAGAAACAAGAGAACTGAAGCAGTTGGCAACAGAGGTGCAACAAAAGCAAGAGAAGTACAGAAAGAAGCAAGAGAGATGCAGAAAGAGGCAAGAGAGGTGCAGAAAGAAGGATGAGGGATGCAGAAAGAGGCAAGAGGGGTGCAGAAAAAGAAAGAGAGGCTCATAAAGGAGAAAGAGAACTGCAGAAAGAAGCAACAGAGGTGCAGAAAGAGGCAAGAGAAGTGCAGAAAGAGGCAAGAGAGGTGCAGAAAGAGGGGTGCAGAAAGAGGCAAGAGGGGTACAAAAAGAGGCAATAAAAGTGCAGAAAGAAGCAACAGAGGTGCAGAAAGAGACAACAGAAGTGCAGAAAGAGGCAAGAGAGGTACAGAAAGAGGCAAGAGAGTTGGAGAAGGAGGGAATAAGGGTGCAGAAAGAGGCAAGAGAGGTGCAAAAAAAGAAAGAGAAGTTCAGAAAGAAGCAAGAGAGATGCAGGAAGAGGCAAGAAATGTGCAGAAAGAGGAAGTGGGATGCAGAAAGAGGCAAGAGAGGTACAGAAAGAGGCAAGAGAGGTGTAGAAAGAATCAAGAGAAGTGCAGAAAGAACCACAAGAGGTACAGAAAGAGGCAAAAAGGTTGCAGAAAGAAGCAAGAGAAGTTCAGAAAGAAGCATCAGATGGACAGAAAGATTGAAGAGAAGTGCAGAAAGAGGCAAGAGAGGTACAGATAGAGGCAACAGCAGCGCAGAAATATGCAAGAGAGGTACAGAAATAGGCAAGAGAGGTGCAGAAATAGGGAAGTGGGGTGCACAAAGAGGTGAGAGGGATGCAGAAAGAAGCAAGAGAGGTGCAAAAAGAGGCATGAGAAGTAGATAAATAGGCAAGAGAGGTGCAGAAAGAGGCATCAGAAGTGCAGGAAGATGCAAAAGAGGTACAGAAGGAGGCAAGAGAGGTGCAGAAACAGGGAAGAGGGATGGATAAAGAGGCAGGAGGGGTGCAAAAGGAGGCAAGAGAAGTGCAGAAAGAGGAAAGAGAAGTGCTGATAGTAGCAACATAGGTGCATAAAGAAGCAACAGAAGTGCAGAAAGAAGCAACAGAGGTATAGAAACAGGAAAATAGGGTACAATAGGAGGCAAGAAAAGTGCATAAAGAAGGAACAGAGGTTCAGAAATAGGCAAGAGAGCTGTAGAAAGAGGCAAGAGAGGTGCAGAAAGAGAGAAGAGGGGAGCAGAAAGAAGAAGCAAGAGGAGTACAAAAAGAAGCAAGAGAGGTGCAGAAAGAAGCAACAGGGATGAAGAAGGGGGCAAGAGGGGTGCAGAAAGAGGCAAGAGAGGTGCAGAAAAAGGCAAGAGGGATGCCAAAAGAAGCAAGAGAGGTACAGAAAGAAACAAGAGAACTGCAGAAGGAAGCAACAGAGGTGCAACAAAAGCAAGAGAAGTACAGAAAGAAGCAAGAGAGATGCAGAAAGAGGAAAGAGAGGTACAGAAAGAAGGATGAGGGATGCAGAAAGAGGCAAGAGGGGTGCAGAAAGAAGAAAGAGAGGCTCATAAAGGAGCAAGAGAAGTGCTGAAAGAAGCAACAGAGGTGCAGAAAGAGGCAAGAGAGGTGCAGAAAGAGGGTGCAGAAAGAGACAAGAGGGGTGTAGAATGAGGCATGGGAGGTACAGAAAGAATCAAGAGAAGTGCAGAAAGAAACACCAGAGGTACAGAAAGATGAAAGAGGGTTGCATAAAGAAGCAAGAGAAATTCAGAAAGAAGTGTCAGACGCAGAGAAAGAGTCAAGAGAACTGAGAAAGATGCATGAGAGGTACAGAAATAGGCAAGAGAGGTACAGAAATAGGGAATAGGGGTGCAAAAAGAGGCTAGAGGGGTGCAGAAAGAAGCAAGAGAGGTGTAAAAAGAGGCAAGAGAAGTAGAGAAAGAGGCAAGAGTGGTGCAGAAAGAGGCAACAGTAGTGCAGGAAGATGCAAGAGAGGTGCAGAAGGAGGGAAGAGAGGTGCAGAAACAGGGAGGATGGGTGGAGAAAAGAGGCAAGAGGGGTAAAAAGAGGCAACAGAAGTGCAGAAAGAGGCAAGAGAAGTGCCGATTGAAGCAACAGAGGTGCAGAAAGAAGCAACAGAGGTGCAGAAAGGAACAGAGGTGCAGAAAAAGGCAACAGTAGTGCAGGAAGATGCAAGAGAGGTGCAGAAGGAGGGAAGAGAGGTGTAGAAACAGGGAAGATGGGTGGAGAAAGAGGCAAGAGGGGCAAAAAAGAGGCAAGAGAAGTACAGAAAGAGGCAAGAGAAGTGCTGATAGAAGCAACAGAGGTGCAGAAAGAAGCAACAGAGGTGCAGAAAGGAACAGAGGTGTAGAAAGAGGAAAAAGGGGTACAAAAAGAGGAAAGAAAAGTACAGAAAGAAGGAACAGAGGTGCAGAAAGAGGCAAGAGAGGTGCAGAAAAAGGCAAGAGAGGTGCAGAAAGAGGGAAGAGGGGAGCAGAAAGAAGCAAGCGGGGTGAAAAAGAAGCAAGAGAGGTGCAGAAAGAAGGAACAGAAATGCAGAAAGAAGCAATAAAGATACAGAAAGAGGCATGAGAAGTATAGAAGAAAGCAACAGAGGTGCAGAAAGAGGGGAAAAGTGTGGAAAGAGGCGAGAGAGGTACAGAAAGAGGCAAGAAAGCTTCAGAAGGAGGGAAGAGCGGTGCATCAAGAGGCAAGACGGCTGCAGAAACAAGCAAGAGAGTTACAGAAAGAAGCAAGAGAAATGCAGAAGGAAGCAACAGAGTTGCAGAAAGAGGCAACAGAAGTACAGAAAGAGGCAACAGAGATGCAGAAAGAGAGAAGAGAGGTGCAGAAAGAGAGAAGACGGGTGCAGAAAGAGGCAAGAGTGTGCAGAAAGAAGCAAGAGAGTTGTAGCAAGAAGAAAGAGAAGTGCAGAGAGAACCAAAAGAGGTGCAGAAAGAAGCAAGGGGGTGCAAAAGAAGAAAGAGAGTTGCAGAAAGAAACAACAGAAGTGTATAAAAACCAACAGAGGAGCAGAAAATTCAAGAGAAGTGTAGAAAGAGGCAAGAGAGGTGCAGAAAGAGGCAAAAGAATTGCAGAGAGAGGCAAGAGAGGTACCGAAAGAGGCACGAGAAGTACAGAAAGAGGTAAGAGAAGTGCTGAAAGAGGCGAGAGAGGTGCAAAAAGAGGGGTGCAGAAAGAGACAAGAGGGGTGCCAAAAGAAGCAAGAGAGGTACAGAAAGAAGCAAGAGAAAGGCAGAAAGAACCACCAAGTGTGCAGAAGGAGGCAAGAGGGATGCAGATTGAGGCAAGGGAAGTTCAGAATGAAGTATCAGATGTGCAGAAAGAGTCAAGAGATCTGTAGAAATAGGCAAGAGATGTGCAGAGAGAGGGAACAGGAGTGCAGAAAGATGCAAGAGAGGTGCAGAAAGAGGCAAGAGAGGGGCAGAAAGAAGCAATAGGGTTGCAGAAAGTAGCAAGAGCCATGCAGAAAGAGGCAAGAGACCTGTAGAAAGAGGCAAGAGATGTGCAGAAAGAGGGAAGAGGGATACAGAAAGAGGCAAGAGATGTGCAGAAAGAGGCAAGAGAGGTGCAGAAAGAATCAAGAGAAGTGCAGAAAGAACCACAAGAGGTACAGAAAGAGGCAATAAGGTTGCAGAAAGAAGCAAGAGAGGTTCAGAAAGAAATGTCAGATGGACAGAAAGATTCAAGAGAACTGCAGAAAGAGGCAAGAGAGGTCCAGATAGAGGCAACAGCAGTGCAGAAAGATGCAAGAGAGGTGCAGAAATAGGCAAGAGAGGTGCAGAAATAGGGAAGTGGGGTGCAAAAAGAGGCGAGAGGGATGCAGAAAGAAGGTAGAGAGCTGCAAAAAGAGGCATGAGAAGTAGAGAAAGAGGCAAGAGAGGTGCAGAAAGAGGCAACAGAAGTGCAGGAAGATGTAAGAGAGGTACAGAAGGAGGCAAGAGAGGTGCAGAAACAGGGAAGAGGGGTGGAGAAATAGGCAAGAGGGGTGCAAAAAGAGGCAAGAGAAGTGCAGAAAGAGGAAAGAGAAGTGCTTATAGAAGCAACATAGGTGCATAAAGAAGCAACACAAGTGCAGAAAAAAGCAACAGAGGTATAGAAAGAGGAAAAAATGGTACAATAGGAGGCAAGAAAAGTGCATAAAGAAGGAAGAGAGGTCCAGAAATAAGCAAGAGAGCTGCAGAAAGAGGCAAGAGAGGTGCAGAAAGAGAGAAGAGGGGAGCAGAAAGAAGCAAGAGGGGTGCAAAAAGAAGCAAGAGAGGTGCAGAAAGTAGCAACAGGGGTGAAGAAGGAGGCAAGAGGGGTGCAGAAAGAGGTAAGAGAGGTGCAGAAAAAGGCAAGAGGGGTGCCAAAAGAAGCAAGAGAGGTACAGAAAGAAACAAGAGAACTGAAAAAGTTGGCAACAGAGGTGCAACAAAAGCAAGAGAAGTACAGAAAGAAGCAAGAGAGATGCAGAAAGAGGCAGGAGAGGTACAGAAAGAAGGATGAGGGATGCAGAAAGAGGCAAGAGGGGTGCAGAAATAGAAAGAGAGGTTCATAAAGGAGAAAGAGAAGTACAGAAAGAAGCAACAGAGGTGCAGAAAGAGGCAAGAGAAGTGCAGAAAGAGGCAAGAGGGGTGCAAAAGAGGCAATAAAAGTGCAGAAAGAAGCAACAGAGGTGCAGAAAGAGACAACAGAAGTGCAGAAAGAGGCAAGAGAGGTACAGAAAGAGGCAAGAGAGTTGGAGAAGGAGTGAATAAGGGTACAGAAAGAGGCAAGAGAGGTGCAAAAAAGAAAGAGAAGTTCAGAAAGAAGCAAGAGAGATGCAGGAAGAGGCAAGAAATGTGCAGAAAGAGGAAGTGGGATGCAGAAAGAGGCAAGAGAGGTACAGATAGAGGCAACAGCAGCGCAGAAAGATGCAAGAGAGGTGCAGAAATAGGCAAGAGAGGTGCAGAAATAGGGAAGTGGGGTGCAAAAAGAGGCGAGAGGGATGCAGAAAGAAGGTAGAGAGGTGCAAAAAGAGGCATGAGAAGTAGAGAAAGAGTCAAGAGAGGTGCAGAAAGAGGCAACAGAAGTGCAGGAAGATGCAAGAGAGGTACAGAAGGAGGCAAGAGAGGTACAGAAACAGGGAAGAGGGTGGAGAAATAGGCAAGAGGGGTGCAAAAAGAGGCAAGAGAAGTGCAGAAAGAGGAAAGAGAAGTGCTTATAGAAGCAACATAGGTGCATAAAGAAGCAACAGAAGTGCAGAAAGAAGCAACAGAGGTATAGAAAGAGGAAAAAATGGTACAATAGGAGGCAAGAAAAGTGCATAAAGAAGGAACAGAGGTGCAGAAATAGGCAAGAGAGCTGCAGAAAGAGGCAAGAGAGGTGCAGTAAGAGAGAAGAGGGGAGCAGAAAGAAGCAAGAGGGGTGCAAAAAGAAGCAAGAGAGGTGCATAAAGAAGCAACAGGGGTGAAGAAGGGGGCAAGAGGGGTGCAGAAAGAGGTAAGAGAGGTGCAGAAAAAGGCAAGAGGGGTGCCAAAAGAAGCAAGAGAGGTACAGAAAGAAACAAGAGAACTGAAGCAGTTGGCAACAGAGGTGCAACAAAAGCAAGAGAAGTACAGAAAGAAGCAAGAGAGATGCAGAAAGAGGCAAGAGAGGTGCAGAAAGAAGGATGAGGGATGCAGAAAGAGGCAAGAGGGGTGCAGAAAAAGAAAGAGAGGCTCATAAAGGAGAAAGAGAACTGCAGAAAGAAGCAACAGAGGTGCAGAAAGAGGCAAGAGAAGTGCAGAAAGAGGCAAGAGAGGTGCAGAAAGAGGGGTGCAGAAAGAGGCAAGAGGGGTACAAAAAGAGGCAATAAAAGTGCAGAAAGAAGCAACAGAGGTGCAGAAAGAGACAACAGAAGTGCAGAAAGAGGCAAGAGAGGTACAGAAAGAGGCAAGAGAGTTGGAGAAGGAGGGAATAAGGGTGCAGAAAGAGGCAAGAGAGGTGCAAAAAAAGAAAGAGAAGTTCAGAAAGAAGCAAGAGAGATGCAGGAAGAGGCAAGAAATGTGCAGAAAGAGGGAAGTGGGATGCAGAAAGAGGCAAGAGAGGTACAGAAAGAGGCAAGAGAGGTGTAGAAAGAATCAAGAGAAGTGCAGAAAGAACCACAAGAGGTACAGAAAGAGGCAAAAAGGTTGCAGAAAGAAGCAAGAGAAGTTCAGAAAGAAGCATCAGATGGACAGAAAGATTGAAGAGAAGTGCAGAAAGAGGCAAGAGAGGTACAGATAGAGGCAACAGCAGCGCAGAAATATGCAAGAGAGGTACAGAAATAGGCAAGAGAGGTGCAGAAATAGGGAAGTGGGGTGCACAAAGAGGTGAGAGGGATGCAGAAAGAAGCAAGAGAGGTGCAAAAAGAGGCATGAGAAGTAGATAAATAGGCAAGAGAGGTGCAGAAAGAGGCATCAGAAGTGCAGGAAGATGCAAAAGAGGTACAGAAGGAGGCAAGAGAGGTGCAGAAACAGGGAAGAGGGATGGATAAAGAGGCAGGAGGGGTGCAAAAGGAGGCAAGAGAAGTGCAGAAAGAGGAAAGAGAAGTGCTGATAGTAGCAACATAGGTGCATAAAGAAGCAACAGAAGTGCAGAAAGAAGCAACAGAGGTATAGAAACAGGAAAATAGGGTACAATAGGAGGCAAGAAAAGTGCATAAAGAAGGAACAGAAGTTCAGAAATAGGCAAGAGAGTTGCAGAAAGAGGCAAGAGAGGTGCAGAAAGAGAGAAGAGGGGAGCAGAAAGAAGAAGCAAGAGGAGTACAAAAAGAAGCAAGAGAGGTGCAGAAAGAAGCAACAGGGATGAAGAAGGGGGCAAGAGGGGTGCAGAAAGAGGCAAGAGAGGTGCAGAAAAAGGCAAGAGGGGTGCCAAAAGAAGAAAGAGAGGTACAAAAAGAAACAAGAGAACTGCAGAAGGAAGCAACAGAGGTGCAACAAAAGCAAGAGAAGTACAGAAAGAAGCAAGAGAGATGCAGAAAGAGGGAATAGAGGTACAGAAAGAAGGATGAGGGATGCAGAAAGAGGCAAGAGGGGTGCAGAAAGAAGAAAGAGAGGCTCATAAAGGAGCAAGAGAAGTGCTGAAAGAAGCAACAGAGGTGCAGAAAGAGGCAAGAGAAGTGCAGAAAGAGGCAAGAGAGGTGCAGAAAGAGGGGTGCAGAAAGAGACAAGAGGGGTGTAGAATGAGGCATGGGAGGTACAGAAAGAATCAAGAGAAGTGCAGAAAGAAACACCAGAGGTACAGAAAGATGAACGAGGGTTGCATAAAGAAGCAAGAGAAGTTCAGAAAGAAGTGTCAGACGCAGAGAAAGAGTCAAGAGAACTGAGAAAGATGCATGAGAGGTACAGAAACAGGCAAGAGAGGTACAGAAATAGCGAATAGGGGTGCAAAAAGAGGCTAGAGGGGTGCAGAAAGAAGCAAGAGAGGTGTAAAAAGAGGGAAGAGAAGTAGAGAAAGAGGCAAGAGTGGTGCAGAAAGAGGCAACAGTAGTGCAGGAAGATGCAAGAGAGGTGCAGAAGGAGGGAAGAGAGGTGCAGAAACAGGGAAGATGGGTGGAGAAAGAGGCAAGAGGGGTAAAAAAGAGGCAATAGAAGTGCAGAAAGAGGCAAGAGAAGTGCCGATTGAAGCAACAGAGGTGCAGAAAGAAGCAACAGAGGTGCAGAAAGGAACAGAGGTGCAGAAAGAGGCAACAGTAGTGCAGGAAGATGCAAGAGCGGTGCAGAAGGAGGGAAGAGAGGTGTAGAAACAGGGAAGATGGGTGGAGAAAGAGGCAAGAGGGGCAAAAAAGAGGCAAGAGAAGTGCAGAAAGAGGCAAGAGAAGTGCTGATAGAAGCAACAGAGGTGCAGAAAGAAACAACAGAGGTGCAGAAAGGAACAGAGGTGTAGAAAGAGGAAAAGGGGGTACAAAAAGAGGAAAGAAAAGTACAGAAAGAAGGAACAGAGGTGCAGAAAGAGGCAAGAGAGGTGCAGAAAAAGGCAAGAGAGGTGCAGAAAGAGGGAAGAGGGGAGCAGAAAGAAGCAAGCGGGTGCAAAAGAAGCAAGAGAGGTGCAGAAAGAAGGAACAGAAATGCAGAAAGAAGCAATAAAGATACAGAAAGAGGCATGAGAAGTATAGAAGAAAGCAACAGAGGTGCAGAAAGAGGGAGAAGTGTGGAAAGAGGCGAGAGAGGTACAGAAAGAGGCAAGAGAGCTTCAGAAGGAGGAAGAGCGGTGCATCAAGAGGCAAGACGGCTGCAGAAACAAGCAAGAGAGTTACAGAAAGAAGCAAGAGAAATGCAGAAGGAAGCAACAGAGTTGCAGAAAGAGGCAACAGAAGTACAGAAAGAGGCAACAGAGATGCAGAAAGAGAGAAGAGAGGTGCAGAAAGAGAGAAGACGGGTGCAGAAAGAGGCAAGAGTGTGCAGAAAGAAGCAAGAGAGTTGTAGCAAGAAGAAAGAGAAGTGCAGAGAGAACCAAAAGAGGTGCAGAAAGAAGCAAGGGGGTGCAAAAAGAAGAAAGAGAGTTGCAGAAAGAAACAACAGAAGTGTATAAAAAACCAACAGAGGAGCAGAAAAATTCAAGAGAAGTGTAGAAAGAGGAAAGAGAGGTGCAGCAAGAGGCAAAAGAATTGCAGAGAGAGGCAAGAGAGGTACCGAAAGAGGCACGAGAAGTACAGAATGAGGTAAGAGAAGTGCTGAAAGAGGCGAGGGAGGTGCAAAAAGAGGGGTGCAGAAAGAGACAAGAGGGGTGCCAAAAGAAGCAAGAGAGGTACAGAAAGAAGCAAGAGAAAGGCAGAAAGAACCACCAAGTGTGCAGAAGGAGGCAAGAGGGTTGCAGATTGAGGCAAGGGAAGTTCAGAATGAAGTATTAGATGTGCAGAAAGAGTCAAGAGATCTGCAGAAAGAGGCAAGAGATGTGCAGAGAGAGGGAACAGGAGTGCAGAAAGATGCAAGAGAGGTGCAGAAAGAGGCAAGAGAGGGGCAGAAAGAAGCAATAGGGTTGCAGAAAGTAGCAAGAGCCATGCAGAAAGAGGCAAGAGACCTGTAGAAAGAGGGAAGAGGGTGCAGAAAGGAGAAATACAAGTGCATAAAGAAGCAAGAGGGGTGCAATAAGAAGCCAGAGAGGTGCATTAAGAAGTAACAGAAGTGCAGAAAAAGCAACAAAGGTGCAGAAAGGTGCATGAGAAGTATAGAAAGAGGCAAGAGAAGTGCAGAAAGAGGCAAGAGAAATACAGAATGAGGTAATAGAGGTGCTGAAAAAGGCAAGAGAGGTGCAGAAAGAGGGAAGAGGGATGCAGAAAGAGGCAAGAGGGGTGCAAAAAGAAGAAACAGTGGCTCAGAAAGAGGCAAGAAAAGTGAAAAAAGAGACAAGAGAGGTACAGAAAGAGGAAGAGAGGTGCAGAAAAAGGGGTGCAGAAAGAGACAAGAGGGTGTAGTAAGAATCAAGAGAGGTACAGAAAGAACCAAGAGAAGTACAGAAAGAACAACCATGGGCGCAGAAAGAGGGAAGAGGGTTGTAGAAAGAAGCAAGAGAAGTTCAGAAAGAATCATCAGATGCGCAGAAAGAGTCAAGAGAACTGAGAAAGAGGCAAGAGACGTACAGAAAGAGGCAAGAGGAGTGCATAAAATGCAAGAGAGGTGCAAAAAGAGGCAAGAGAGGTGCAGAAATAGGGAAGAGGGGTTCAAAAAGAGGTGAGAGGGGTGCATAAATAAGCAAGAGAGATGCAGAAATAAGCAACAGAGGTGCAGAAAGAGGGTAGAAGTGCAGATAGAGGCAAGACGGGTGAAGAAACAAGCAAGAGAGTTACAGAATGAAGCAAGAGACGTGCAGAAGGAAGCAACAGAGTTGCAGAAAGAGGCAAGAGAAGTGCAGAAAGTACAAGAGAGTTGCAGAAAGCAGGAAGAGGGGTGCAGAAAGAAGAAGGAAAGGTACAGAAAGAAGCAAGAGAAGTACAGAAAGAAGCAACAGAGGTGCAGAAGGAGGCAACAGAAGTGTATAAAGAGGCAACAGAGGTGCACAAAGAGACAAGAGAGGTGCAGAAAGAAGCAAGAGAGTTGCAGAAAGAAGACAGAGAAGTGCAGAGAGAACCAACAGAGGTGCAGAAAGAAGCAAGAGGGGAGCAAAAAGAAGAAAGAGAGTTGCAAAACGAAGCAAGAGAAGTGTAGAAAGAAGCAACAGAGGAGCAGAAAGAGGCAAGAGAAGTGCAGAAAGAGGCAAGAGAGGTGCAGAAAGAGGGAAGAGAACTGCAGAAAGAGGCAAGAGGGGTGCAGAAAGAAGCAAGAGAGTTGCAGAAAGAAGAAAGAGAAGTGCAGAGAGAACCAATACAGGTAGAGAAAGTAGCAATAGGGTTGCAGAAAGAGGCAAGCGAAGTTCAGAATGAAGCGTCAGATGCGCAGAAAGAATCAAGAGAACTGCAGAACGAGGCAAGAGATGTACAAAGAGAGGGAACAGGAGTGCAGAAAGATGCAAGAGAGGTGCAGAAAGAGGCAGGAGACCTGTAGAAAGAGGGAAGAGGGTGCAGAAAGGAGAAAGACGAGTGCATAAATAAGCAAGAGGGGTGCAAAAAAAGCAAGAGAGGTGCATTAAGAAGTTACAGAAGTGCAGATAGTAGCAACACAGGTGCAGAAAGAGGCATGGGAAGTATAGAAAGAGGCAAGAGAAGTGCAGAAAGAGGCAAGAGAAATACAGAAAGAGGTAATAGAGGTGCTGAAAAAGGCAAGAGAGGTGCAGAAAGAGGGAAGAGGGATGCAGAAAGAGGCAAGAGGGGTGCAGAAAGAAGAAACAGTGGCTTAGAAAGGAGCAAGAGAAGTGCAGAAAGAAGCAACAGACGTGCAGAAAGAGGCAAGAGAAGTGAAGAAAGAGACAAGAGAGTTACAGAAAGAGGCAAGAGAGGTGCAGAAAGAGGGGTGCAGAAAGAGACACGAGGGTGTAGTAAGAATCAAGAGAGGTACAGAAAGAAGCAAGAGAAGTGCAGAAAGAACCACCAGGGGTGCAGAAAGAGGGAAGAGGGATGTAGAAAGAAGCAAGAGAAGTTCAGAAAGAATCATCAGATGCTCAGAAAGAGTCAAGAGAACTGAGAAAGAGGCAAGAGATGTACAGAAAGAGGCAAGAGGAGTGCATAAAGATGCAAGAGAGGTGCAAAAAGAGGCAAGAGAGGTGCAGAAATAGGGAAGAGGGGTTCAAAAAGAGGTGAGAGGGGTGCATAAAGAAGCAAGAGAGGTGCAGAAAGAAGCAACAGAGGTGCAGAAAGAGGGGAGAAGTGCAGATAGAGGCAAGATGGGTGCAGAAACAAGCAAGAGAGTTACAGAATGAAGCAAGAAAAGTGCAGAAGGAAGCAACAGAGTTGCAGAAAGAGGTAAGAGAAGTGCAGAAAGTGCAAGAGAGTTGCAGAAAGCAGGAAGAGGGGTGCAGAAAGAAGCAGGAAAGGTACAGAAAGAAGCAAGAGAAGTACAGAAAGAAACAAGAGAGGTGCAGAAAGAGGCAGGAGACCTGTAGAAAGAGGGAAGAGGGTGCAGAAAGGAGAAAGACGAGTGCATAAATAAGCAAGAGGGGGTGCAAAAAAAGCAAGAGAGGTGCATTAGGAAGTTACAGAAGTGCAGATAGTAGCAACAAAGGTGCAGAAAGAGGCATGAGAAGTGTAGAAAGAGGCAAGAGAAGTGCAGAAAGAGGCAAGAGAAATACAGAAAGAGGTAATAGAGGTGCTGAAAAAGGCAAGAGAGGTGCAGAAAGAGGGAAGAGGGATGCAGAAAGAGACAAGAGGGGTGCAGAAAGAAGAAACAGTGGCTCAGAAAGGAGCAAGAGAACTGCAGAAAGAAGCAACAGACATGAAGAAAGAGGCAAGAGAAGTGAAGAAAGAGACAAGAGAGGTACAGAAAGAGGCAAGAGAGGTGCAGAAAGAGGGGTGCAGAAAGAGTCAAGAGGGTGTAGTAAGAATCAAGAGAGGTACAGAAAGAAGCAAGAGAAGTGCAGAAAGAACCACCAGGGGGGCAGAAAGAGGGAAGAGGGATGTAGAAAGAAGCAAGAGAAGTTCAGAAAGAATCGTCAGATGCTCAGAAAGAGTCAAGAGAACTGAGAAAGAGGCAAGAGATGTACAGAAAGAGGCAAGAGGAGTGCATAAAGATGCAAGAGAGGTGCAAAAAGAGGCAAGAGAGGTGCAGAAATAGGGAAGAGGGGTTCAAAAAGAGATGAGAGGGGTGCATAAAGAAGCAAGAGAGGTGCAGAAAGAAGCAACAGAGGTGCAGAAAGAGGGGAGAAGTGCAGATAGAGGCAAGACGGGTACAGAAACAGGCAAGAGAGTTACAGAATGAAGCAAGAGAAGTGCAGAAGGAAGCAACAGAGTTGCAGAAAGAGGCAAGAGAAGTGCAGAAAGTGCAAGAGAGTTACAGAAAGCAGGAAGAGGGGTGCAGAAAGAAGCAGGAAAGGTACAGAAAGAAGCAAGAGAAGTACAGAAAGAAGCAACAGAGGTGCAGAAGGAGGCAACAGAAGTGTATAAAGAGGCAACAGAGGTGCACAAAGAGACAAGAGAGATGCAGAAAGAAGCAAGAGAGTTGCAGAAAGAAGACAGAGAAGTGCAGAGAGAACCAACAGAGGTGCAGAAAGAAGCAAGAGGGGAGCAAAAAGAAGAAAGAGAGTTGCAAAAAGAAGCAAGAGAAGTGTAGAAAGAAGAAACAGAGGAGCAGAAAGAGGGAAGAGAAGTGCAGAAAGAGGCAAGAGAGGTGCAGAAGGAGGGAAGAGAACTGCAGAAAGAGGCAAGAGGGGTGCAGAAAGAAGCAATAGAGTTGCAGAAAGAAGAAAGAGAAGTGCAGAGAGAACCAATAGATGTGGAGAAAGTAACAAGAGGGGTGCAAAAAGAATAAAGAGAGTTACAGAAAGAAACTAGAGAAGTGCAGAAAGAAGCAACAGGGGAGCAGAGAGGCAAGACAAGTGCAGAAAGAGGCAAGAGACATGCAGAAAGATGCAAGAGAACTGTAGAAAGAGGTAAGAGAAGTGCTGAAAGAGGGAAGAGAGGTGCAGAAAAAGGGAAGAAGGGGCCGAAAGAGGCAAGAGGGG